>JBAMJR010000243.1:1690000-1937500 GCA_038501785.1 Myoxocephalus aenaeus | reverse complement strand
CGCCGCTCTCTAACTGGTTTCAGATGCAGGACAAAGCAGACGTCCCTCCTCTGAGCGTCTCCGTGTCCTCTGAGGGCCGCCATGTCGCTCTGGCCTTCAGCTGGAACGTCCTGAAGCAACTTCAATCACTTCATCACCTAAACATGAGGAGCAAGAGATGAGAAGTTCAAGGGTGAGGGCCAAATATCATTTATTAATGTAATAAACACTAGTGCCTTAACACTTACATTCCGTGCTTTAATTGTATATTCTACTGTAGATCCAATTATAAATATTCACTTCGCTTATTGTTAAATGTTAAATGTTAAATGTGATTCCTTGTATGTGAAAACAATAAATGGTTCTGATTCTGTATATGTGTGCATCTCCCACAAGTAAACATGTTCATAAGACATTAATAAAGGCGTGTATATGTGGGTGCAGATGCTCTGCAGCTCTTCCAAGAGGTCAGAGGTCAAATGGTAGCGGTGTGGTCCTGAACCAGCAACCTGGAAACTCTAATGTAGTTCATATGACTAGCTTATGACTTATTATATTAAGTAAAGGACTAACGGTTAATACCGTTAGTCACGGCTCATGACCTCGTTATAGAGCGGGCCTTTTTAAAAAGTAGCACAACATTTCACTGGAGCTCGAGGAAGTTTGAGAGTCATAATCCTTTTGAAATATTCAGCTTGATGTATTTGAGAGACGGACTATCAGATACACATTCACTTATAAAACCAGTGTTTTTCAAATGTTTTAAGGTTTAGGTATTTTACTACAAATCATATAACGTTTTTGCTCAGCATTTTCAAAAACATGCCGTATAGTTTCAGATTTTACAATCATACTTCTTCCAACCATTCCAGCATCGGTTGGTTTCAACACAACTTTAGCTGAACATTGTTGTTCATGTTCAACTGCTGTATACATTACTATTTCTTGGCATGTCCGTTTCAATGCAGATTGCAATTAAATACCATAATATCATAATTATAATGTGCATTTGATGAAAGGATACGAATGCAGATGATGTGCATTATGACGGATTCCCTTCATCTTCATCTTCATCTCCTATGGGACAGGAATGAAAGAAGACTTCCTGGACCAGTAGGAACAATAAACCAGTTGGATCGAATGGTTGTGACGGTTGTGAAGTATTTCATGTACACCTCGATGTTCAGCCACAGAATGGAGCAGGTGTGTGTGTGTGTGTGTGTGTGTGTGTGTGTGTGTGTGTGTGTGTGTGTGTGTGTGTGTGTGTGTGTGTGTGTGTGTGTGTGTGTGTGTGTGTGTGTGTGTGTGTGTTGCCTTCACTACCATGCCAGTCATGTGTCCTCCATCAACTATTGAGCTTTTGCCTCCGGTGTTTCATCAGGTGTGCAGCCTCATGTGTTAGTGCCTTACACAAGCAGATTAATAATTCCATTTTCCATGTTCCATTCATTCGCTTTTCTCACTTTCGCTCCTCTGTCCGTCTTTGCGGCTGCACTCTCTCTCCTGCGTCTCTCTCTTTCTCTCCGTTCCATTTGCAAGGTGTGATATTGCTTTAATTGAGCAGAAACATGTGGAGAGATCAGACATATCTCGGGGGATTAGAGGAAAAGCTGGGAGTTTGTGCGACTGGCAGCCTGTGTTTGGAGCACGGGGTCTGCTGGGAATGAATGTAGTTAGTGTGACCCCTGACCCCGCGAGCTGTTGACGTGGAAGCCGGCCAAGAGGGGTCCAACAGAACGCTTTTGTTAATCTCATTCAGGGCTCCCTGTGAACTGTGGACTGGGGGAAAGCTGGCAGCTCAGACCTGTGGAATGCAGAGCTCTTTATTCCCATGCTTTGGAAACAGAGGTGGGCCCTGGAACTAGCAAGGCTCCTTTAGCAGGACCTCCTCCACTCAGCTCAATCGACACTGACAGTTTCCTGGCTTAGGCTTGCCAACTGGCAGGGCAGCGGTGCAGGGGGGACAAATGCGCCCCACCAGGGCTGCAAAGGCCACGGGCAGCAGGACACAACTTCTAACAGGCCGCTGCAGTAGTGTGCCACCGTTTGGAGAGTCCCAGTGAAGCTCACGGCATCTACACTGAGGCCTGCATCAGCGTAGGATGCACGAATACAACAACACTGGCATGCATGTCACAGATGTAAGTATTATATGGAGTAGCAGTGAGAGCCATAACCTGCCTGTCATTGGTTTAAAGGAGCTGTATTCAACATGCAGAGCATAGCAGTAAAGCGCTATCATCTAGAGATCTAGAGGAGTAATGTCTACCTGAGCAGAGCATGGAGTCTCTCTCTCTCTCTGTGTTGATATCAGAGCTTCTCCTCTCTTTGTTCACATAGCCAGCCATGTGCCTTTTAGTGCACATTCGTGTACGTGAGCGTGCCCCGCTGGTTAGCTCATGGCCGCAGCTGTGCACTGCTCTCAGATGATAACTGCGTCCCAACCGACATGAAACATAGCTCCACCCTCTCAGGTACACTGTTAGCGCTGTTAGCACCATTAGCGCTGTTAGAACCATTAGCTCCGTCAGTCCCTTAGCGCTGTTAGCACCATTAGCGCTGTTAGTCCCACTAGCTCCAAGCCGCCGGCTTGCCGTCGTCATGTCGAGAGCCGTTAAGAGGCAATGCAAATATCTTGCACCTTTAAACAACAGTGACTGACATTGAGAACATGTTTTTTTCTCAGCATCTCGTTTGAAAAATGACTTGAGAGCCTTTTCTGATCTGCCCTCGATGTGGCTCAGGTTTGTTTCAACTAAAACTACTTGGTTAAGATCCGGGAAAGATTGTGGTCATGGTTAAAAGAAACCAAGATGTGAACAGCAGTCCCATCCAGCAGGATCTGTTCCCAGAGATCACACACTATGTGCTTCTTGAACTGGGTTTTCCACAGGCTGCTACCTTAACAGCTGTGAGTTGTAACAGTAGCCATGCTGGTTGTTTGTGTTCATAACGATCATTTAGGGGGAGGGGCATCACCGGACTGGATCTTATTAAAATGTAACATACTCTCCTGTCTTTAACTACAATTGTGTCCAAGGGGACAACATACAAACAGTAAGGAGACACGTCGGAAAAGTAAAAAAAACAACAACACACATTTGGCAGGTTTAACTGTGAAATGATTACTGTCTGTTGTCATCACCCATCACAGCTTCACATATTGCTAAAGTGCACTCAGACTGTCCTGTGGATGTTTAGAAACATTACGTGTGTGCTCCAATTCTAGTGGCTAATCAAGCAAAACCTTCTATTTATCTGAGTGGCCCTTTTGTATTATATCACCATGTCCAAAGATGTTAACAGTGACTTGGAGAGCACAATGTTAACATAATCCATAGAAGCAATGGCTGGAGCTACAAAAGTAAAACTATAATTAGTGAGCTGTTGTTTTTCTGCAAGACATTTGTGAATGAGTGAATATCCCATTACTTCCACCTGAGGAATGGAGTCATTTCTGATGAAATGGAAATACAGGTTGCTGATGAAATGACCAATTCTTCCACATGCTGCTGTCCAAAAATGAAATCTGTATAAATCCCTGAGTTTCTGTTGGAACCCCTCAAGGACCCCTGGGAGCCCCTTATCCTCTCAGCCTCATGGAGGCCTCTGCAGCTGGCCCCCAGTACACCAGGACATTAACCACTCACTGGTTAGGCCAGATCAGCCAAGATTAAATAAGTGTACCCCTCCACTGGTCTAAAAGGAAAGCTGTTGGAGGCTAAGTGGTAATCTCTCAGGTTGATGGAAGGTTGGGAATGAAACCCTGAAGCACACATACGCAGACACTTCTCTCGCAGTCTGACTTTGTGAATCCTAGGAATAGTATGGCATTGAACCAGTGCAACAAATAGCATTGTCTTTATAATTCTATGTTTCCAAAAGAGTGGAGCTGGTAGACAGGAAGTAAGAGAGTGGAGCTTTGGGAGGAGAACTCCTCCCGCTCCCACAGCGCGGCCAGTCAGCTGAGTCCGCTGCTCAGCGAAGGCGGGGGAAATACCTGCCGGTCCTCACAATGGTGCTGCTGGGATTACAGGCCTCCTGCTGGTGAGCAGCCCGGCAACGGGGCGGGGAGGGGGGGGCACAACATCGCCCGCTTCCTCAACTCCACCAGGAAATGATGCTTTAACACTGTGTTCCAGTTATCATAACACAAACCCTGGATCGAGGTTCAAAGGTTTCACCTTTGAAAGCTCTTTTACAAAAGTCTATTTTGATATCATGGTTATTTCATTACGGTAACAATCTGGTGACATTGGGGATATAGAAATGACTAGCCATAATCTCACCTTCCAAATAATAATAATAATAATAAAAAGAATAAATAACTGCTAGCTCCCCAACCAGTCACACATGTCAAAACCTAAGCAATACCTTACACACACACACACACACACACACACACACACACACACACACACACACACACACACACTCACACACACACACACACACACACACACACACACACACACCCTCTAAGCTCTCTCTCACAGGCTGGTGGCCACGTCCTGCTCCAGTGTGCTGGTTGGTGGCTGCCGGGCCCGGCCTGTGATTTACCTGCTGTCCCGGCTTTAACGCGCCCCATATGGTGAACAATGGCCAATAAAGACGCCTCTAAGTGAGACAGGAGTTAGCTCAGCTCTGTTTGCAGCACAGAGTCTGTTCTCATGAACTCTGCTGGCTCCAGTGTTTGAACACAGTATTTAGACTGAAGGCAGATTTGTTCAATTCCTATGTTTTGCTCCTGAAATGTATTTATTTAGACGATGCCACCAGGTAACAAAGTGAGGCATAGCTACTTATATACATGTGGTGCTGGGAGTGTGTGTTAGCATGGTAATGCAGTGTGTTAGCATGTGCTGAGAGTGTGTGTTAGCATGGTAATGCAGTGTGTGTTAGCATGTGCTGAGAGTGTGTGTTAGCATGGTGATGCAGTGTGTGTTAGCATGTGCTGAGAGTGTGTGTTAGCATGGAAATGCAGTGTGTGTTAGCATGTGCTGAGAGAGTGTGTTAGCATGGTAATGCAGTGTGTGTTAGCATGTGCTGGGAGTGTGTGTTAGCATGTGCTGAGAGCGTGTGTTAGCATGGTAATGCAGTGTGTGTTAGCATGTGCTGGGAGAGTGTGTTAGCATGGTAATGCAGTGCATGTTAGCATGTGCTGGGAGTGTGTTAGCATGGTAATGCAGTGCGTATTAGCATGTGCTGGGAGTGTGTTAGCATGGTAATGCAGTGCGTGTTCCTGAGCTGGAGCTGGCAGCGCTCTGTGCCAAGCAGATGGAGTGGAGAGGGATTCTGGCTGCAGCTCTTCATGTCATATACAGAAATGTTTTCTCTCATAGCTGCTTCTATTCCTTTGTGTCTTCAAAATATAAGTAAGTGTTACACACATTTAGTCATTTTGCAAACCCAGTTACTGTTGCAATGGGCTTGAGATGAGCAGAGAGTCAGTTGACCCAAAGCATATGTTTCTCACTTTGTCTTCTGGTATCCAGCCATAATAGCATTTAATAATAGTTTGTCTTTTTTTTTTTCTCCAGGTTTTAGTCTCACACAGAACATATATTGCTCACAGAACATATATTGTTATGTATTATTTCAAATTTAGAAAATCGACAACAATGGGCCTTTGCAGAAACCGTCATTACGCAGGATAATCCATATCAAGCCTCCTACAAAGTGACATTCCCATACAACAAACTGTGAATGTATACCGAACGGTCGCAGTTTAAAAATATTTTAATAAACACGTGGTTAATGAGCAAAACACAATGGAAACATGATGGTTTGGTGAATTGAAACCAAACCGTGTTGGTTATCTTTAGGGAACAAAAGGTTAATGAGCTGCAGTGTCTCTGTTATCTCTTCTGCACACTCATAAAGGTTATCAGTGATTTGCAACAAAATATGTTTCCTTAAAAACGTAATTCACAATGCAGTTTTGTTTTATGGGAAAGTCATTTTTAGGAGACAGCGCTGTCCACATACAGCTTTTTATTGGAACTTTATAGAGAAGAAATAGGTCTTATGAAATCTGTTGTGAGTGTGTTTTGTAAATCATCCAAAATAACGGACGTGTGGTTTAAGATAAGATAAGATAATCCTTTATTAGTTTCTGAATCAACATGCTGCTGTTGGGGATTTAAATATCATGTTTTATTCCCAATGAAATGAAATGCGCTGGACTTCCATCCATGGAGGATTCCAAGCCTCATAGTTTCATGTGTAATATTATTACCAATATGATTAGCATGCTGAACGCTACCAACATGAACCAACCCCTATGATATGATCGTACGCACATGTAAATAAATCTACAGCTAATTCTGTTTTATTATTATAAATTACAATGCAGGACTGGAATTCCTCTTTTTTGAATTTTTCCAACATTTAATGAAAATGTACATGACGTTTTGGAAGCAAATTCATGCTCCTTTTACTTTAGGGATACATAATACCACCACCACACACAAGAAGTAATAATCATATTTAAATGAAAAATTTGACAACTGCAATGTGTTCACATTGACTTCAGGGGAGACAACACGATGTTAGAGATGCTTTACTTCATGTCTTCTTTCATAATGGAAACACAGCATCCACAATACACATTTTATTTAGGTGTTTATTTTATGACTTTGTCTATTTGTTTCTCAGAATTCTTCTAAATTTTCCTACAGTTAACGTGAGTTCTTTCTCAGACTCTGAGCCAGACATCTCCACTTCAGTAACACTTATCCATCAAACGTTCCACCTCCATGTGTATCTATCCATATCCTGAAGGTTTTTACTGAGGGCTTTGTTCATATTTCATTCATATCCTGATTATACAACATGGTATTACTAAAAACATGGAGGAAATGGATTTATTATGGCTGTATTTTCTGATTTATGGGGTGATACAAGGAACAACTCCCTCTGTAAAAACATTCTCCTCTAATATAGCAACAAAATGAAACCTGATCCAGAGATCACATTTCTGTTCTGGAAATGTCTCATTCTTATATTTAAAAATTCAAAAAAAACATTGTCTGAATGTCCATAATCAACTGGGGAAGTTTCATGCTGATATGTACTGACATTCTTTACCCTGTTTGCTGGATGTCCACCCTTAAAGATTATATTTCAGACAGATATACTGTATAATTATTAAAAATACCCCCACCCCCCCACAGCCAGGAGATCCAGTTCCTCACGTCCACCCTGGCTCCTCTACCCATGATGCTCTGGGCTTCATAAAGGGGACGAGCAGTGAGCGCTGTGGGGCGTTCACACTAAATAAACTTATATGTTGATGCACCGAGGAGGAGCGCTAGTGGGGCGTGTAACTGCATGTGGGCCCGCCCCTCGGGGGGCGTATAGCCAATGGGGCAGTAAAGATGTCAAAGCCAACAGCCGGGAGGGCTTCTTGCAGAGAGAGAGAGAGAGAGAGAGAGAGAGGATGTCGTTATATGGAACGCTAAAGCCTCTGGTTCCTGCTCCCGCTCACTGTAAGGTGCTGCAGTGGTCCAGACACCACACAGACCTCTAACCTCAACGTGTCCGCGGTCTGCCGGCCCGGCCTGCAGAGGTGACCCTGACACCCGTCGGCTCGGGCCCTCCAGCTAGCCAGCACTGTGTTTCCTTTGTTTAACCCCTGACCTGAGAAAACAAGCCGTGTTCCAGAGTTCTGAGGCGACTGAGGGGAAGGGGAAGTGTTTGGTTACAAATTAAATAAATGCGTGTCATGAGCCATAAATCGGCAGGCCCGCTAGCAGCGCTGCTACTGAAACGCCATGTGGTACCAAGGCTCCCTCCATAAAGTTTTAAGGCCTCACTTCCATCTCCGCTTTTCAAAGGGGATCTGGAGGATGACTGGAACCCAAGGCAAGATGGATCCCAGGTGTCAGAAAAGAAAGAGGAAAAGGAAGGAGTAAGTCAGTAACAAGAAGAGAAGAAAAGGATGGAGAGATGAAGTCAAACAGCGGTAGAAGTAGAGGATGAAGATGAAGAGTATTAGTGGACATGGTTGCATTAGAGTGACAATGGACTGAAGGAAAGGCCAACTGGGTTGTGCTGAGAATTATGAAATTGGTTTGGATCATTTTGCAGTAAAAAGAACATGATTTGAAATGTAAAGAAAGTGAAATGGAGAACAACCCCCCGATAAAACAAAGCAAAGACCAGAGACATGAGCAGCCACTAGCATTACGTTTCCCCAAACCGTAACGTTGAAGAACTTTGAGAAGACGTGAGTGAGTTTCTACTGTACGGTATGAACGGGTCGTCAGCTGGTGACCTGAGATGAACCCACCTGTGGGTCGTACCTCCCTATAATAACTCACCTCACTTCCTCCACTGCTCCCATCATGGTCTCTGAGACGACTAGAGGACTTGCACAATCCCTGCACCCTATCCTATGACATGTCTGCGGTTCCGGTGGATATCCGGCCTCTTCCCGTTGTTTACATTCCGATCAGCAACTTGAGAGGTGAGACTGGAGTTGGAGTTGATAGACGATGCGTAGTGGGCGCTTTACGAGCTGATTTGAAAACAATACAAAGTGAATTCATCCACGACAGTCAGGCGGGTTCCCAGATTACTTTACAGCCAATGCTTTTGCTCTTGCTCTTGGCGCGCATTCAACCAGCGCCTGCTGCGAGCTGATTGGTGAATACGACTTGGACTACAAACGGAAATCAGATACCGACATCTTGTCCGGTTGCAGATTGTGCCATCATATGCAGATGTTTGTTCACAGGCGTTACCTGAACGCACCTCATCCCCATGTGGGGGACTGGCTGCAACGACTGGTGCTGAGGAAAGAGGGAAGAGGAAAGGAAAGCAAAGCAGAACCTGTGACAGTGGCTTCACGTTGCATTACTTCTCTTTACAGCAGTGGTCTAAAGAAGGTGTATTGCTTTCCAAGGTCTCATTTAAGGTTAAAGATAAACAAAATAACAAACAACAGCTAATTCACCCACATATCCTGTCAGTGTCCTTAGCACAAACAGCTGGTCTACCTGCTGAATGGAGCACTGTGGAGCTCAGTCCTCCTCCCTTGAGAGTGCTCAGGTTCTTCTCCGTGTGACAGACAGCCATCAGCTGTAATCCAGAGCTTTGGACTCAGAGTGTTGACAGCGAGACAACACAGCCTGCTCCAGCTCTGAGGAACGGCACACAGATACCGACCTACAGCCTGCACACATTCACCGGATGTGACGGAATCTTAGATCCACTTTTCCTTTCTTCATGGTGGTTTAGGCCATATTTTAGTGTCTGATTAAGCAGCATATTGAGAGTTAAAAATGAATGCTCATGTGTGTTATGCGTAACCCTAGAACACTGACGTCTTTAACACTTTGGGGGTGGGGCCCGCTTCGAAGCGGGGGCAGATGTTTAAGTTTTTAATAAAATCATATTCAATTCAAAATTTCCAAAATCTAGATTCCATGTTTCAGCTTTAGAGTCATATTTTCTCTTTACACTTGTGCCTTGGGGCAATGGTGCCTCATTATATAGATAGCTGAGATTGTTCTGTAATTTTCAGTGTTTCCCCCACCGTTATAATAGGGGGGTGGGGCGCCCCCCTGAAGAAACCCTCCGCCCCCTTGTAATTTTCTCGATAGCGCCAGATCACAAGTCGTCATTTAAGTTTCTCTTTCCTATAGAACCGGTCTACACCTTGTTCTGTTATTAAACAAACTAAACGGCCGTATTTTATTGATCTTATCCACACACAGCTTGTCATTTCTGTCTCTACATGGTCACGTTAACACTTCTCCTCTGCTCTGCATCGCGCACAGCGGAGTTCCGCCCTGATGCGTACACACACACAGGTGAGCACTGAGCACACACACCAGCAGTGGACAGAGAGCGTCGAAAAATATGTCGCGTGAAAAGCAGACCGCTATATCTGCATTTTAAACGCTACCGGGGTGAAGATGCAACAGCAGCTCTCCTGTGAGGAGCACCGGAGCAGCTCTCTGAACCCAGAGCAGCTCTCTTGCTCCAGGTGAAACGAGCCAAAGTGCTCGTGTCTTCTACCAACAATGAGCTGCTGGCTTCACATATTACAGAAGTACAAAGTACACGGACATAAAACTAAGTCATTAATAAATACATGGAGAAAAGCCTGTACTTTCGGGTAAATGTTTACATTACGCCGTTAACAGGTTACGCTTGCGCATGCGCGACTCGACTTTTGGCTCTTTGCCAGAAGTCTCCGTGACGTCCTTTCTGCTGCTGCGTCTCTCAAAACAGAAAACAGATCTCAGATCAATGTTGAACATGAATTGTATCAAATCTACAACCCCGTTTATAAAGATGTGTAGAGGCTCACTGCTCCACTAATACTGATGCAACCTGATGGCTCATCTCTGCACTCATTCTGTTTTGTTTGGCAAAAAAAAAAAAAGCTTATTGTTTTCCACAATGAGCTATTTAGTAGTAACTAAATATTAGTTATTTTTTACACAGATATAACTTTATTTTCATTGTTCTAAGTGATTGCAATTTAAAAATAAAAAAATGTCTGATGGAGCAATCTGATTTTCTTTATTCTGTTATTTATAAAAGCACAGATGGAGTCACAAAATGAAGTTATTTACAGAAAAAGTTTGAGCACCACTGCTTTAAGTGTTTGTGTCGGTGCCATCGCCGCCATCGCCGCCCCGTCGCCATCGCCGCCCCGTCGCCATCGCCGCCCCGTCCCCCCCCCCCCCCCTGAAGCTGCAAACCTAGGGGAAACACTGATTTTTGATATACAACACATGAGTATGGGTGTGTCTTATTGAAGGTAGGCGTGTCTTATTGAAGGTGGGCGTGTGTTATTGAATGTGGGCGTGTCTTATTGACGGTAGGCGTGTCTCTCTGCTCCGATCCCTGTTTTTTTCTACAGGCACGTGTTTGGGTGATTTTCCACGACGTTAGTGATAGAGGGTGAAAACATTCCGGATGTGTTTTAACATTGAAAGAGACTTTTCCTTCACAGAACAAAGCTCACATGTCCCAGGAACATGTGGCCCAAAGAACAAGTTCATAGCTCCATTATTTATTGTTGTATTTTAATATATTTTGATGAGAAGTATATTTTATCAGGTACATTATATCGGGTGAAATATACCCGACGTTAGTGATGGTGTTAGTGTTGTAGGGTTAAGGTCAGGACACCTGGTCTACTTGTGTTCAGCTGTCGTGGATATCAATGCACATGCTCTTGTTTTACCATCCATATCCCTCCACAGCTTCCTGAATATCAGGAATGTTCACATTGCCAAGACGTTTGTAAACGGCAGAGCGGCCTTGGTTGGGATCGGCGTGTTGTTGGTGCTGAGTGACACGGGTCAGGTGTGGGTTGTCCAGGCTGTAATGTGTTTGTGTGATGCGGGGGAACAAGGTCATTCCTGTGTTGATGTGGCAGTCTCAATCTCTCCTCTGGGACCTGCAGGCAGCGCAGCGCTGATACATACGGGCTTGAATTACTCAGTCATGAACTCTTTGGGGCCCACAAGAATCACACCAACTGCTCCGCTGCTTTTTCTGCTTGATGCTACGATGAATGTTCAATTTAGCAGAAAAGCTTCAAATTTGATGGGACGTACTTCTTTTGCCAGGAAAGAATATGATAATAGTTATCCAATTAACTTGTCTGTAGTCACAACTCAGTTCAGCCAGGCATCACACAAACTGCTGGAATCACCGACGAGCTCAAACCTACAAAGACACCCGGACTCACCACACAAAGACCTTTCCACTGACTGAGGCTGAGTCTAATGTTTTATCTCTGATTGTCAGGAAGGAGCACATGTGAAGACCAACTAAAACAAACCTGGAAAGCAACCAGCAGCTGCTTATATGCACTGATCCTTGTGCTGAAAAGACCAGAAAAGAAGCAGCGTTTGGTTGAGAGGCCTGTGGGACCGCTGAGGGAACTGGAGCTGAGTGGACTGTTTAAAATAATCACATCAACACGACTGCTACAGTCTGTGAATTAGTAAAAAGCTTGACGCGAAAAGAAGCTTTCCAGTAACTCCATTTAAAAAGTTTACTCAAGAACAGATCAAGTTACAAGATCAAATTGGCACACTGGTCAAAAAGGTGTGTCAGAGGGAGTCAGCTGATTTACCACTAAGTCTCCACACATCTCGTCCATTCTGAATATAGAATCGCAGTCAAGTTGCAAGCAGCTTATTCAACATGTTTTTTTTTTTTTAACATGCCTACTCACCAAATCTAGTCACCCAGATCTAGTCACCCAGATCTAGTCACCCAGATCTAGTCACCCAGATCTAGTCACCCAGATCTAGTCACCCAGATCTAGTCCAAACAACAGGTCTCAATCTTTGCTTCTGTTCAGTAGACTGGTGAAAGGTTGAAGAAGAAGAAGAAGAAGAAGAAGAAGAAGAAGAAGAAGAAGAAGAAGAAGAAGAAGAAGAAGAAGAAGAAGAAGAAGAAGAAGAAGAAGAAGAAGAAGAAGAAGAAGAAGAAGAAGAAGAAGTTAGAGGGAAAAGAAAAATGTCTGAAGAAGTAAAACTCAGCAACACCACCGCCTGTGAAAGGTTATTGTAGCGTACCCCTCCGACTGATGGTCTTTAAATGTGTTTTATTTATTCCAAAACCAACGTAACGTGTGCCTCTTCGGTGGAAAGCTAACACCGCTTCTTTCTCCATTCAAAATTGACCGTAAAGACGTAGCTTTATCGTTAAAAGGCGCACTATGCGACTTCCGTTTCAACTCTGTTTTTGGCCTTCAAAATAAAAGCACCTGATCTCAAAACAGGAAATACATGTTTAAAACAGAGAGAAGAGAGACAGAGTGGTGTATGATGATAGATTTACAGTAGTTTATTCTAAGAGAGTTACAATAGGCCGCATTTCACGATCAATGTGGTTGAATGGTCTGAATACGCAGCGGTCCCAGTGGTCCCAGTGGTCCCAGTGGTCCCACACATCAAGACTCTGCAGTTCAACGTATCTGTCCTAAACCATGCGTTGTTTGGCTTTTCTGAATGTGCAACTAAATCTGATAAAAAAACAAGACATGGCATGTATAGGTAAAAAAAAAAAAGCCAAATGGTTAACGCTGAACTGGATCCACTGGCCAGCAAGGATGCTCCATTATGGGATGGATCTACATCTGTTGTCAAGCTCATTGTCTTCTTGTCATTTCTAACTTGTAATCCCCATCCTGGTGCTGCATTATTTACAGTACTTCTTAGTTTTCCACGGAGCGCAGCCTTCCAGAATCCCATGGTTCACAGAGCTCCTCTTCTGAATATGTGGCAGATGAAAGTAAAAACAGGATTACAGTCTAATCCCTCTCGATTGTTTGTGTCTTTCTGGCCACTGGGAGATCTGTGATGTGGTCCTGCCCTGCTGGAGAGGGAGACAGAGGTGTGTGTGTGTGTGTGTGTGTGTGTGTGTGTGTGTGTGTGGTGACTTTCCTCAGTGCCGTCCAGTAATGAGAGCCAGTAATAAAGTGGATGTATTCATGGACAACTGAAGCCAGCAATTAAGGAAAGAGGTAGCTAGCTTCAGACGGCCACTTTGGATCTTTTAAATGTAAATACAGCCGCTTCTCTCAAAGTGCTCGGTGAGATATTCCAAATGAAATCCCCTCTCACTAATGAGGGAGCTGTGATATTTCGACGCCGAGCCTCTCTACGGCGCTACCACGGTAGGCAGCCGGCTCTTGTTGAAATGTTTTAATCAGGCTGAGGGAACAGGGATTATGATATAACAGAGTTGGTGGAGACTAGTCTTCCTCTGTTTCCCATATCAACACAGTCCTGTTTGAT
Source organism: Myoxocephalus aenaeus (assembly GCA_038501785.1). Lineage (NCBI taxonomy): Eukaryota > Metazoa > Chordata > Actinopteri > Perciformes > Cottidae > Myoxocephalus > Myoxocephalus aenaeus. The sequence continues at coordinate 1,923,743 of JBAMJR010000243.1, read as the reverse complement.
CTGCCCTGAAACGTACACTGTGACTGTCTTAATTAGCTAAGTGGATGTAGACAACATATCCTACGTAGTAAATCGCAGGAGTTGACGTGTCACTGAGTAATGTTCTGTGTTCCACTTAATAAAGAACAATACTCGGGGAAATAAAAGACAGTCACTGTTGCTAGAGGAGATAATAAGACAAAGAAACTGCTCATATAGATCCTGTCAGGAGACAAATTACAGTCATTTTAAAAGCAAAGTTCTTTTATTTGGTAACATTTGGTGTTTGCGAGATCTAAATGTCTGTTGCCTTGATCAGCCGGTGCAGCCTGTCACAGACGAGCCGCACCGCGCCGCCGTTTCATCCCATCTGCCGGGGTTTGATGTCTGCTTCCCCGTCCTCAGCCTCCTCTCACACTCCTTTAGCAGCGGGTCAGGTCACTACACACTGGTTTGTGATGCGGGAGTCACGGAGCCGCCGTCATCTCGCCGCCCGCTAACAAACAACAGCTTGACTCGCAATATTGTCGTCGTGTTTGTTTGTTAAGAGGGAGAGAGACTCGCCTGGCAGTGGACCAATTCAAATGAGCTGCTTAAGATATGCGAGTGCAGTGTGAATAGGAATGAAGGTGGCTGCGCGTTGCAGGCAGCCTCGCGGCGGAGACACGGGCCGCTTCCTTCTCCTCCAGTCGCTGGACGGTTTCACGGTGGCCTGGAGTGGAAGTGGCAATTAGCCTTTATTTGCATTGACACAGAAATCCATCCAATTACCACCATTTAGGCAGTTACTTTTGACATGCGTTGGTTAAGTGGATATTAGCATCTATTTTTTTGTGGGCATGCAGGACAATGATACATTTATGCCTGTAGGCACCTGGAGGTCTGCGGTTGTTGCAGAGCATTTAAGGAAGAATTGCTCATGCTTTATCCGGTGATTAGTTATTACATATTCAGAAATGAAGCTGTTTTTCTTCAGAGTTCTTCAGCAAATGGAACGGACTCAGGGGTCAACATGTGACCTCAGAACAGAGCGAATCATGTTTAACCTTCCTCTTGTGTTAGCTTTCTGTTAGCATCTCTTGTGTTAGCTTTCTATTAGCATCTCTTGTGTTAGCTTCATGTTAGCATCTCTTGTGTTAGCTTCCTGTTAGCATCTCTTGTGTTAGCTTTCTGTTACCATCTCTTGTGTTAGCTTTCTGTTAGCATCTCTTCTGTTTTGTCAGGATACCTCCATTTCAATTAAAGAAATGTTAAAATGAACCTCAAGAGAATCATATAAATAAATAAAAGGTTGTTGTGTTACCTGACTATTACTGAGGGGTATTAGAACACATCTCTTAAATACATTAGTTTTATTTATTTGTTCATTTTAATATTATTAACTATAGTAACATCTATGGTGTTACGGGTCAATTTCGACCCAAATATATTTACTTCAAGAAAAAGGTTAAGTATTGTTTTCAGCAATAGAACTTTAATACAAACACAAAATGAAAAGCAGAATAAGTCATAACACAACATATAGATTTGCAAGGTCAAAAAAACAACAACCAATCAAGCAAATCTTATTTTTATAACCCTAACAACACAAAGGTCATCATTTCAACCAGAGCATTTCATAATTTAGTGAAAAAAAACATTTTATTTTTATTTTGTTGAAATAGAGGTTCCTGACAAAGTCAAACAGCCTTAATGCAATAAACACATGTGTGTGGTTCTTTAATGCTTTTAAAACCTAACACACATCCAGCAGACACATTGAGGTCCTTCCACCTGAGGAATCGGACATTGGTTTGAGCTTTTAGCTGCTACATGCTGCCGACTGTGAGGCTGATGTTGGTAACTGTGTGTGTCTTCTGTTTGGCGCTGTGCAGCTTTATTAAATCTTCATCCTGAAAACAGCTCCTGGAAACAAGGGAACCAAACAGGAAACAGGTGAGCTGGGAAACCAAAGCAATTCCTGGAGGCAATTTTGATTTCAGAAGAAATATTAGTTTATCTAAAGTTCACATTCAAACCTCAGAGCTGACCAGTACAGTCACATCACAACACAACACAACACAACACATTGTGGGTTGTCGGAGCTCGTCTGTTGAGGAGCTTCTACGTTCTGAGACCAGATTCCCTCTAAAAGCTGGACCCTAACCCTAGAAGCTGGAGAAACACTTGTATATCAGTGTGAATCGCTTGTTTCATAGAACATATTCCCACTTTTGCCATGCAGATCAGCTCCAGTTCACACAGAGGCAGATCTTGATCTGGCCCTGCTCTCTTAATGCAAGCTTTTAATCTTCTGAGGAGGCTCGTCTCCACCTGGCTAGCGGAAGTCAATTCCTTAATCCCCGTCTCTGACGCTGGGTTCTGGTTTACTTCGGTCCTGAAGTGATGCAAGCCGAGTGTGTGCGAGTGCAACAGTGAGTCTGCGTCCCAGAGGGCCGTGCGAGGCGGAGGCAATGTTTGCGCTCCGTGCAGCCGGTGGCATTAGGTGTCGGAGGCAGAACATATGCAGCCGGCTCCTGGGCCTCCAGAGAGTCTCTCTGATGCTGATGCCATAGAGACGGCTCTGTCACACGGAGCTGACAGTGCAGGAGCAATAACTGCCTTCCAACCTTTTGCCCAATCATTTAGATGGGAGATGAGTAACGCTTACTGGGATTATAAACATGCATTTCAAGTAGAGATTAGTGTGAACTTTAATCAGAAGATCTAGAATCAGCCTCCGTTAGGGGAAGCAGGGATGATCTCTAGTCCAGGTCTGCCCAGATATACACCTCATATGGTTTTGATTTTAGACATTTATTGTATCTACCATTTTATTCATATATTTCACTGCTTCTGTGAACCTAAAACCTTTGGTAAACCAATTTCCATCACCTAAACAATTTGACCACCTGAGTAAAGTTATGTTTTCACAAGAAATATGAAGAATTTCCAAAAATCGAGATTCCATTTTTCAGCTTTAGAGTCATATTTTCTCTTTACACTATTGCCTTATGACAATGGTGCCTCATTATATAGATAGCTGAGATTGTTCTGTAATTTATGATGTAAAACATGGGTAAGTATCTTATATGCAAGTGCCTTAAAAGGTGAATTTAAGAAATTATGTAAAATCGTGAAAATCGACTGAAAATGACCTCAGTGTTGGAAGAGTTAAATACACTTGCCACTTTATCATTACACTTACATTCCATGCACTTTATTTTATATTCTACTGTAGATTCGTTTGTAAATATTCATGCTCCCATTTATTGCACTCTGTTTTTTGTTAAATGTCAAATGTGATGCACCTCCCGCCAGGACAAATTCCTTGTGTGTGAAATCATAAATGGCAATAAATGGTTCTGATTCTGAAATGATTTTGCAATTCATCAATAATGTGGAAAGAGGTATGATTTTAACCTCATTAGCCCGCGCCCCATTTTTCTGATCTCACGGAAATGAGGAAGTGTGTTTTTCCAGAACTAAAACTCTACTAACTTCTCATCCACAGTTCCGATCTAATTCATTTAAAGTGCTAAAGTACTGTAACCCTTGTGAGAAGATACGTGTCCATTTAACCTTTTTTTTAAAGATCGTTACATTTTAATAATTTCGTAAGCTCCTCAACGTGACTAAAGCGATTATAACGTTTCACTAAAAAGCTCCTAAGTCCCCCTAACAATGGTCAGTATTGGAGCCTCTGGCTGTGAAGCAAGAACCAGAGTTTTGTTTCCTGCTTTTCGAGGTCCTGCGATCTCGTTGGTTCTCAGACTCGTCTGAAAGCGCGTCAGATGACACACGTGGAAGGAGACGGTCATTTGAAGCTTTTATGAGTTTAGATGCTGATAGAATGTTAATATCTCAGCCCGGACACCTTTGATCCAAACACTCGCATTAACTGAGCCGTGCTCCTCAAAGGGAGTGACATGTAATGTCATGAGTGACATGTGATGTCATGAGTGACAGCAGAGACTCTGGCCTCGGTCCAAACCTGGTCGGCTCAGGAGCGTCACAGAAACCACTGATGTCCTCGCTGATGTTTTGACAGCGCTCTGTTTCTTTTGCGGTTGCTTGCTTCACAAGATTGTGAAAAAAAAAACTACAAACCGTGTTTCATTTGGTGCCACTGGTCAGCATGTCACCATGGAAACAAGGCTCTTAGTTCAGAGTTAGGATGCAGGAGGTCGACCTTTTTGGGCATCAAATAAGTCTTTAAGTTTGTGAAATGGTTTAACTTGTATTGGACTATAGAGTATTTTAACTGCCACACATATTATGTATGTCATTATTTAATAGGCTTGTTTACATATTATTATTTGTGCAACTTGTTTCTTGAATATTGATTTTGTTTGTATTTACACTTAGGAACCATCTTTACGTCCCATGTTGTGTTGGGACGCTTTTACTTGTGACGCTCCTGAAGACATGAGCAGCGGTAGAAGTTTTTACTCCGCTAAAAGATTTAAAGTGAACCCGTTTCCCTCTCGGTTGTGTGCAGCAGTGAGGCATGTTGTTTATGTTCATGATGCGTCACGCATATTTATATGCAAACAGTTTATTGTGTAACGTGAACGCCAACTTGTTTTGTATGTTGAAATGTATTTAAAGGGTTGGACGATGGATTGATGACGCTGGTGTTGACTGAGGCGCGTTGAAGAATAAATCCATCAGGACCAGAAGAACAAGGTGTCGTGTATTTCCTGGAGTGATAAGTATAGACTGTCTATAGACTGCTCCTCAACTCGGCTTCAACCAGTGTCACCTGGCTCCGCCCTTTATCCCCAGACTTGACGAAGCCACAGAAGATCTTACACAAGAGTTTAGGAGTTGAGTTGACGAGTAAACTGACCTTCCAGGTAATTCCCCAGCAGTTTGAAGGGAGAACCCATTGAGATGCCCTTCAGTGTCTGTGTGGACGGACCCTCTGGCTCCGCGTTGCTGTTGTTGACGGCCGCGTTGCGTCTGAGGGGTTGCGGTCGGATGGAGGACCGGAGCCGGGTCAGTGTGGTGCAAGCAGCTTATCCTCACTGCTGGCTACGCTAATGCCAGCAGACAGGAAGCAGTTGTTGACTCCCGCCGGGTCAGCGGCGGTTCGGGGCGGCTCCATCGGGTCAGGAGGCCGAGGGGGCCGAGTGAACACCGCGCCTCCCTCCCCCATCGCAAAGGCCAATGCAGCTCCTCTGGGCTTTTGTTGCATGATGGGATATATTCAGCCGCTCCGTCCGGCTGGTTTGGAGGAATGCTGCGGGTGCGCCCCCTCCCATCGGCCGCTCAGTGGAGCGAGGAGGGATATCAAAGCTCCGTTGAGGAGTGGGCTGAGAGGGTCACGTCTCATTGGGCACTGAGCCCGTCACATGGCTGATGGCTGATTTACCACTCCACTGGAGAGGTGAGGCCTCACAGGCCACCTCTCCCCGTCCAGCACACACACACTCAACACACACTGCAGTGACAGAGAGGCCCACCGCTCAGCCTCTCTACAGATACTGTGAACACCCGGGTGCTTTCTGCCCGGTCCGGACGTCTCCTCGGCTGAAGCACCTGTATTGATTCCTGCCTCAGCCTTTCATGCGCTCCTCTAACTGTCTTTCTCCATCTTTATCTAACATGTTCATTTTTTTCCCAGCCATTTTTGTCATCTGCAGCCCTTTCCTGCACTCACCAGAGACAGCCCTCTCAGCCTCCCTCCCCTCTTCTGCTCTCACACTCCTCACATTTTGTCCATTTTAGTTGTGCTGCGATGGAAAATCAATGGCATTCACTTTGTTGTTGTTATTTGCAGTCGCTCATGTGTTGTCAGACATCTCCACATATAAAAGACACACGGTAAAAAGGCTCTTTCTGGCTTTCAAGACCCTCTCTCTCAGACATCAATAAATAAATCACATTCTGCAAACACGTACAGCTTCACACGGTCCAATGGAAAAGCATAAGCGGTCCCTTTTTTAACCATATTGCCATATGGTGCATAAAACATCCCCTTGTCGTCTCTTTTAAAGCGCTAATGTGTATTGATCTGTGCTCTCAGATGCCACTGTGTGGTGTAATCTAACAATAGAACCTGCTGTTGAGATATTAGTTAAAACAGACACTGATGTCTCCTCCTGAGGATTCAGTATTTGCATACAGTGCTCATACCGGCTCCTCTCTGCTGGGTTCTTTACGTGTTTTAGTCTTATTTCATTAAAGCCTTTAGATTGTTGCACAAACATGCATGGAATGAAAAAGGATGTAATGTTTATATGCATTAAACACTATATATAGTCGCACAGGAAACAATGTTTCAGAGGCCAGCAGTGTGCTTCTGTTTACGAAGCAAAATAAGTTTCATATCATTATCATCTTTATATCATGTTCAAGTTTTCCAAATAGTGATATTTTATTTCTGAGAAAGGGGATCCAAATAACCAAATTCGATAAAAACTTCTTTCCATTTGTGTCCCTTATGTATTTTACATTATTGCTCTATATGACAGCTGAGTAAAATACACTGAGTTCTTAAAGACGATGTTGGATTAACTTTGTTTCAGACCTGTGATGAATGCACATTTTTGCACATAATTCCTTTAGAACGTTGCTTTCTAAATGTAAATGCTATACATAGATAATAATAAAACATCATCAGTAATGTGGATATAATGACTCAAATAAAAGAACAGTTAACAGTCTGGTAAACATCACTTTACTTGATGCAGCCTTTAAAACCAGGAAAGACAATTCTTTTGCCATTTTACAAAATCCTAAATGTGAGACGATATCATATCATATCTCAAAATCTACATCCATATACTTTCTCCTCCTTCCACTATAAATACCAATCTCTCTCATCAAAACCTTTACTCTCTGTGTGGAGTAGCTTTAAGTCTCAGGCAACAGGAAGCAGCACCGACACACCGTTCTTAACCCGATGGAGGCTCATGCACCGCCATCGTTTTGATAATATAAATCGTTATATTCTGTAGATATTCTTCATTTCATTTATGTCTATAAGAGAGCGAGGTCAGTTTAACAAATATTGTCTGTAAGAAGTGTCTGTAAGAAGTGTCTGAGAAACGTCCGGTGGTCTGTTCCTCAAGGTTCCTCAAGGTTCCACGCTTTGCACTACAACACTCACACCTGGTTATCGGTATATTGACATTAGGGAAGCAGACTGGTCGTTGCACGTTCCAGCCCTGTGAGAATAGATGAGGACGCGATTCTCCTCCTCTTAGAAATGTTAGAGCCAATAGAAATGTTAGATGTTCATGACGGAAAATCGTGTATTAAAGAGCCGACCTTCTGGCAATTCGGGGTGTTTTTGGACGGTCAACCTGCGTGTTGACTGGACGACTCCCTGCTATCAAGACTGCAGCGCTTGTTACTCTACTTGTGATCAAGGAAAATAAATTCAGAGAACGAGAGAAGTTGTTTGGCTAAGTTCTTCCGGACGCTACACCAGGCATCCAATAATTATTACGCGCTAACAATGGTGACCCCGACGTGATTTGAACACGCAACCTTCTGAAACCGTCTCCACCTCTGGTTGGACTCAAATTGTTGAGTGTAAGTCACTAGATAAAGTAAATGGTGTGCTGACTTAGCAGCAACAGCAAACTAAATCATAGCCAATGCCAAACAATCCAGGCTTCTAAGTAAAATATGTTGAATTAACTTTATAGAGCAAAGGTAATCTTACGTGTCATCTCTTCAGCTATGAAACCAAACCCCTGAATCTCTATCTGTGTTTGTCTAACATCAAACACAAACAGGATACGCTGCAGACGCTGGTGGCTCGATGCTCGTAGTGAAGACCGACCCAGAGCTAAGCTAACGTGGCTAAGAAGCAGGTTCTGGTCGTCTAGCACAGCTGGTAAAAGACTACCTCCATAGTAGAGGACTGGATATGGATTTTAGGGAATTGTCTCTCAGGTAAATAAGGTAAAACATATTTATTAATAGATATGACCACGAAACTTCCCCGGTTGACTACTTAATCATTTTCAAATATGATCTAAGTTGCATACATTTCCAGAATAGAAATCTGAACACTGATAAAGCCATGTTCAACGTTATTGTTTCATTGTGTTGCTCTAATAAAGTCAAAGGTTTTTAACAGAGGGAATCTCTTTTTAGCATTTAAAAAATGTGAAAATACTGTTGTTTTGCTATGTTTTTAGAAATGTAAAAAGACAACACCTTACAGGAGCCTGATGTCCAAACATGAGAACCAAGTTATTTTCTAAACATAACCAAGCGTTGTTCTTTTGATCTGTGTCAATTTCTGAGTTTTGTTTTGATTTACAACGTCAACCAAATATTTCAAACTGTTTCAAACTGTAATCTAGATTTAGTTTAGTTAGGTTTGGTTGCTTTGAGAGGAACAGGGTTGCTGCAGCAGAGCCACCAGCAGCTGTAACCACAGCACTGTACACACCTCTTGATCCATCATCCACCACGCTGCATGTGTTTTGAGTTTGGCGTCTGAGTCGAGGCTGTCTCAGAAAGAAACGAGAGCATTCAGAGATAAGAGAACAATCCTCTTTCTCTCTGTCAACATGTAAGTCTTAAGTGAAGCCGAATGCTAGCTGGGATTCCTGTCTGGTATCCTGTCTGACATGAAAGGCTGCTCGCTGGGACTGAGGAAGGAGCTCAGAGAGAAGTATTCCCGCCGGACCCTCCGGCAGATGGAACAAGAACACCTTGAAGGATGGGAGTGTCGCCGAGCCCGAGCGCTCGCTTTCTCCCCCGCAGATGAAACGTAACGCGGGGCTGTCTCGAATCTCCGGCAATCTGCGGATGTGAGCGACACGGAGAGAGCACCTGGCTCTTCAAGGGAAGCAGCCGCTTGAGATGTGACAGAACGCCTTGTCAGATAGAATCACTGTAATGGAGAGATAATCCCACAGTCATCACTCAGAAAGGCATGTCTGCAGGGCATCTTGGAGGAATATCCCGCTATGCTTTGCAGCGTTTAGATGGTAAATGTCGCTGTAGCCGCTGTATTTATCTCAGGCTGAAATCAAAACGGAGTGATACGGAGAGGGTTTTGGATTAGGAAAACGATCACTTTGAATTTTGGTTCGAGTCATAAGACGTTCAGAAGTTGTAAATGCAGTTGAATGAGCGGCGTGCTGCTGAGCGGGCCTGTAGGACAGGACCGGTCCTTTAGGCCCGTCAGATGGCAGACGGGAGCCGCTGCATGTGCAGAGATGTGCCTTTCGTCTGCTGTCACTCAGGCCCTCGGAGAAGTGGTGCTGCTCAGCCACCTCCCTTGACCTGTCACTCAGTCCCGTGACAGCTGGTCGGCCGCCCTCCCCATCCCTCCCCCTTTTCACTCCTCCCAGTCCCTCCCAGTGTTCCTTCTCCATTCCCAGCGTGCCGATCGGGGGTTTCATTTTCACGTGTCAGGCCCCCGTCAGCGTGACAGCTCCCTGTCCGCCTGTCTCATTAGAAACAGCCAGCTTGGTCCGGGAAGCAGCAGGAAGGCGATTGGCGTTCGGCTCTCCCCGACCCGGGAACTGTGAGGCTCTGCTAACACCAGTCAAGCAGATCATCATCTGGCTTGATGTAACATCCACACATACACTGATCGGCACAGCCGGCCTGCAGCTGATCTGTGTACGCACACGCAGACCTGTCCTCCTCTCCCCGGTCCACTGACACTTCATTCCAGCTCCTTCATGGGCAGAGTGTTTCTATAAAGCCATGGAGGCTGTTTTTACTTCTTCTCCATCATCAGCGCTCAAACACTGCTGTATCTTCAGAGTTCACTCTTATTTGTCATCATCACATTTAACAATGTCTTTCTGACATGACAGAGTGTGTGCGTGTCCTTTTGAGTGTGTGTGTGTGTGTGATGCGGTGATTGTAGGCTTGGTTTCAGTATCTCCAGCAAACAGGTCTGTGTGATTCCATCACTTATCTCCCCTCAGGGGACGACTCCGGATGCAGGGAAACAAAGGTGTTTACTTTTTAAACCTGCATATCAAATGGCCTTGAAGGACAAAAAAAAACTCGAACATCAGACGGCTATGATTCCCGCTCCTTTATTGTTTGTCCTTGAGTGTTAATTGTGCGATGTAGAGAGACTTCCATTAGGCAGGCTCGCTTTTGATGTTTCCTGATGCGAGACCTCGATGTGAGACGGTGAATAGTTAAATTCTAATTGCGTGAGGAATTTGTATCGTTATAATTTGGGGAGGCTTTGTATTCCTCCCTTTTAATGAATGTAACATGGCTATCTAGGATGGGAAGGAGCAGAGATTTTGTGAGTTTATAATGAACTGTGAAAGGCTTTTGAATATGTATGAGGATGCGAGACCCTAGGCAAGATGTACACAAGCTCCCCTGATGGGTGTGAAGTTGATCATATCATTTCCTTCCAAAGAGAAGCCTCATTTGGTGCAGAGTTTAATCCAGACTCTTTGTAACGGGGAGCAGCTTCCTAAGAAGTGGAGCACGAGGAAGGGTTGAGGCCAGAGCGGAGGAATGTAGTGCATCTGAGTCAAGGTTTGCCTCTCAGTCATCTCATCTATAAAATAATGTAATATAACTGCTAAACTGGATGTGAGTCCACTTTGACATCTCTGTTTTAGGCATTTATTCTTGAACGTTCATAGTTTTCCTGCATTCATGGACACTTGACTGACGGTTCCTTCACATATGTATTTACTCTGTGAAGGTAAAATCATTGTAGCGGATGTGAAACAGGTATTTTGAATGAACGGAACAATTATTAAAATAGTTGTCTCGTCAATAAAATAGTCGGACAGCACCGCACCACGGGCCCTACCACGGGGGCCTACCACAGGCCCCCACCACGGGGCCCCTAGCATCACCTGTTGGTGTGAGATCAGGCGTTTGTGTCTGTGTCCTTAGTTTGGTTACGAAATAGAACATAACATTCGCTCGTAGAAGCTGACGGAGGCCTTTGTACCCGGCAGAGCAGCATGTGTGTGTGTGTGTGTGTTTAGGTTCTACCGGTTCAACGAGGGTCACATGTATGGAGATTGAAGCCAATTGCTGCTCCTCTTATTTATTAGTGATCAAGGTTGAGCTTTATGGTTGAGCTTAGGATGAGTTATGAGCGTCTGAGGGGTTCATTTCTCTTTAGGATGAGCTTTAGGTTAACTAAATAATGATAACAATATATATTTATATAAACAAATGTATGATTGTGTGTGTGTGAGTGCACTCCACAGTAAACCACTTGATCCCGCTCCCTCTTCATACCTTAAACCATGACACTGACCTCTCAGCGGTGACCCTTCAACCTGGAACATTTCAATTCCAACCTGTGACGGCTCCCCGGAGGATGATTTGAATGTTAAGTGCCCTCCAGTCCCGGCAGCGTATGAAAATGTAATCAGAGCGCTATCATCTCCCCGGCAGAGAGACGGCCGCGTTGTTGCCGGCCTCGTTTCGCTGCCAGCAGGTGTCCTCTCCGGGTATAATAGGCTTTACATGTGTAATTAACACGTGGCGGCCTCAGCCCTGCTCCCGTCACCACCGCTTTCTTTCTCCTCCGTTTCCTGGATTCGTCTCTCCACCGGCTCCTCTCTCTCTTCATTATGAAATATAATGGCTTCTGGGCCGCCTCACGCTGCGGTGGAAGTGGGCGAGGAAGACAAAGACAACACCTTGAGGAAGAAAGCCAAAGCTTTGGGTAACGTCGGGCCGGAGAGCAATGTGGACGCTGAGGATGGAGTTAACAGCTTGCTGTGCGGGAACCCCCCGCTCACCAACCTGTAATTACCAGGGCTCCGTTAATCAAGGAGGAAACCGAGGAGAAGCAGCGGGCTAATTGGGGCCGACGTGCTCTGTAATTAGAGTAATAGTCACACATTGGAATTTTATGAATGAATGACTTTGCCAGTTTTTTCGCAGGGCTTCATTACATTGGACACAGCTACCAGCGATATCTGCATGCGTGTATATAAAGGAGACAATATGTTACTGGTCATTTTTTTGTCCAAACAGCAGATTTCCTCTCCAGGCCTCCTGACTAGGCCAGTGTTAATTATGTCTGTGGCCGGGTGGGGGAGGGGAGGAAGTCCAATTATTTTTCTCTGCTTCTCCTTTTTGCCCCAAACCTTTTCCTCGCCCATGTGCTGCTGGCTGTCGAGGCACGGAGGTGGATCCTGTTTGTGAGTGAGGAAGGATATCATCATCATCATCATCATTAATACAAACACTGGGATATTTATATATATATATATATATATATATATATATATTTCTGATTTGACAACAGCTGTGCATTGACAGACATGTAGATTATTTGTATTTAATTTTTGATGATTTGAGGGATATAAATGGTCGGGCTTTTCTTTTATTCCACATTTAATTTCCCGGTGGGGATGTCGGGATTCTGCACAGAACACATGGCAATGTTTCCAAGAGAGGACGAGTAATAGTGATGATTTATGAAAGACTAATCACGCACTGATCAGTGTTTATTATTTAGTGTTTATTCCAGGTCTGAATAACACCCACTGCCTCTCTCTAGCTCTCTGTCTGTGTAGTCTGGACTCAGTGAATGTGCACATGGGCACAGGTTGGGAAGTCTCTCTTTGTGTGAAATGTAACGCTAGTTTAAATCTTGACTGCTTTTAGATTTCCGGCCAACTGGACAATCTCAACACTGGAATGGGAAAGGAGGTTTTATACATCCAAAAAGCATCAACAGCATCAACCGAATGTGAAGATGGAATACTGTGGACAGTATGGCAAATACGTCTATGTATAGTGTGATAGAGATTTATACTGAATTCAATTAAATTCAGTTTATTTTATATAGCCCAACATCAAACAGGTGAATATTTATATAAGGTGAATACAATTGGTCCAAGCACAGAACCTTGTGGAACTCCATGACGAACGGCCGTGGTCATCGAGGCTTCATCGTTTACAAATACAAACTGAGATCTATCTAATGATAGCATGAATTTAGCATGCTAACCAGCTAGCCACCCTGTCCTGTAATAATAACAATAATAATACTTTTTATTTGTGTAACACTTTTTTAAGCAAGCAGCACAAAGTGCTTTCCAGCAGATTAATACCAATATAAAATATCAAGAAAAAAAAGCACACAAGGACACGTGAAACTATTCAAATAAACTTCAAATCAAGTGGTTGCACAACATAGCTATATCTTAAAAATAAATGAATGAATAAATAAACAAATAAATATAATTGTCAGGCAGAAAGGCAAGACAGTAAAAAGGTGCATTTATCTATAAATCTATTCCTCATTTGGTAAGGCACGCCTCTGTGACCTCTCGTGGTCCTCGTATATGCGACGCATGCAGGGAGGGTGACCGGTGGGTGACATGTCGTCAGCCACCAGCCACCTGCTGGCATTTTGTTTTGTGCTTGATTATCCGGCAGTTGTTAAATGCCCATGCGCAGGTAGAGAGGTCAATCAGTACACACACACAGCCGAGGGTAGTGGCATAGTAAACACAGATGGTGAACCAAAAATATAGGCTGGACTCTACGTGGAGATTAATAGCAGTTTGCATATTGTTGCCCTGCGGTTAGTACCGTAAAAGTCGGGTTACAAGCCGCTACTACCTTCGGTCAGTGTCCCCTTTAGCTCCCCGCTGTAGCCAGCTAGCGCTTTGCTAGTTCCCCGCTAACTTCCGCTAGCGCTCCGCTAGCTCCCAGACAACCACCGAAGGTAGTGGGACCAGGCCCGGTTCGACACCCGACTGGGGCAGAGGGGAACGCGGGCAGTAGCAGTAGCAGCAGTAGCGGGGCTGCTCCTAGCTTGCTACAGCGGGGACACTGACCGGAGGCAGGAGCGGCTTGTAACCCGACTTTTACGGTAGTCTCTTTTATGTAACTGATGACTATAACATAAATATTGTATGGACTCAGTGGTAGAGGGGAAATGTTGCCCCCTGTTTGTTTGAGGCATGTGGAAAGGTCCACATTGCACCTTTAACAATATATCTTTTCTTTATATTTAAAATGTTTTTGGAAGTCAAATCATATTTTTGATGATATTTTTGGTCAGCATTGTTTGAATTGTTTGTTGAACTGTCAATACATCCTGACTGCAATCAGTGAATCAAATGCTCTGACAAACCTGAAGCACCAACCCGGTGGCTGTCACAGCTGCCTTCCTTTCCTCCGGGCCGGCTGTCATGATTGGACGAGCCTCCTGTCTCTCCGCCTCCTCGTATTCTGCCTGCGCTCTCATTGGTCGTCACCAGAGTCTTCCACTGCTACCTTAACAGCTGTGAGGTGTACCAGTAGCCATGCTGGTTGTTTATGTTCATCATGGTACTTTAGGGGAGGGGCTTGTCAGGGTCAGTTTCTGCCTTTAAGATGTTCTGCCTTCTGCTGTTTGGAAAACTATTTGCAGACAGAATACATATTACAATGCTAACCATAGGTGTTATATATTCTCAAGGAACATATTTTAAAACGTTCATATTTCTAGAAAATCTGTGACTATTCCATCAGCTCCATGCCTGCAGTTCATTGTAATGTTTGGTCGTTGGTTTCCATGTTCCATTCTCATGACTGAAGCTCTGTTGCAGCTGTGAGGCCATGACTGATGTCTTGCATCAGAGGAGTCTGCAGGCTGATGCTACTCTCTGCCTCGTATTCCCAGGACAGTTGTGTTGACCACAGAGAAGAAAGAGCGTTGGCACCTCTCCCCCGTTTGGATGCTCTGCTGTCGAGAGGGTAAAGGACAGAGCAGTGATTAATGGAAGCCATCTGAGTGCAGGTCCACTACCTGTGGCTGATATCTCCTCCTCTGCCTCGCCTCTCATTACCTCGTTCGTCATGTCGTGCTCATCGCTACGCCGTCCCCCGTGCACCCACTTCAACAGGGTGCTGGGTGCATCGAGTTCCTCCCCGTCCTCTTCTATAATGTCAATGACAATGACCCGCTGATCTCAACTGGCTGACTGGAGACACAGGATCAAGTATTTTGTAAAAATCTACACACTGAAGCAGCGGTCACTACTAGGCGGACTGCTGTCCAGGTCCGGACTCAGAGGCCTCTGTATCCGGACATGGACCTTCAACCGATAGATAACTGAGAACGATTGCATTAGTTCTGTTTAATCCGGAGCAGCTTTTCCAGCCGTCGCAGTTCTCAGTGGTCCAGGAAACACAGCGACCAGTTACATGCGTTCTCAACCACATAACGTGATGCTACTCAGGTCTGTGTATTCTGACAAGCATCGCGGCTTGAGAGAGATACGAGAGGCTGAACAGTCGGAATAAGTAGAAGAGTCACAGAAGTTATGTTACAGAAAGGTGTTCAGCGAGACCAGAGCCTTGAACCCAGAATGGACAGACTTCTCACTGACGGTTCAACCACAGTGTGTCTCGTGTTCAGAGACCGTTGGGTTTTAAAAGCAGCAAAGTGAAGCTCCACACTACTCTTATGAGCAAACGTATCCAATCACATCCTAATGAAGGCACAGGAAATAAACCTCAGCGTCCATTATGATCAGAATCCTGATGGAACATGTTCACCTGTCCATCAGTGATGTAAACAGAGAGATTAGAGCTGAAACAAGTGGTTTAATAATAATAACCACAGATGAAAAATATAATATTGTTACTTTTTTTTGGTGACATAAATTCACACCTGAATTAAATACATTTAAAGCTGAAATTCAATTTCATATTTTTTTCTCAAATTAAGTGAAGCATTATATTTTGAAATGCACACCTTATTTTACTTAATATTGTATTATTAGAATATGTATTATTTATAATTCATCCAGTTCAATTTGAAAACTGATAATTCAATTCAATTCAGTTTATTTTGTAAACAAAAATATAGCCCAACATCACAAATTTAAATGATCCTCGGAGGGCTTTACAATCTGTACACATACAGGACCTCACATCGGATCAGGAAAAGTAATATAATAAATAGTGTTGAGATATTATTCAATTGATCTTTCTATATTTTAAATGATAGTCAGTTGTTGACTACATACATACGTCGATACAACTGTTGGCGACTCATAGCACAAGTTAGTTATTATTGTGATGTTCCAGAACTTTTCACGAGGAAATTCTCTGGAACTGGACCTCGCTGAATTATAATTGAATACCCCGAAAGAGTTAACAGAAGAATGTCTCCACAAGACAGGAAGTGTGTGTCTGTTGACGTTAAAAGCTACTCAGAAATTGAGAACATTATTAAAGTCAGCATGTGAGGAAAAGAGAGACGTTACAGCTACTGGACTAGTTGTAGGTAACAAGTGGGAACTTGGTGTTATTTCTCAAGGTGAAAAGAAATCAGCAAGATAACATGTATAATACATTTTTATGAATGACCTTAAAAATCAAATCATTAAAAATCAAATAATTAAAATTGCAAGAGTCTACAAAAACAGCTGACTGGGTGTGAATTAAATGTGAAAAATGTAATTACATGTTGGAATAATAAAATTGGTTCTCCAATTGATATTAAAATATTATAATACAATGACATGATCAAAAACTGTCACCTGAAGGCACATTTCATCATATTGTGTTATTTTATAGTTACATCCAGGCAAAGTCACAGCTCACAATGTACTGTAGGTCCAACGCCACGCTTAATGCTCAGAGTCATGCAGAGGCAGAGCTCTTTCTGTAGTTGGACTGATGGATGGAGTGAGTGTCCCCTCAACGACCTGCAACTAGCGTTCACCTCTTTTCTGACCTGATGGACCTGTTGTTGTCATGCACAGATCTGCTAGAAAGCCAGACCTCTGGCCGTGAACAGGCCGTGTTTGGTAGCATTTTACTGCGGGTTGTCTGCAGCGTTCCCCTGAGCGTTGTTTTAATGTGCAGCCTCGTATCTCTATCAGGGACGACTTCAAAGCCGATGTCATGAAACAGTGTGCGCATCTCTGTTTCCTGTACCTCCGTGGCCAACAAAACAACAGGGATCTCTCTCTTCACATCCGCCTGGAGAGCCCTCATTGGCCAGCACATCCAGTAATGGACAGGGCACCTCAACATGCCACCTAATCTCCCACAATGCCCTCTATCTCGCCCTGTTTTCTGTTTCCTCTCCATGCTCTCAGCAGTCAACATCCTCCATCAGGCTCAGACTATTATGACTTTCATCTTTGCCTCGTCATTTACTGGAGTGGCTTGTGCTATTTACGCGCAGCTAGCTAGTGTTTTAGCTTCACTTGGAATGGACGAGCCGGACTCTTTATGTATCTGAGTGCTGTTGTGTATCTGCGGCTCGACAACAGGACGTTGGCGGGTGTGCACTCTGCTGTTGGTTTAGCGGTACACTTATCAGTGCCACCTGCTCTTGGAGTAGCCTCTTAATTATCAGATCAAAGGCAGTGAAAAGGTGCTAAGTGGTTAGGAGCTGCAGCAGCACGCTACTGGCCTTTGATCCGCTCGTCCCAGCCTCCCCGACAGCAGCCTGCCTTAAATTAAATATGGACAGACATCTCTCTTTGAGTTCAGCCCTTTTCCCTCATAAGCTGTTGCATTTTTTCTACATCGCATTCTGTTTGATGTGAGCGACTGCTTAGCCTGACAATGGCCGGCAGTGTGCTTGAGGAGGGGTGGCTGGCTAATCGAGGGCCGGAGCCTCCTGCTGCGTTACCTGGAAAGGTCTCGGCTCTCTCCGGACCAATCAAACGGGCTGTTAAGCGTCTCCTATAATAAGAGCGCGTGTGTGTTTCCCCCAGTATGTTTGATGTATTATTTGTGTGCTGATTTATCTGATGTGAAGGTAAACACCAGACCTCATGCATCCTGGGCAGCAGACGCTGAAGGCCGTCTCCTGTACGCGGGCGCTGGATCAGGTCTGGTCTGTCACGCCACTTCTGTCTTGCATTAGACCTGAGACTGTTTACGAGTGCGGCGGGCAGACTCAGCCGAAACAGTCGAGGTCTTGTGTCACCAGATGTTTTATAGGGAAGGCGGCACGGAGGAGGCAGGCAGTGAGCAAGGAGGCAGAGGGGGGCCGGCGCTGGCTGGGTCGGCCGTCAGGTGATGTGGGTGCCCTTTTATGGGCCAGTCCACTAATGAAAGTGGGGTTCTGGGACCACTGTGGAACATC
Organism: Myoxocephalus aenaeus; assembly: GCA_038501785.1. NCBI lineage: Eukaryota > Metazoa > Chordata > Actinopteri > Perciformes > Cottidae > Myoxocephalus > Myoxocephalus aenaeus. Next base: position 1,905,745 of record JBAMJR010000243.1, on the reverse strand, counting down.
AGAGGCCACTCAATCCCACCAGACCCCCACCTCCATCTACACAGGAATGTCATAAAGCTTTAAAAGACCCCCCCTACCTTTCATTATCCACTTCCGCCTCCCCTTCCACTCTGCTGTCCCATCCGCTGATTGATTGGTTTCCATTTGTTGTCATGTGTTCAGGTGGCTGCTGAGGTGTCGCCTTCACTTCACTGGGGTGCCACGGGATTAGAAGAAATCTGGAAGTGATTGTTAGGCAGATGAAGTGAAAGATGTTCCCGGGTCAAAGCAGTCAAGCTATTTGATAAGAGAAGTGAATGTGATCGCTGTAATAGACCTCGGCATATGGAAATCCGGAAAGGCAACGGTCACATATGGAACAGATGAAGGGAGTGTTTCTGTGGTCAACTGGGATGTTGACACTTCAGAGACCTGCTGGTGTAAAGCTGCCACGCTCTATCTCTGCCGTTCTGCTTTCATCCATCAATCCATTCGTCCATGGCTGAATCCCAACGGTCATCCACTGGAATGTGAGCCAGTATTTAACACCTCAGTAAGAACAAAGATGACATCCTTACCTTGTATTCCAGCTATTTTTATGAATAATTATGTACAAAAGTGACTGTGACATTTTGTGTGCAATCTCAAGTCTGACTACAACTTCATTAAAAAAAGTCAAATAAGTCTTTATTTGTCTTTCTGCTGGCGTGCCCGGACCATTTCTCCTCTCAGTCCACCTGAATACTTAAAGTATTTCCATTATCAAGAAAATTAAAAGATGACTTCTGCAGAATAATGTAATATGAAGTTGTTGAAGTTATTGTAAGTCTAAAAATCCCAGTAAATCCATTGGTCAAAGTTACGTCTTTTTTTTGTTCCAGACGAGTCTAAACTCACCAGATGCCCGACTGGAGTCCGGCTGAAGCACAAGTGACCACACATGTGAAAGATTGCCACACTTTAAGCAAGCAGACTCTCTGGAGGTCCATAGAAAGTGAGACCCCTTGAAGACTTGATGAATCATGGATTTTGATAGTGGAAGGCACACCTGACCTCACAGGTAAGCACGCTCCTGTGAAGGCTAAAATCCTGCCAGTGATGGGAAGTCCAAACAATTGGATTCAGTCCATCCATCCATCTATTCTCCCAATCCTCAGGTGGGTTGGCACTTCCTGTTTCTTCTCCAGCCCCTCCCTCCTGCTCCCTGCCTTGTGGAGCAGCTTTGAACTCCAGCATATCTCACATGGCTCCTCGCTTCCACACATTTCAGCCGCATGCATCACAGCAGCTTAACTCCCATGTAAATCAGCAGGTCTGGAAATACGTCCTCTGCCAGGTGCATACACTTAGCCAGCGCTGCCTGACTGGTGTTGAGGAAAAGAGGGCATGTGGTGAACGAGAGAGAGAACGTATACGCGTGCATATGCGTTCCTCTTCCTCATGGCAGCACAGTTACTACGATCTCCCCCCGGCAGGCATTCGCACAATCTGACGGGATTACACCCTGAGCGCTGCTTGCACTGCTTAGCCGCAGGGGAACATGCATGAGTGAAAGAAGGAGAAAACAACAGGGGGTGCAGGAGGAGGAGGCTGTTTGGCTGAAGAGAAACTGTGCTCAGGGCAGCGGCCTGGAATAACGTCCTGTTCCATTTCCTGGGCTGTTGTCGTGTTAAACAGCAGTGAGCCGGGTCGGGCCGGGTGCTGGGAGGGGTGGGAGGCGCTGCTGGTTTATGGGATGTCTGTATCAGATACAGAGACGAGACTCAAACTTCAACGTTTTACAATCGTCATATACAGACAGGAACATGCATTAAATGTGACCTCCCCATAAGTATTTAGGAGCAAGTTGGGGTCCAGTCTCACCCGGGGACGCTTCCACATGTGGCCAGTAGGGGGTCGAACCCAGAACCTTATTGCTTGTTGGCAGCATAAGGACGAGAAGGAATAGGCCGAAGGTTTTACAAGGTCAAGTTGACTGCCTTCACAACACCTGACCCAATTTAAGTGCAATATTATATGTACGTGTTTAAGCACCTTGTTTAACTGAATTAATAATGTCGTCACATATGCTTGAGAACTAAAAAGCTCAACGCTAGCTCTCAGCAGTAAGGGACTGAAGTCGAGAAGACCAACAGAGCAAACTCAGCGTCATGTGATAGACTCAGACCAGAAATAGATATAGTTCACCTGTAACTATTAGCTGCAACTCCTCACCCAGAAGGGATTATTGGTTATGTTGCTTTAGTCTTGGCAACACTTTGACTTGTTGGGCTTTTTACTCGTTACTGCATGTGTGTCATGTATTGCGCTCATGTAGTCTACTCACTGGCCAATCCTTTAATATGTATCTGTCTTCAGTCTTGATGAAAAGAAGTTGCAGCTGATCTCAATTGTTTGCAATGTTTTAACTGCAGACTGAAATGGCACAGTTGATAGTTTTTTGTTACAATAATGTGATTTTTTTTTTTTTAAAGTGGAGATTTTTTGGAGATCTGGATGGTTCATAATGTTGCAGAACATCAGAAGTAAACCATTCAGTGCTTTATAAAGCAACCCTAGCAGCTGTCTATATTTATTTAGAAGCCCTGTAAAGACGCTGTTACAGCATGTGAGCCAGTGAAGGCATGTATGTTGAACAGAAGAGGCCCCAGAAAGGAGCCTTGGAGAACTTTGCATGTCATGTCTGTCCACTCATATTTGTCCTACAGACCCAAGGTAGTCCCTGTCCTTTAAAAAGGATGCAATCCAGTAAAGTACTGCTAGAAAGTCCTCCCCAGTTTCCAATCGGTTTAGTAAGAAAACACTGAATCATAAACCAGATTATGGTATTGAAATGTCATTTTAGAACAAGCTTACTTCAGTTTAGTAAGCAATCTTTTATTTTTGTCTGTCTCTTAATGAACTTCAAAATAAGGAAATACAATTTTAAACCAGACTATTATTATCATCACTTCTACCAGTTCAATGGGAAGGTTAACCCTCTGGAGTCGGGGGTCATTTTCTCGATTTTACATAATTTCTTAAATTCACCTTTTAAAAGTCACTTGCCTGATGTTTTACATAAAAAATTGCAGAACAATCTCAGCTCTCTATATAATGAGGCAGCATTGTGCCTCATTATAAGCAAGTATAAAGTGATAATATAGACACAAATAAATGTCTAAAACCAAATGTATTATTATATGGTGGGGATGATGAGCTGTGGCTGGCTTTGTGGCCTGCGGTGGTGATCCGTTGGCAGGCAGACGGACTGGCAGGCTGCTGCAGCGATGTTATGTTGTCCTCTGGACCCTCACAGCTGTGAATCCTCTGTAAAATAAATTACTACTAGTTAGAATGAGTTCACTGAAAGAAAGTAACGATTATCGTTCAGTCTAATAGAGACGCTGTAGTCAGATAACTCTGTTAGCTCGCTCGCTAGCTCCGCGTTAGTAGCAGCCAACGTAAATACTACGGCAGTAACGCTTAACAGAGATATAACACTACTAGGCGTACTAAGTTCACTGAAAGAAAGTGACAACATTTGCTTACTCACCGTTCAGTCTTACAGCCATCCTGGAGCCATCTATCGCCCCGTTAGCGCTCGTTAGCTCGCTACCGCTAGCTTCGTGTTAGCAGCAGCTCTATCTGGCTACAGGTCCCGTTACTAACGTAAATATGCAATTGCAAAGTTCAGTAAATACACTTACCCATCTTCAAATGGATCCCTTTGCTTGGCGTTGTCCTGTTCATCTCAGGGATCGACTCCTTCAGGCTCTATTTATGGTTGAAGCTGCGCCGTGCTCTCCAGTATATAGCTTTGCTCAGCGTGCCTGCTCTCTCTTTTCTCTCTCACAGTGAAGCTGTGTACGCATTATACAACATGTCGGTGTGTAGAATGCTCTATCTTGCTGTGTGAATCTCATACGATCTCGCGGACACAAGGCAGAGGATGCGGAAGTTCTACTGAATCTTGGAGACGTTGAACCATATTTCTGTGCAGAATTATCGCGACGGAGTGAATATTTGAAAAACGTCAGCATCGTATAGCGCAGATCCGCGCTCGCAGATTTCGAAGAGTTAAACATGTTACTCTATTGGTCAAGAAAAACACATTCTAGGGGATTATTATTACCAACCTACAGTGCCACAGATATTCATAACCTTTGGAATTTATTTTTGGGACTTTTTGGGAATCACAATTTAACAGACCTGCATATGCATGCTGTAGAACAGTTTATGTACAGACCTGCATGTGGATGCTGTAGAACAGTTTTGTGGTGTGCGCACAGTGCTGTACCACACAGGATAACCTTACTTTCTCTGTGTTCCTGCATCTCTTCTGTCTAAACTAGCGATGGCCACTTATCTCCCCCTCCTCTCCATATCTCTTGCCCTGGCACTGGCCTATGCAGTGCGCTGAGGGGTGAGGGGATTGCAGAGGGCGGGGCAGGAGGGAGTGGGTCGGCAGGAGGAATAGGGTCGGCAGCGCCGGGTCGGTCATGCGAGAGCAGCCGATGTGCTTGTGGTCATTATCAGAGAAAAGTCTCAACGTTGCCGCACCAATTAGTTTTGACCCAGAAGGAATAGTCTGTAGACTGGGGACAGGCATCGCTCCATCCGCAGAAGATTGAGATGGAGGCCCACACACACGCACACACACACGCACACACATGGACACGCACACACACACACACACACACACACACGCACACGCACACACATGGACACGCACACACACACAGTGCACAGTGCACATCACTGGATCTCTCCCTCCCTTGTCCCTCATAGTGTTTTGTCTTATAAATATGACTCGAAAGTGACTCGAGAGAACTCCCCAAGTTATGAAAATATTTTTTTTTTATATCCCTAGCTTGATGCCACACATGATTAGTGCACCTTTCTGGAAAGTTTACGACCTACAGAATCACCAATTGCGCCAAAACCACTGTCAGACAAAGCCTCAGCAAGATATCAACCACAATGCCTTTTTTTCCAGCCAAAAAAATGAAATATGACTTACTTATGGAAGAAACGATACTTGCTTGGTATGTTTTGGTGCATCTGCTTGAGCAGAGCCCCTCTGTGTGGAACCAGAGGCGTTTAAGGTCCAGGAAGAAAGTTAGGGCATTTTTGCCCTCACCGGACCTAAACCTACGGTACACGAAATCTGCACTAAATTAATTACTAAAAATATTTAACTTCACTTAATCAAAGTCAAAATTTGCAGAGATACTGTTAACATGTATTGCTATTTTATAGTAGAAAAGAAAGCAATGATATGCATCATTAAAAAGAGGAAATACATCCTGGAAGTCTTTTTTCTCCGGAAGTAATTTTTCTTTTTTTTTCTTTCCTGTGTTCTATCATCAACCAATAAACCAGTAACTCATATACTGCTATATGAACCTCTTAACTAGTCTCACAAGTGTTTTCTGTATATTATACCTTTGGAAATGATTCAAATAGCCCTTGTGGTTGAGGAGATATTCTGTATTTAGTATGGGGATGCAACACATTCGGGAATTTTTGAGAAAAATGGCTGTGGCTTTACTGTGGCTAAACAAGTTTTAACTGGTGCATGAGCCATGATTTGATTTTGTATCTGTATTTTCTTCCAAATAAGTTTGACTAACCTGGAAGTTTGTAACCAAGCATTCTGATCATCTGGACTGTTCGTGTTTCTTGTCCCATCGGAATTATTTGGAGTGATTTGTTCACAGATTTAATCATACTTCTTCCTTTTTTCCCCAACAGAAACTCTGTTCTAAATGTGACAATGTATCTTGTTTCAAGCCACAATTACATTGTTTAGATCCTGACGTCGTAATGAGGTAGAAGACATGCTGACTGCTGCTGCCCTGCTGGGTTTGGCCTGGTGGAAGCCGATAGATAGCTTTTTGCACTTTTATGCACTTTTACTGACTGCAAGTGTGACGGCTGAGAGTAGATCTCACCTGATTGTTTCAACGCTGAAGGAAAGAAGTGTTGTCTGGAAGCCGAACAGGTTTCCTCTGTCAGCGGATGAAGCTCACCTGAAGATCCTCGGCAAAGCCCCGCGCAGCGCCCTGTTCCACCGGGTCGGCCGGCATGAAGGTTCTGGTGAGTTTTCTCAAATAGTTCCATGGAGGACAGGATTTTTACAAGATTGTTTATGTTTATTACTTTGGGTATTTCCTTCTGGTTTTAAGGGACCCTACATTTTTTTAGAATAATAAATTGTATTCACTTTTCAAAAGAAATGTATTTAAATGCAGTTCAATCCAATTCAATATAGTTTGTATAACCCAAAATCACAAATTTGCGTCAGGGCTTTACAATCTGTACACTAACGGCATCCTCTACTAATATTCATGTTTATAATGCTATATTCAATGTGTCGGTGTGGGTGAGCAAAATCAGATTATGCATTATTTACTGTTTTATTTCATAGTAAACTACAATATGCCTTTTGATCACACTTTTGCATTAAATCATAGTGGACTGTTTTCTGAAATTGACTGGATGGAGCACACGCCCTCTAAACGTTCCACATGATGGAGACCCGTCACCTCCGCTAGCTGTGCAGCGTAACGTCTGGTCGCGTCCCAACCCGAACGAGTGCCGCTGCTCCTTCCTTTGAGCAGAGACTTTGGACGTCAGCTTGAAATTAATGTCCACTGCCCAATATTATGTAGAATATCATAGCATCAAATTCAATTCAATGCAAGGGGTTCAATTTGATGCTTTCTGAATATCAGTATAAATAATCAAAACATTGGTGTACCCCCCAAAGTGTGTTGTGATTTCAACGACCCCAAACCCAGAGTTGGCGTGCGTGTGCTGCGTGTGAACTGCGGAGGTCTCTTCCTCTTCCTCTTCCTCTTCCTCTCTCCGGGTCCCTCCTGGCTGCCAGCTCGGCCCGGGCAGCCTCCTCTCTGATTTGTTAAGGTAATGATCTAATCTGCGGCCATTAGGGAGAGCAGCCTTTAGTGTTTAATGTGTGGCCAGGTGGTCCAGCTGCCAAGCTCCACAAATTAAAGGCCCGGGCTCGGCAGTAATGAGTAATGAGCTGTGTTTAAAAGCTGCCATACCTGAGCTCGGCCTCAATATGGCCAGGTTTAAATGAACAACTTGACTGCGTTCTCAGTTCCCCAGATGCTCAGGTGAGCTGAGACTGTGCACACCTAGCTACACACACCTGAGAAAAACATGCTCACACACACCTGCAGTCAGAGGTTAGAGAACATCCCACATGTATTTGTATTCAGCTAATTCTATGTTGCAATTCAATGAAGGAAATGTAAGCAAAGAAATATCTGAAATATGACATGATCCAGATTGACTGGTTGGATGCAAGAAAATCATGAATTCAACTGTAGATGTCTGAGCATTTCTAGAATGTCTCTTCTGTTGGGCAGCAGATGAAGACACCACTATGGCCACTTCAAACTGACTCTTGATTTCTTGTGTGGTTTATTTAAACTACGGATTACAAACAAAAAGGGACTTTATGTAGAGAGCAAACCCACAACCTTCAGAGTGGAGCTCAGAGAACTTCCTGCTCAGTAAAAGCAAGGAGCTGATTGCTGATCTTTAAAAGGAGGCGAAGACACACACCCCGTCTACGTCAATGGTGAGGAGGAGGAGCTTTACGTCACAAACCACCTGACGTGGTCTCCATCTTGGAGAAGAAACATCTTAAACTCTATTTCTTAAGGAAACTTAAGAAGTAAAAATGTTCGTGCCAAGTTAGAGGAGAGGAGCAATAGAAAGCATCCTGACTCAAACATTACAACATGGCAAAACCGCCCAGAACAATATTGGTTCCATATTGGTGAGAAGAGGAGCCCAAAGCATATTAAAAACAACAGCGACCCGGCCACAGCCTGTTATTAATATTAGCGTTTCACTTCAGAGCAGCCGGTTTCATTCCTCCTCCACATATAATATGCTTTTCAGTGTTTGTGTGTGCATCAAAAACACTTTTACTCTACATGTCTCATAATATCTTGCTCCCAATAAAAAGTTTGCTTTAACCTGCGTTTAGGAGTCTACAAGAACCTGTGGAACCTTGTGATGATGGGATTAGAGCTGTCAGTCAACTTGTTCAACCTGAATCTGTCATCTGGATGGAAAACTATTTAAAAACTTGCATTGCTCCATTAAAAAATAGTCGTGATAATAATAGTAATTTAGTTGTGTCCTTGTCAACAATTTTAAAGAATACATAACAGACATATAATTAAATGGAAAAAACAAAGAGAAACAACAAACAAATAAATGTTGAGCAATAAGATTTAAACTGAAGCTAGTTATTATACCTACCCTTTATATATATATATATATATATATATATATATATATATATATATATATATACATCTGTTCTATTTGTCTTTACTCGTTTGGATAAACTATTATTCTTAATTCATACTTTCTCTTCCTTTCAAACAGCTGAATACAGTTGTGACGTTATTATTATGTTGTTATTATGTGCTTTACATAATCTATGCAGTATGTAAATTAAAAAAATAATGTGTCTGTTGGTTGGTAATAATTTATAATTCTTAAAGCTCTCTTCTGTAGCAATTCAGAATATTTAGTGAATTATGTTTCAAGATATGTTTAGTTATATATTTGGACATAAGTAATGTATTTTCATACACACATTCTATTTCAACATCAATTATTATAATTATTACTTGATTATTTATTTTCTGATTTCCAAATATGTAATATAAATGTTTTACTTATATCTGGATAACTCGGTGTAATCAAACCATATTGATTTTAAAACAGGTATTTTTAAATGTGAATATTAACACAAAATTATGAAAATGATGAGCCTAGAATAAAGATAATCTTCTTTGCTTGCCATATATATTTGTAAATAAATAAATCATCATACATTACTGCTTAGAGCGATCACTTTGTAACGCGTCATAAGGAAGAAGTTCATCCTCATAACCTTCTGTCTTTGGGATGTGAACTCCTCATGGCAGGCTTCACTTGATCTGGGTTTGTGAGTTTAAGATTATTTCTGATCAAATTTAGTAGGAGTTGAAGTCTCCTACTGAGGCAGAGAGACAGACACACAGTTGGTGATATGCAGACACATTATAACTATTGCACTATAGATGTTGTGTTAAAGCAGTAATACGTGATGCGGCTCTGCTCCTGGTCCTGGTTCTCGCTCCTCGTCTGCTTGACCTCTGGTGTGATGTCATGCGTGCATGGCGGAGAGCTGTCATTAAGCAATGTGATTGGAATATTCAGAAGACTGTTTTAATTGAAGAGAACAAGTGTTCACACATGGCGGGGCTGGCGGTGTTGTGGAACGCCTCGGGCCGAGTCCCCGAGCGGCCCGGACCCATCTGATCACGGCTCGGCGGAGACCCCGAGCCCACCTACGCCACGGCTACACCACGGCTGCTTTTGATGCCTCCAGGCCTCCATAGCAGCCACATCACACTGCACACACACCTGCACAGGAGAGGAGAGGGAGCGAGGACGCGAGGAGAGAGGAAACAGGACAGGAGCTCGTCCACGTTAATGCAGGACCAGGATGAAACATGTCAGAGAGCTCTGTCCTCTCTCTGAAACATGAGTCAGCACATACAGCTTCACTCTCCGTATGACATCATTTAATTACATGTTCAAAATGCTCTACTTCAATACAGTGCTATTTTTTTCACTTAAACAATTGAAATTCTGCCTACATTTCTGTATTACTAATGCACAACCTTCCTGAAAATATATTTAGATTGACATTAGAGTCATACCTTTTAATATCTTCTAACTAGAATACACACACACACACACACACACACACACACACACACACACACACACACACACACACACACACACACATACACACACATACAAATAAAGAACAAAGATTAAAAAAAGAAAAACTACAGCATTTAAACATATGAAGCCTGGTCGAGACAGTAACTAAAGCACTGATTTGGTCTTTTGCTGCCGTACCTGTGCTGGATGTGCATGTCTTAATAATTAATAAAAATGAATGAATCCATGCAGGCAAACTTCTATCTGAGGCTCTGAGCAGCCTGGATGAAAGGTGAAACTCTATATTTATATATAATTTAACACATTACACATTCATTTCAGAGAGTATACCATATACAGTATGATTCTGTCAGCGCATAATTAAAATCATTTGGCAAAATGGACATGTTCCAAGAGATTTTGACAGATAATTAAAATCTTTAATAACCACACAGCAGTACGTAAAAGTACGTAAATCTATCTTATCAGCATTCACTAGTGCTTAAATAAATAAATATATATATATATATATATATATATATATATATATATATATATATATATATATATATATATGTATATATATACTGTATATATAAAAGTAGATGTAGTGATAGCAGATATGTAATGGCCCAAATATATCGTCTTGTCAAAATGAATTATTTCTGAAAGAGGTTTGTCTCTTTCCTCTCAATAAGTGCTCTTGACGTTCTGTTTCTTTATTTTTTGTCATTTTCTCCATGATTACTTGCAATAACATGTTTATTATGAGGTGAAGCGTATTTTAGAGCATTAAATACAACCTTAGAGCAGTAAAACTGTTCAATGAGAGAATGTGCACATGATGGACATATCACCTCCCTGTTTTCAGGAAGTTTTTACTGTAAGACGAGTCTCATGTTAAATTGTCAAATTTAGCATGAAAGATGTCGGCGGCGCGGCGGTCTGCTTCATCTGAGCGCCGTCCCATCGACCCGGAGACGCACAAAGAGAATAAATATGTGCAGGGAGTTATGAGGCTTGTTGGTTGCCGGGATGGCGATGGAGAGTGAAACGGTTGAGCGATGCCGGGGTCCTCCAGCCCTTCACCCCCTCACGCCTGGTCCTCTTACCGTGCTCAGGCACCTCCTGTCCCGCCCAGATCACCCACTCCTCATCCGCATTAATTGGCTGTCAAAAATGTGCTGAATTAACGGATTAATGAGCATGGATTTTTGAATCCCAAGTTTGTGGGAGGGGGGGATGTTTCCCTGCCGCGGCGGAGGCTCCCCCTGCCTCCCCTCTCGTGTGCGCGGGCCTGTTACAGATATGCATCCAGGACATTTGAGCGGATTGCATTTCATTAGTTTGATTTGAGCGGACAGCACTAAGCTGCTGAGGGCTCTGCGCTGACAGCTAATTACAGGAATCAGCCTTGTCCACTGATAGAGAACAATGGGCTGGGATGAGCCCGCCTCGCCAGGGGGACCGGCCCTGCACACAGTCCCAGCGTGGCTCATATAGGAGAACCATTACTTGTGTTAAAGGGTATGGAAAGCCTAATTGAGTGCTACCTTCCTCCTCAGCTCCCAACGCTATTTTGAGACAGGAACAGAAAGAATGATAGAAAGATAGGAAAACTGTCCATCCTGCAACCTGAACACACACACACACACACACACACACACACACACACCCCCCCACTGTCTCCTAACCCACAGCGTCCTCCATGCCCTCGCCCGGCCGGCCGCCCGGCTGCGTGCGTGGGTCTGTCCGCTCCCATAACTCCGTCCGTCTTTAAACCATCAGCATTAAAAGACGCGGCTCACTCATGTGGACACTTTCCCCCTTAAAAGAGAATTAAATGGATTAGCGCAAACGTCAGTAAATTTAGCGGTGCATTACCCCTGCAACATTCCAAATGGCAGATCTCAGTCAGACAACAGGATTAGAGCTCCTGCCCGCCGTAATCTTTTGTTCTCCCGCCGACCCCGCACGCAAGAAGTTTGATTTTATTTCCATTTCTAATGATCAACTTTGTTTGTGAAGCTGAGCAAAATGACTTTGGGTGTTGTGTTCCTTTAAGCTGAGGCTGGATGCATTTAGAGCGGATCTCTGTCTAGCGTGCGCTCCTCTGTCTCGTTTGGGAGGCAGTGATATGGCCGGTGGCGAGTGGCCAGGTGCGCTGACACACACTATTATTTTGGGAGCGAGGAGAACCATCTCTCAGCTTTTTGTGCCATTTTCAGGTCAGGCCTTTAGGTCATTTCCCCCTACAGACTCTACCAGTCTATTTTCTGGCCGGCTGATGGAAGGTAATGACTGAGCGGCTGATGGTGGTGCCGGCCGTGCCGGCATGTGACCGTGTCATCTCAGCTCAGTGACAGGGCCGGCGGTGGCCGGCGTCTGCCAGGGGAGCGGCGGGGAAGAGGCAGCGCCCGGCGCCTGGTCCGGGGGGTCAACGCGAGGTGGCCCCTGCGCTGACTGACAGGACACCGGGGTTTGTTAGCGAGATTTGTCCCCGCCGCGGATCTCCTGTCGGCCCGGTTGTGGCACTCGTGTCAATTTGCACCCCACGCACGTCGCCAGTCTAGCTGACAGGTGAACGGTGGTATGGCGTCCTGTCCGCCTAATTGTACCCCGCAGTCCTGCCTGTGTGTGGGTGCGCAGGATGGCTGAGGCCCGGGCCTGTTAGCGCCCTGCTCGACCTGGCGGCCAGGCCCAGAGCAGCCTCCTCAGCAGGGGAGTAATCCAAGGTGAGGGCCTGTCGCTCTGTCAGCTGGTTGTCTTCCGTCTGCAGAGGATGATGGACACGCCGCCCGGCACAACACACACATGTGTATCGGGGGCCTGCCCTCTGCACGCTCGTGCAAAAACATCCACAAACACCCACTCGCAACACATGCAAACAATAAATCAAACTCCATTTACATGAAACCCATGGAGAGGGAGATAGATACACATGCATGTGTGTCATGCATGCTCTATTCTTTAGGGAATCCCAGGCTTTCAGTCTTGGGAGGGAGGGAGAGGGGGAGGCTGTAATTGTCAAATTGTCCATCTTTGAATTCCCCAAAGAACTTTGTATGTAAATATGTTGAACACAATTCTTAAGCAATTGTTTCCCAGCGATACACGTGATAAATGGGCAGGAATTAATGTCACGGAACTCCATTCTTCCATTCCTCACACAATACACACTTTTGTCTCTCTGAATACCTAAAATAACATTTGACACGCGTGACAGACAAACAGCAAATGAAACCGCTCCTAATGGTGCGTTTGTTTTCTCCCAACAGACTTTTATCCAAAAGGAATCAATGATGTTAGCTTGTTTGATGCACAGTGAGCGCAGAGTGTGTGAGGCGTGTGTGTGTGTGTGTGTGTGTGTGTGGGGGGGGGGGGGGGGAGGTAGTCGGGGAGGTGTGCCATTTCCTGGCTCGTGAAGGCCTCGGTGCCAGCTGTGCGGGGCTGGTGCTGCTTCCTGGGGGCGAGACGCCTGCAGAGCTGCCTCCATGATCCAGCTCTGTTCCTGTACCAGCCCTGCAGTCTGCTTCACGGCCCGGGGGGGGGGGGGGGGGGGGTAACACACACACATAAACACACACACACCCCGCACACGCATAAACACACACACACCCCGCACACGTTGTGCACGCACAGTCACACAGAGCACAGACGACTGGAAGTGCAAATACTCTCTCTCTCTCTCTCACACTCACACTCACTCTCACACACACACACACACACACACACACACACACACACACACACACACACACACACACACACACACACACACACACACACCTCCTAGACTCTGGAGCATTAATTAGGCAGCCTACGAGTCTGCCACACCATGGTATACCTCCATCACACGCTGGAAAACAGGCAGAGAGGACGAAAAGAACAATTCCACACAGCCGCTGCAGAACTGGGATGAACTGGGATGAACTGGGAGGAACTGGGAGGTGCGGCCGGACCCCGGCTACAGAGAGATGAAGAAAAGAAAAGATTCCAGTGGCTTGTTGTGCCTCTGAACGTGGGCTCCTCCTCGCCTCGGAGCGGCCTGGCCGTTGCTTTCATCAGCTCCCTTGTCTCCTCTCTCCTCTGCAGCTCCTTGTTACTGACACCACACTGGCACCCAGAGGCCGCGGCCGGTACTGCAGCTGCTCCAACCCCCACCACCTCCAACCTATAAATAGGCTCTAATTAACCACAGCACTATAACTTTGGAGATGTTGTTTGGAGTGGGAGAGTGTTTGTTGTCTTGTATCTATAGAAGCTCCTCATTGGGACTGAAGAGGGCTGAAGGTCTGTTAGCATGTTGATAATAACACGCATGTGAGCTGGTGTTTAGCGTGAAATGACACGCAGGTGAAGCATGAATCACCTGATGCATGAGGATGAATGGAAGAGATGGAAGTTGCTTTCTGACCACAACAGTTGTTTTTATTCTTATGTCTTTGGGTTTGAGGATTCTTTTTGACAGTCTTAAAACCTGCATGTGACCAGCCAGTAATAATAATAATAATAATAATAATAATAATAATAATAATAATAAGCTGACATAAAACATTAGTCCAGATTTCTGTGGAAACTCTCAGAATGTTGTCTGTGCTGATGATTTTCCACTGAGATAAACATGATTAAAATATCAGCATTTCTCAAGCCAGGACTATTTTTATTCTTTCATTATTATTATTATTATTATTATTATTATTATTATTATTATGGACACCTCAACCCTTCCATCCACTGAATATGGCAGAAGCCGACATGGTTTCTCTTAAAGAGCCATGACTCTCATGTGTAATATAATTTACTAATCACTTATATAGTAATGTAACATTAACATTTACATTACACTGAAACAAGACTCCAGTTTTTAAATATATTTGCTGTTGATACTTTTAAATGATAAAAAGTATTTAATGAAGCCCACTATGCTACAGTCATTTATACTTACAGACACATGAACCTTAATATTCAATAATCCAATTGCATATCAGCAAATCCCCAAAAACTACAAGACTCATTAAGACTTGACAGACACGCGCACACACACACACACACACATATACACATATATATATATATATATATATATATATGGCCTCAGCCTCTAAATATCACATTTGGACAATAATGAAACGTGTAATCTAAGTATTAAGTAAAGTGCTAATCTGTTTTTATCAAAGTAACAATACTACTGTATTCTGCTAAAATGCAGCTGCTGTAAAATTGATTTGAAAAGTCTGCAGTAACTTCAGAACTTTAACAACAATAACAAATCTGTAATGCATTATTGGTTTCTGTCTCTGGAGGTTGATTTTATTGCATCATAAAATAATCACGGCTGGGCTTTAAGGAAAGCGTTCAAACATCGAACTAGATTTGTTTTAGTAAATGCTCCGCGTTAATGAACAATGTCTTAAATGGGCCAAACATTCCTAAACGTAATCGTTATATTATGTTTCTTTCTCAGCGTGGGCCTCGATCTCAAGACGTCTTTCTCCAGAATCAATAGGAAGTGAACAGATAGACTCCTGACGGCGGCCGCTGCAGTGAGCGGCTGCAGAGGCCGTGCAGCTGTCTGAGCGCGTGCCCGCCCGTACGGGGCGGCCGGGCTCCTGCACTGATTTCCGATAGGTCTTCACCTCCTCTGCTGCCCGCGGCGGCTTCCTGCTCCTCCTCCTCCTCCTCCTCCATGCGCTCAATCAATGCACCGCCGCCGCTGACCAGCTCCCACAGCACGCTGCCGGGGGAGGGGAGATATTGGAGTCGTGTGGGTGTGTGTGTGTGTGTGTGTGTGTGTGTGCATCAGATACCTCCAGTGGGTTCGTCCATGCTGTAATGAAAGATCAGCCACAAGTAAAGCAGAAGGACATAACGGATGCACCTGCCTCTGCTCAGCTGTGTTTAAGGTGTGTGTTGGTTTACAAATATGTATTTCTAAAGATTTAGCTGGAACAACAACAACCTCCTCTCTTATTATATATGAAGCACATGCAGGGTTTACAGCACAGTGATCTCATTCACTTTTCATTAATTATTACATTATAATTTAACTACTTCTTTTTGTACATTAAGGTGATAAGTGTCGCTAAATACGATTTTTTTAAATCTATATTTTCAGGTTTGTAGGCTAAATATTGTCAGCAGTGATGTGAATCACATGCATCAGCTCTATGAGCTTTTCCTTTTCAACTCACGGACGAGTAGATTTAAGATTTTCACAGGGAGGAAAATAATCCAATGAAGAAGTAAAAGGAAGAAGATGAGACCTGAAAAGTCATTAAATCTTAAGTTTCTTAAATTGTCAAATTGCGAGCTGAAATACAGAAAGATATTCAGTACACATTGTGCATAACTAGCTTCAAGAATTGTTTTAAACAACTGCATCTTAAGGTTCTGTGCACAGAAAGTTCAAAACGATAACTCAGGTTGTGAAGGGTTTGGAAAACACGGATGTCTAAGGAGAAGGACGTCAAAATAAAGTGGGTTCCAAAATGTTGAAGGACAACAATACATTTCTTAAAAAACAAAATGACATCAGCAGAAACAAACCAAATATACATCCACATCAAATCAACACGATATTACTGAAATCAATAGCTCAAATGAAACGTCTTGAATAAGCAGCATCAATCCAGATGTGACCTCCAACAAGTCGTCAACACTCATTTACAATTCATGCAGAAGATGAAAAAGCATCAACGCGGAGAACAGCAAGGCCTTACTAGTGGAACAGCAGTCAGATTATTGACTTCAGTCAAAGTATTAATATTACAATGTTAGAATACAACATTACAAGAAAAAGTTTTACCTGGAAAATGAACTAAAAAGCAGAAGTGCATAAGCAGCGTCTTACTCAGTTTAAGTAATCACTTTTATTATGTAGTGTAAAAGCTAAACATCATGAGTCACAGACAGAGCTGCAGCACATAGCAGGTTACACGTATGATCTGTGTCAGCAGCATCAGGAGGTCATGCTCCACAGAATAAACACCTCCGTGTGTTTATTCTGTCTGCACACGTCTGAACACCGTGAGGGAACAGCTGATGCTCCATTACTCAGTGAAACATATTCCTGAGGACGAATGATGAGTCAAAAAGTGACTCGATCAAACATGTCCAGATGTACTCGGGGATCAGTTTTGTTTTCCCCACAATCACAGATGTGATTCCAAAACCTTCACAGAAAAAAACATGCGACTGTTTTCCTGTTGTGAGGCTTCACCTCTGAGACCGAGAGATGTAGATACCAGCTGTGAGAGAGAGAGCAGCGTCTTCTGGGACCGCAAGGGGCCTGCTGTCATGGCCACCAGCACAGGTGTGTGTGTGTGTGTGTGTGTGTGTGTGGCCACCACCCAGGGGAGCTGGTCAGCTGTTGTTTCATGCAGGAGATTACACGGCTTAATCAGGCAGCCAGATCAGGTGCAGCTGATGCTGTAGAGTCTCAATACACACACACACACACACACACACACACACACACTAACCCAACCCTTCCCTTTACACCCAATTAGCCCCACGTCACCCTGCCCTCCGTGCCTAGGGACCAAAGACACATACAGGTAAGCACAGCCACACTCATGTGCAGGCCCATACATGTAGCATAATAGTCCATGCACACACACACACACACACACACACACACACACACACACACACACACACACACACACACACAGGCAATTTACAAAAAGGTCACATGCGATCTAAACTTCAAGCAAGTCCTCCAGTCAGTGTGGTGAAACTGTGATATGATGGATGAGATGGATTATGAACTATAGAGTAGAGCTGATCAATAATAAACTCTCGTGAACAAGAGGCCCTTAAACACAACTGATTCCAATGACACAAACAAGCTGCCAATGTACTATCAGGCAGGGCCGGAGTGGGGCCACTTTTCAGCCCGGGAATTTCAGGATCAAGACCGGCCCACTTTTTCCATGGTAGTGGAAATTGGATAAATGAAGCAACAGTTCAGCTCTTACTATCCTGTAGTTTTTTTTAATTAATACCATGGTCCAACAAATAATGTAAAGGTTAAATACAACAATAATAATCCACTTAAGATGAGAAGTTAACAAAAAAATGTCCACTATTCCACAAGGATAGGTTGATAAATTAACAAAAGCAGAAATAAATAAATAAAACTTTAATTCATATTGTTTCCTCTGTTATCCTCTCTACCTGTCCCTGTAGTCATGGCCTCCTCATTGCAAATGTCGGGCTCATCATTTTCAGCAGGAGACTCTTATCTGCTGCTCCGAAGCTTCAAAGAAAAATGAAGAGTCATATTACTGCATACTTCAATAACAATATCAATATTATATATCAATATTTGCATAATATTTGCAAAGTCTATGGATGGCCATATTTTGGGTGATATAAAAAGGCTAATATTTTAATTCAATTTAATATTTTGCTTGGGAATAGGTTGACAACGCTACAACGATATGAATCAAGGCTACAACGTTAGCCGAATAGTTACGTTGCTAATCATTAGGCCTTTGTCTCTCTTTACCAGTTGCCACTTGTGTTTGTCCTCTTGAAAATAAATCGGTAAGCTTGGCACATTTGGCAGCATCCTCCTCCAATGCCTTTCTTTTTTTCAACCTGGCTTTTTCAGCCCCTCCTGCCCTCTTCCTCCGTCCATCCTCCCTGACGCGTATCGTTGCGGTCGGGCCGGCCCAGCTATCGTAGCCTATCTGAGAAAACTTTTTGGAAAAGACGGGCTATGGACCGAACCAACTCTATTTGGGAGGGGAGAACTTCCTCGCATGGTACAACCCATGCAGAGGCTGCGGTGTCAGAATGCGGAACGTGTGTAGCCCACTTTAAGAGAAGATGGACTAACGTGACAAATGTCAACAAATAAAATTCTCGACCGGCCCAGAAGTGAAGCGGCCCACCGGGAACTCTCCCGATTCTCCCGATTACCCACCCCGGGCCTGCTATCAGGCATCATTGCTTGTTTGGCATTACATGCACAACACACGTGTGGACCGCTTCACACAAGGCAAGAGACAAAGTATATGAGGCAACCATTGTTAAAAGTTACCTATAACAAGTATAACACGCAGGAAAGTCCACTAACAAACAGGACTTTCACCATGCAGGAGACCACTGAAACGTGGTGAGTCATAACTCTCAACGTGAACCGTGTGTTTTCTACACGTTCTACACAAGGCTCATGTGAATAGGGCCGTGCACACATATGAGAAGTAGACGTAGTCACCATGATGTCATCCACTAGTTTGTGAACTACCGTTTGGGAGCTTTGAGGTTTTTGGCCGACACGTCTTGCTTTTTTGGAACCAGATGTGACGGGAAAGGGTGAAGCTCAGTTCAACTGAAACATGCTGAGGCCAACAGAAGGTTTCAAGTGAATGAAAACACACCGTGAAAGGGTTAAAGCTGTACGATGAAAACAGGGACCAGTCCCAGACCCAACAACGCCGCGGTAGTGACCTGTCAATCACCTTTAGCCCCGCCCTAAAGCGTCCCCTGCGTTATGGTCTGTTTGACTCTAAATGACCATAATTTACTAAACGAAGCTCTAGCGTAAGTTCAGACAGGAAGACAACCCCCTCACACCAGGCGGGCCTCTCACTCATACCGACCCTCACCAGCAGTCATACGGATGTCCCCGTCAGGAGCGTCAGACTCTACCAGCTGTTCAGCAGCCGGGCGCGGCCAGCCAATAGCGCAGAGCCACGCCCTCCTCACTATCCTATCAGCTCGCTGCCTTCTCCTTTAATGTTCTCCTTCTCCGCCTCTAGCGTCCTGCTGCCCTCATGTTTACAATGTTTAAACATGGGAATACATCAAGAGAGAAGTAGAGTCATTTATATAGACTTCTATACAACCAGAGGAGTCGCCCCCTGGTGGTCAGGAGAGAGAATGCAGCTTTAACACATGAAGCATAGACTTCTATACAACCAGAGGAGTCGCCCCCTGGTGGTCAGGAGAGAGAATGCAGCTTTAACACATGAAGCATAGACTTCTATACAACCAGAGGAGTCACCCCCTGGTGGTCAGGAGAGAGAATGCAGCTTTAACACATGAAGCATATACTTCTATACAACCAGAGGAGTCGCCCCCTAGTGGTCAGGAGAGAGAATGCAGCTTTAACACATGAAGCATATACTTCTATACAACCAGAGGAGTCGCCCCCTGGTGGTCAGGAGAGAGAATGCAGCTTTAAGACACTTCAGCGTTAGCTTCATTTTTTATAACATGGGTTGCCGCCTGTATGAAATGTATTCAGGATTTTTTTTTTTACTTTGGTTCTAAACATTGACAATCAAGGTGTGCGTGGTTTACAGAATCATTCAATGCCAACTAATTTTTCTTGGTTTGCCTCCATGTTCTCTCTTAGGCTCTTAGGCCAAGAAAAAACAAATTCTCTATTGAATTACTGAATAAATACTAATACATAATCGTAATGAAACAATATTTTGACATTTCTTGTGATTAGAATGAATATGGTCGCTTAACGTATTAACTACTTTAGTCTTTCCCACACACACACACACACACACACACACACCTACACACACACACAGACACACACACACGTGCACTAGGTTCGCCAAAAGGTTGTCTGGAGCTCATTTTTCATTATAATCTCTCACAGGTAAATGAGTGGCTGTCATGAGCTACATGGTGTGATAGACATTGTTCAGGTTCTAAACGTTATGTGTCACGATGAAGAAAAGCTCTCTGATTAAAGGGCGAGGAAGTAGTGAACATGATTGTCACCGTCTCAAAAAGTTGACACGCAACAAGTGTTAAGTGATTCTTGATGTTTATTGGAGCTGAACTCTTGTGAACTTGTCAGCCTCAAACTGTTCAGAAGAAACTGTAGATTGATTGATTAAAGTGACACGTTTGTTGTATTACATTATTAATACGAAAACATCAACATGTGTTTTTGTTTGTGGTCACACACATGAAGGGTCCCAACAAGGTTGTAATTCTGCTTGTCATTGTTTAATTAGGCAACGCCACCAACAAAGACCTATTGTTGGCCTCCAACCAAGACCTTTAACAAGTGCAGTGTCATTGCTGGGGACTGAGGAAGAGAGAGTATGAGGTAAGTTCTTCTTCATGACCCTGTTGTAAAAACACATCAACATAGCTACTAGCTAGCCAACACATGTTCCTTGTAAAGGTACTATATCTATTCAAAAATATGAATGGTGAGTGCCAGAGAGATGATGTCCTGCCTTAAAGAACACATCTCCAGAAGCGAGCCCGTCTTCACGTCTGATGGTGGACCTAATTGGACCTCCTTTGGACATCTTCTTGGTTACCAGGACGGTGTAGAAGACGGGACCTCCAGATTGCCACCAGGTATTCTGCAAACTGGAGATGCTCATAGAGGAAAAGACGATGGTTGAGAGTTACTGAAAATCCATCAATGGCTTCTTTCCACCGATACACGAATGTGTGTTGTCCTGGTCGACATGTGATATCAGGCAATGACAACCTTACTGACTATTTTATTGAACTATGTTGCCCTTCACTGCAAGCTTAAGTTCAGGACTACTGATGTGACCAGATCAAGCAGCTGGAGAACATAAGCAGACTGTTAGCCACTATGGATGTGGAACCATTGCACACAGAACACAAACAAGGCCTGGCAATTAGTCACGGTACGCAAAATATAAGAATGTAGAAGTTCCGTACCTCGAGCATTGGGTAAATGGAAAGAAGACTTTATGTTTAATCAGGGAAGAAATGAGTTTTCTTAATTAAGCAGATTATCTGCTGGGGACGATACCTCGATGTCTGTTTCATTTCGTCTGGAGCAGAGTCAGAGTTACAAAATGTGTTCTGAATGGTATTGACATCAATGCCTGGATTACAGCAAGGAGAGCATAGATTTTACATTCTCTGTACAACCTTTTACCACCAATGGACTTTACATGCATCTATTTTTAGAAAACCATCAGACAGAAACACCGAAAGAGGCGTCCAGCCCATGTGGTGAACAGGGATAAAGAAACACTACAGAGAGCATACACCACTCACAAGAGAAACATCTGGACGGACAAACTTTACTAAGAAATGCTCCAAAACAAACAAAAGACAGCGTGGTATTTGTCACAACATACAGTATACGAGCATAACACAGGTTATAAATAGGATTGGGGTATTATTAAGACTGATGAAATGCTCAGTCAGAGCTTGCCTGAACCGTCTTTAGGAGACGTTGAGTCTCCAAGACGAACTGGTCCAAAGCCATCTCCAACCTAACAGCTTCCCAACTTGGGGATCCTAATGTGACCATTGTAGCCAATGCACAAATGTAAAATAGATATTATAAACAATATATATTTGACTTTACATACACCAGGTGGAGTTTGTTGATAGGGTTGAACAACTCCATGGACCCACAACTCACTGCACAGCCACCCAGCCACCCTTCATACTCAACTCATCCCTCCCTTCCTCCAGACTCTGGAAACCAAGGACTGATCCAATGAGACAGAGACGGGGCCTCTGAGAGCCTGATGTGTCCTGAGGGCTGACAGACAGTGTGGTGGTTGCTGCTTTTGTCTCTGTCTTTATTTTCCTTATGCTCTCTCTCTCTCTCTCTCTCTCTCTCTCTCTCTCTCTCTCTCTCTCTCTACCTCTCTCTCTCTCTGAAGCCACTGTCTATCTGGAGATTAATTAAATGGCTACCCAGCCAGCCTCCACCACGTCAGCCATCAGCTCCCTGCTACAGTGACGCTGGAGAGAGTGCAAGTCTAGTAGTGCAAGTGCAGCGACACACTTTTAAAATGCATCTGTTCATCTGTATTGTGTGTGTGTGTGTGTGTGTGTGTGTGTGTGTGTGTGTGTGTGTGTGTGTGTGTGTGTGTGTGTCCTATTCGGTGTGTATTTTAAGTTCACAGCTGCACACAGTAACATTCCTCAAGTGTGTTCATTTTTTGTCTGTGTAATTGAGTGTACATGTGTGTGCAGGTGTGTGTTTGTGAGCAAGAAACACATTTGATGGTACGTGTGTGTGTGTGTGTGTGTGTGTGTGTGTGTTCAGTTGTTTGTGACTGCGCAGACTGTGTCCAATTATATTTGTACTTATTCAGTTGATGTGTTTGATGTTCATGTGTGTATCCATAGTCTGCATATATATGTACATTGTGTGTGTATTCTGTGTGTGTTTCCGTTCCCGCCGTGTGTCTCTACTTGTGTGTGTCTTCTGCAGGAGAACCCACGCTCCAGCAGAGTTGTGTGCCACAGTAACCGTCAGACGCGTGCGTGGCGGGGGGGTTGCAGAGGGATGTCGGATCTGAGTGTTTATAGTTTGCCATTATTGTTGTCATTACAGCTAGCTCCGGCATCAGTGGTGTGTGTGCTCCAGCCGGTCTTATCATTACCATCCCGCCTCACCGTGGTTTTCCAGTTGTCAATTTACGGCACAGACTCCTCTCAAGAATTTCCCCCGCTGTCACACCGCTGAAGGCTTCCTCTTTCCCCTTCCCTTCAGTTTTCCCTCTTTCTTCTTTGTCCTTTTCAGTTTTTCGCTATGCTTTAAGGAAGTGTGTGGACGTAATGTGTGTGTGTGTGTGTGTGTGTGTGTGTGTGTGTGTGTAGGGGGGGTCAGTGAAGCTGGCAGCTCAGACCGGCTCTGCTCGGCTTTTCCAGCCTTAATTGAGACATTCTGTCAGAGTGACAAACACATTTGCATGCGGTGTGTTTTTCAGGATGTGCTTTTCTCGAGCTGCTCACCACTCTGTTAATCAGCTCTCCGCCACTCACAGTGGCACGAAATTTGCACACATACTGGCACACACACACACACACACACACACACACACACACACACACACACACACACACACACACACACACACACACACACACACACACGCACACACACATGTATAGTCTCATATATACAGTACAGTCTGCACACACATGCTGTACATGCATCTGCATAAGGAGCTGTGTTGGGATAGTTGTTACTCACCATCCTGACAGAAAGGAGAAGAAGATAAAGACTGGAACAAGACGCTAACTTTTAGCAGCTATAATGTTTAACATGTTCACTATGTAAACGTGCTAACAATTGCTAATTAGCATTGCAGCTGAGGCTGAAGCCATTCATTGTGTACAGTAACTTGCCATAAACCAAACAGTTTTTCATATGAATACCACATGGAGTACTTCAGGGCCTTGTCTCTAGCCCTCTGCTTTTACCTTTATTTGTATCATCTTTGTCAAATTTTATGCAGTCATAGAATTAATTTCAACTGCTATGCTGATGATACTCAGCTGCATATTCCCATAAAGAGGAATGCTGATTATTCCCACATTGATTAAAAGGACGATTTGTGAAATACAGAGTCAAAGTGTTGCTCCGGTCTTCTAATAATAATACAGTCAATTGGCTCTGCTCAACATACAGTAGATACCAGTCTGATCCAGTTACATGAACCTCTGACAACTGTGTGAACTCTTAAAGTCTAGCAGCCAATAATCTTGGTCTTAAGTTTGATTTGACCCCCTAAGACGATACATGTTGACATGAGATAACACACGCATGTGGAGAGATGACAGAGCGATGGGTCGTCCAGCACAGCGCCCCCAGCAGTTGAGGGTTTGGTTTGCTCAAGGGTAACTCAGCAGGGCCCAGGATGTGAACTCTGTACCTGGTCAGGGCTGGACTTGAACCGGTAACCCTCCAGTTCCCAGGCTACTAATTAAGCAAATATTTTACCAGATTCAGCTTCCTTTTGTTGGCTCCCTTTCCTTGTCAGGTCAGGCTTCAAGGTGCTTTGAATGAACTAAACATTGTAAACGGGCACTCCCCCTCCTCCCTGTCTGATCTGCTTAAACTCTAATAAAATGAAACAAAAGGAAAAAGAAAATAATACAAACAATTCAAGTATTTTACATTTAACTATTTCCTGATTTGTAACAAGCATTTACATATTCTCCAACCCATTCCAATGTAGTGCTGTCTTCTCCCAGGGTTATTTTCATAGATAGAGGGCTGTCTCAAGCCATTACTTTAATGTCTGTAGCAACCAGTTCTTCTTGCCACAAGGGTTTTGACGATAGATGGGGTTTGGCCACCCTCTATAGTTAAACGGTTCTTGGAGAGGGTCCGGGGTAACGCCCCATAATGTGTGCCCCCTCCCACAGTGGGAACTGACATTAGTGCTCGAGGCCTTGGTGAAGGCTCCTCTCTGAAGGGATTGTCAAACCTTTGCTGCTTATGAGGGTATAGATATATCTATACCCTCATAAGGCCAAATCAATCCTTTATACCCAAAATCTCTTCAGTTCTTTCAGGTTGAGGGTTATGAAGCTGGATGCTTTTTGTCTTCCACCCAATGCTAGCAACAGGGAGGCACATGTGTATCTGCTTTGCTTAGTGTATGCGTTGGCATGTTATGTTGAACGCATGGCCACATCATAAGTACTGAAAAGCTGTTCACATGTTTTTAGGATGGCTTGACCCGGTCTGATAGCTGATCTGATAGCTTTTTAAATGCATGCCCCAAGCCTACAGGAGACCCTCCCCCTGTTGTCCGTGCACACTCTGTACGCAGCGCAGCAGTATCAGCTATGTTCAGTATCGAGGACATACAGTGTGTACGACTGTGTCGTGGTTGATGCCTTGCCCATGAATACCAGTCTATCTTTGGTCTTTGCTCGCTCTAACAACACAGGACTGGTGAAAAGTGGCTATGTGTCAGCTGTGTTTCAACTGACCCCCCATCTGGGCTTGATACACCGACATGTCCCGGTGCTCCTTGATGACCCTGGTAATGGGATGTGCAGGGTGTCTGCCGCTTATCTCTTGACTTCTCAGTTACTTACTACCTGGGTTGGCTGTAGCCCCTTCCTCCTCTGCTGTGGTTGCTTAGGCTCGTCCTGATTGGCCAGCCATGCTAATGCACATTTCCAGGGGGTGACTTTGTGATTGCAATTGGAGGAGAGTATTACCCTTCAGTGTTTCCCCTAGGTTTACAGCTTCAGGGGGAGCGGCGGCGACGACACCGACACAAACACTTAAAGCAGTGGTTCTCAAACTTTTTCTGTAAATAACTTCATTTTGTGATTCCATCTGTGCTTTTATAAATAACAGAATAAAGAAAATTGCAATCACTTTCAAGTAAATCAGATTGCTCCATCAGACATTTTTTTATTTTTAAATTGCAATCACTTAGAACAATGAAAATAAAGTTATATCTGTGCAAAAAAATAACTAATATTTAGTTACTACTAAATAGCTCATTGTGGAAAAAAATAAGCTATTTAGTTTTTTTGCCAAACAAAACAGAATGAGTGCAGAGATGTGAGCATCAGGTTGCATCAGTATTAGTGGAGCAGTGAGCCTCTACACATCTTTATAAACGGGGTTGTAGATTTGATACAATTCATGCTCAACGTTGAGCTGAGATCTGTTTTCTGTTTTGAGACACGCAGCAGCAGGAAGGACGTCACGGAGACTTCTGGCAAAGAGCCAAAAGTCGACGAGTCGCGCATGCGCAAGCGTAACCTGTTAACGGCGTAACGTAAACATTTACCCGAAAGTACAGGCTTTTCTCCATGTATTTATTAATGACTTAGTTTTATGTCCGTGTACTTTGTACATTTGTAATATGTGAAGCCAGCAGCTCATTGTTGGTACAAGACACGAGAACTTTGGCTCGTTTCACCTGGAGCAGGAGAGCTGCTCCGGGTTCAGGAGAGCTGCTCTGTGTTCAGAGAGCTGCTCTGTGTCCAGAGAGCTGCTCTGTGTTCAGAGAGCTGCTCTGGGTTCAGAGAGCTGCTCTGTGTTCAGAGAGCTGCTCTGTGTCCAGAGAGCTGCTCTGTGTTCAGAGAGCTGCTCTGGGTTCAGAGAGCTGCTCCGGTGTTCCTCACAGGAGAGCTGCTGTTGCCATCTTCACCCTGGGAGCGTTTAAAATGCAGATATAGGTCTGCTTTTCACGCGACATATTTTTCGACGCTCTCTGTCCGCTGCTGTGTGTGTGCTCAGTGCTCACCTGTGTGTGTGTGTGTGTGTGCGCGCGCATCGGGGCGGAACTCCGCTGTGCGCGATGCAGAGCAGAGGAGAAGTGTTAACGCGACCATGTAGAGACAGAAATGACAAACTGTTGTGTGGATAAGATCAATAAAATACGGCCGTTTAGTTTGTTTAATAACAGAACAAGGTGTAGACCTGTTCTATAGGAAAGAGAAACTTAAATGATCTGGAGCCCCGCCCCCCTATTATAACAGTGGGGGAAACACTGCCCTTAAAGTATGTAGAGGGCTATGCCTGTGCTTATAGAACTAGGGTTACATTATTGTAACCTTTGTGACACACAGCTTTGGTGACTCTATTCACAATCAGCCAATCCTTCTCCTTTGTTGCCTGATCTTATCCATTGGCCAAGTGAACAAAGCCTCCCTGGTACCACATGCATTATGCCTTGTATGTAAAATCCCATTAGATCTGGCCAAACAGCTTTCTTCCTCAAACTCTATTCTACATGCAGGCAGGTCAAAACTGAGCAGCAGAGGGAGAATGTATTGTCATGAATGCCAACATTGAGCACTATAAGACGTATTTTGTTCTTGGGGCTCTTAAGGAATATGGATTATGAATGAGGGCAGGATCAGACCTGCTGTGGTTTCAATATGTATGAATCTTTTCATATGCACCTTTATCTGCCACAGCAGGTGAGTTTCAGTCAGCACTTCTGACATTCGTGAAAAGCAGCCACATGGTTAAGAATGTTTTAGCCCTGTGTTCGGCTAAAACATCAAATAAGTTATTCTTTCTTTTTATTTAAGAGGTCATATGTATTAATGTTGTGGAGTGTGACACTCACACTCCACAAAATAAAAACAGTTTTTATGGGATGTGTGAAACAGAGACAGTGCCGATGCTATTTTTATTGTAACAGTTTCAAATGAACACCATTACATTATGTGTGTATGAAACATGGTAGACCAATTTGAATTTGTTTCTAGAGCTATACATCGAATAACACTGACATTGAAATTGTAAATGAACATTGAAATGTTTTTGCATGTGTATTCATTGTGTATTTCTGCAATTAACGACGAAGATCAGCTTAGACTAATATTAGAATCCAGTGGTGGCAGCGTAGCAGTGATTCCGACTTCTGTGATCCAAACATTTCCAACCACTCAGACATTCACAGCTTCTTCAGAAAACCTTAGAAAGTTAGTAGTTAGTACTGCTTCATGCTGCATGTGTGGAAACACCGTGAGAAATACCTTTAGCACAGTGCCACTATTTTACTTTTACCATGGTTTGGTTTGTAACATCTTCACACCACGAACAGACTGCAATGAGTCTGTGTGTGTAAAACGTGGTAATACAATTTGCACTCGTTATCACTGATTCATGTGGAAAGATGCAGACATTGTTCTTTTGTTTGAACTGTTTTTGGTCTGAACTTTTATTTGAATGACAGGAAATATCTTCAGCACCAAGGACAAATGGTTTGTTGTAAATAGAGCTTCAAAATCACTGATTATCCTGCAATGACTGTGTGTGCATAAAACCTGATAAGAAAGTGTGCTGTTAGTACTGTTTTGTGCTTTGTGTGTGGCTTATAGGGGCCAGTGAAGTGGTTGGTTGCGGCAATGATGCTGACCAACATTGCTGTAGAGCCACTATGCCGCATTGCTGTAGCATAAGTTGTTGGATTTAACTACAGAAAATGTAATACATCTGTCGGTTGTTTTTCATAAATAGTATCGCATGCATGTAAATATCCAGTATAATAATTGTATCAAAGTGCTGAAAGAATAATAATTGGAAGTGGAAAATAAGTACAATTTTGTTGTAATAAGCTTAAATGACACTGGGTCTGATCAGTTATCTCTTATCAGTTATCTGTTATCAGTCATTTCACAAGTCACACGTCCATTACCTCTCTCAACTCACATCTCTGGGGGGTGATGTCACAGCAGGCCGACTCATAACTACCACTTCACCAACACCAAGAAAAGTTGGCAGCCCTTCCGATGTTCAGTGTTTGCCTGGGTCCAGACCACCTCCACCAAGTTGACTGATTGGTTTGGCTTTGGAAACAGAAATCTCTCAGTTAGAAAAGTAATTGATGCAATGAGCATTGCGGGATAACTAACAACAAGCAACCGGCTGGACAACAGGCTGGACTAAAACACTGAAATCAGGCTAGCTCAGTGTGTGTGTTGGTAGATAGCAAAGCACCTGCCAATGACACAGACACTTGGATTCAATTTGCAGAACTGTTGCCTCTGGCTTGTCCAGGTGCTTCATTAAACACAATGCACGTCTATGGGTTGGTCAGGGCACCGTGGGACCAGGACACTTTGTGTGTGTTACCATGCTAGCTGTGGACTGCTTCACATACCTCGGAGTCCACATTTCATCAGACCTCACCTGGTCCAAAAACATCTCCCATCAGGTGGGGAAGGCCCAGCAGAGGCTCTACTTCCTCAGGAAGCTGAAGCAGGCTCACCTTCCTCAACACCTGCTGATAAACTTCTATTGGGCAACCATTGAGAGCCTCCTGACCTCCTGCTGCACTGTGTGGTTTGCTAGCTACACAGTGGAGGACAGGAGGGATCTGCAGCGGGTGGTGAGGATGGCAGAAAGAGTGATTGGGACCACATTACCCCCCCTCAGTGACCTATACGCTGGTCGGCTCTGTAAAAAAGCCAGCTGTATCTCCAAAGACCCCACCCACCCTGGACATGCACTGTTTGCTCCCCTTCCATCTGGAAGGAGATACAGGACAATTAAAACACGCACAAATAGACTACGAAACAGCTTTTACCCACAGGCTGTCAAATGTATAGAACCCCTTCCCCCCCCCCAAAAAAGGAGGGGGAGGACACTAGCACTAGCACTAACTGCTGAACAATATTCAATGGCACATGCACTTTATGATGATCCACTTATTTATCTGTCTACTTGTGATGTGAATGTTTCTATGGTTGTTTTTAATGTTTGTCTTTACTGTAAGAGCTGCTAAACAGTTTCTCGTTGTTTTCGTGACAATGACAATAAAGTATTCTATTCTATTCTATTCTAGAAAGGCTCCTTGCTGACCGGGGGGAAACAAGTAGCCGGCTAACCTAAAGTTTGGGCCGTCAGAGGAAGAATATGGCTGTTTACCCCCTACTCGTGCCAGCAGAGGGAGTCAGCAGTTAGTTTTTCCATTTGATACTGACGTTCATGTCCCAGTCAGGATGAAATCTAATGTTTCCAATTCGTTGGTTTATGAACAAATACTTTCCTGTCAGCAGTGGAAAGAGACAGAAACAGGTAAAACTGTTATTATCCGTCAAATACAACCTGCACAGCCTGCAGACAGTTATTGGGGAGGGGTTACGGCTTTGAGGATCTGAAGCCTCTTTGCTGATGCCCAGAAAGATGAAGCCAGGGTCCAGATAAAACCACGGTCCATGTAAACCTGTGAGGAGAGAAAGCACAAAGATTCCGGAGAGGGAGCAAAGTTCTCGCCGTACGCTAAATTGTTCAAAGATGAGACCTTCTGTAAGCATGTCCTGCGCCATAAAGATTTTGTTAGACCAACACCATGCAGACGTCAGCCCTCCGACAGACCTTTACCTTCCAAAGAATCCCACTTTCACTGACTGCTTTGAATCACAACATGCAGCCAATTAAACCTGACCTGTAGAAAATACATGGAACACAACATGCCAAAATACAACATCATGAACGATGCGCTATTGTCGGGATTGAATGAACGACAGACATTATATGCCACAGCCAACGTCACAGCCAACGTCACAATAAAGGGCTGAATTTAAAGCCCAAAATAATATGGCATATATTCGACTGATGGGATGCTATCCTCGCTAAGCTCTGCCCCTGAAACAACTTCAGCTGTCATTGCCCTATTTGGTTGTTGTATCATCCCATGTGTTAGAACGCTGATTGAAAATAACATACTGTTTCCCAATATGTGAATCTTCCCCAGGCCTATCTTGCAACACTGGATTAGTTCCCAATGCCTGACTGTTTTCCTCCATCAGATGAGGAGGTCTTCTAAAGTGACATTTATGTGTAATACTTATGTTCATTATTACAGCTTGCTATCGGATGAATCTCTTCTCACAAAACAGTGAATGCTTTCTTATTTTCACTTGATAAAGCAAACAGTTAAATTGACGGTTGATTCTGGATGTTTGGGACGATAATGTAAATACTTGGATGGTTGAATTTCATACAAAATGTTTAAATTGTTTAATCATTGCTTGTTACAAAACTCAGTGGCTTGTTGTTTCCTTATTCCGTTCAAAAGAGATGGAGGTCTGATGGCTGTGTTCCACCTCATCACAGGAGATCTTGCCACGTTGAAATATAATTTTACAGTTTATGTATCATCCTTTAACTCTGAACTGTGTCTGTTCAATGAAAGACCTAAAGACATTTGTAAGTTTTCTCATCACGTTTATTTCTCCCAGGGAAATGAATTAATTGTTGTAAATCAATCTGGACTGTTGTTGTAAACCTCTGGGCAGATGTCAAATTCCCTTGTGGACCCTGAGTAAAAAAAGCCGCAGCATATCTGTTATCCCCCTCCACTTTCAATACTGAATGTTGTGTTGTGCTGACAGTACTTTTTGACTTGTGTTCTTTGTTGTTGGTGGTGTTCTTTTGCTGTAACTCCAACCTCCAATTAGCTGCTGAAGCTGCTAATGTGAACATTGCTAAGACAAATATGTAATAAAGGCTCTCTTAACTGTATTAAAACCACAAGGTGTTAGTAACATTGATAATAATGAAGCACATGTATACCTATAACTTTGCAAACTGCAGCGTAGTTGATGAGTAGCTTGTACAGTTTGTGATATTTAATGAAGCACCTGCAAACCATGAAGTAGTGTTACTCGGATGCCCTCAGCACCGCCTCCCCCTCCTGGAATGCTGCTGAGCCACTTGGCTGTGCCCTGTCAGCTCCTCTTGGCTAATTAGCTCTGTTGTTCTCTTCCTCCCCAGATTTCTCTGTTTCAAGTAGTCAAACAGCGTTAGGCTTTTAAGTACACCTCCCCAGCTCCTCTATCATACAGCTGTGAGTTAAGTCTGACTGAATGTAGTCCCCTGCACACCACCCAAATCTGTTGATCCTCCTGCTAGCTGTGTACTGTCCAGCAGACTCAAGGGAAACGTCAGCTGTGATCTTTCATTAACATCTGAGTTGGCTCTTAAGATGTTATGTTGCCTTTAGTCAAAACTAAAATATGTTCTTGCTTGACCATAACAAAGTTGGTACAAAGCAATACACAGGAAAACAACCTTAAACAGGGAGAAAAAGAGAACAGAGGAGGATCCTCTATCAGGATGGACAGAAGCAATAGATGTCATGTGTACACAATGAACAACTTAACAGAGTTACAACACATGCAATGCATGATATAAAGTATTCTTATAATGAGAGTAGTAGGCATGATACACAGAAGTTACAACTACCGTACTTTATGTGTTGGTTGCTATACTTTATGTGAGGTTAATATACTTTATTCAGTGGTTGCTATACTTTATGTGGTGTTGATATACTTTATGTGATGTTGCCATACATTATGCGGTGGTTGCTATACTTTATGTGGTGTTGATATACTTTATGTCAGTGATTCTCAACTGGTGGGTCGCGGACCCGTTTTCAGTGGGTCGCGTTTTCAGTTGACTGAAAAAAAGAAAAAAAAATCTCTTTTTTTTTTTTTTTTATCCTGTGGTTTTATTTTGAAAGGACTTTTTTATGCAGCGGAGTGTCGTTATTTTGCCGGCTCTGGTTTCAACTGGCTTTGCACTTGTCCCTCCATGTTTTCAGCAGCGTGGGCCAGGTTGGGTCAAACCATCCTGATATGAGGGAGACTCTGGGTTTTTAGGATAATTAAATTAAACAGCCTACTGAATATAACATTGACAACTGATGGCGCTGCCTGCATGACAGGAAAACACTCTGGGGTTTGGAGGAGAATTGAGTGCTGCTTAATTTTCTGTAAAGCACAATGTTTTTTCAGTATTTACTGATGAGGTAATCACAAGAGAAGTTAATGTTGTATATATGAATACTTTTGAATTCCACTTTTGTTTAATTTATGTTGAGTTAGTGGAAAAGCTGCTCCTCAACACAGTGACGTGTTCCACAGTAAAGTGTTTGTCATAGATTCGGTGAGTGTGTGTTGTCAGTTAAAGTTAGGTCATTTCAGTCTTTTTGAAACTTCTTCTTAGTTGTTGGACTGTTTGTGCATGAAAGCTGTTGAGTCTGTTTAAAAATAGCTGAAGATTCTGAATTGTTATATATGTTGTAATACCTCGTGTCCTGAAGATGCAGTTTTAGTTTTTTAATTAAAATGCAGCTAATTGAGTGTAAAAGGGAATAGTTCCCTCTCTATCATCGCCACCAGCTGCTCGTTTTGGTTATTAAACTTGTTTTTGTGTTAGCATACATATTCTGTACTATCTCAGGTTCAAACTGCACCATCTTTTCATTACATACATTGGAGAAGTTGAGAATGTTCCTCGATTTGGGTCGCGGCTTGTCATTCAGGGATGATAGTGGGTCCCAGAGCCAGACCAGTTGAGAACCACTGCTTTATGTGATGTTGCTATACATTATGTGGTGTTGATATACATTATGCGGTGGTTGCTAAACTTTATGTGATGTTGCTATACTTTATGCAGTGGTTGCTATACATTATGCAGTGGTTGCTATACATTAAGTGGTGTTGATATACTTTATGTGATGTTGCTATACATTATGCGGTGTTGATATACTTTATGTGATGTTGCTATACATTATGTGGTGTTAATATACTTAATGTGGTGTTGCTATACATTATGTGGTGTTAATATACTTAATGTGGTGGTTGATATACATTATGCAGTGGTTGCTATACATTATGCAGTGGTTGCTATACATTATGTGGTGGTTGCTATACATTATGTGGTGGTTGCTATACATTATGTGGTGATTGCTATACATTATGCGGTGGTTGCTATACATTATGTGGTGTTGATATACTTTATGTGATGTTGCTATACATTATGTGGTGGTTGATATACTTTATGTGATGTTGCTATACATTATGCGGTGGTTGCTATACATTATGCGGTGGTTGCTATACATTATGCGGTGGTTGCTATATATTATGTGGTGGTTGCTATACTTTATGTGATGTTGCTATACATTATGCGGTGGTTGCTATACATTATGTGGTGTTGATATACTTTATGTGATGTTGCTATACATTATGTGGTGGTTGATATACTTTATGTGATGTTGCTATACATTATGCGGTGGTTGCTATACATTATGCGGTGGTTGCTATACATTATGCGGTGGTTGCTATATATTATGTGGTGGTTGCTATACTTTATGTGATGTTGCTATACATTATGCGGTGGTTGCTATACATTATGCGGTGGTTGCTATACATTATGTGATGTTGCTATACATTATGCGGTGGTTGCTATACATTATGTGGTGGTTGCTATACATTATGTGGTGTTGATATACTTTATGTGATGTTGCTATACATTATGTGGTGGTTGATATACTTTATGTGATGTTGCTATACATTATGCGGTGGTTGCTATACATTATGCAGTGGTTGCTATACATTATGTGGTGGTTGCTATACATTATGTGGTGATTGCTATACATTATGCGGTGGTTGCTATACATTATGTGGTGTTGATATACTTTATGTGATGTTGCTATACATTATGTGGTGGTTGATATACTTTATGTGATGTTGCTATACATTATGCGGTGGTTGCTATACATTATGCGGTGGTTGCTATATATTATGTGGTGGTTGCTATACTTTATGTGATGTTGCTATACATTATGCGGTGGTTGCTATACATTATGCGGTGGTTGCTATACATTATGTGATGTTGCTATACATTATGCGGTGGTTGCTATACATTATGTGGTGGTTGCTATACATTATGTGGTGTTGATATACTTTATGTGATGTTGCTATACATTATGTGGTGGTTGATATACTTTATGTGATGTTGCTATACATTATGTGGTGGTTGATATACTTTATGTGATGTTGCTATACATTATGTGGTGGTTGCTATACTTTATGTGATGTTGCTATACATTATGCGGTGGTTGCTATACATTATGCGGTGGTTGCTATACATTATGTGGTGTTGATATACTTTATGTGATGTTGCTATACATTATGCGGTGGTTGCTATACTTTATGTGATGTTGCTATACATTATGCGGTGGTTGCTATACTTTATGTGGTGGTTGCTATACATTATGTGGTGGTTGCTATACATTATGTGGTGTTGATATACTTTATGTGATGTTGCTATACATTATGCGGTGGTTGCTAAACTTTATAACTGCAGTGGTGTATTTCACTGATGTTTCTCCCTACAAGTAACTCAAATATGGCTGAGTTTCTCAGGCCTGGATGTAATTGTCGAGTTTTACTTTTCATCCTTTCTCTAACTGGGAATTTTGGTATGGAAGAGGCGTAGAATGTTTTTTACAAAAACTTTGCCGTTGTTTTCGGGCATATAATAGGATGAATGTGCATAGGTCTGAGACAAAGCAACACTGTAAAATCAGAACTAGATCAGGCTGTGCAGTGTGTGTGTGTTTGAAGAAACTTGTGCAGTGTGTGAATGCATGTATTGGTGTGTTTCTTGAAGCATGCTTGTCTTAGTGTCTAGAGTGTTAGAGGTCCTCACAGTGTGTGTGTGTGTGTGTGTGTGTGTGTGTGTGTGTGTGTGTGTGTGTGTGTGTGTGTATGAGGAGTTCATATCTATTCCTGGGCCGGGGGATCCTCTCCTGCAGGTCTAATTACTTTAATGAGGGATGTCTCCCTCTCTATGAGTCCTACCCAAGGGTACGCATTAACATTCCCCCCACATAGTTATACTCACCAACACTCACAATTAACCACAAATTCATCAGCAGAGTAAATACTCTCTCTTGCCTTCGTGTGAAACTTACTCTCTTAAACTCATACTTCCGTGAGAAAGCACCCCCCCAAAACACACACACACACACACACACACACCCCTCGAGTCAAGCGATTCAGCCCAGACTCGACTTGATTTCTGCAGTACTTTAAGTATGTCTGCCTTCACTTCCAGCAGACACTTAAAGGTGAGAAGACACCAGCGTTTTTTTAACAGATCAGACAATATGCAATTGAGTCATTATTCGGCTGTGCTGTATCACTCTCACCCACTCTACCAATTTAGAATCCAAGAAAGTGTCTGACAGCTGGATATCTAATGATGTTTCTGTTGTGACCCGCAACTATTACCCGTGCTGTGTGTGTGTGTGTGTGTGTGTGTGTGTGTGTGTGTGTGTGTGTGTGTGTGTGTGTGTGTGTGTGTGTGTGCGTGTGTGTGTGTGTGTTTGTGGGTTTTCACGTGTGTGTCTGTCAGAGTGACTGTGTATTAAGCTTCAGAGAGCAGTCTAGCGTTGCCAGGAGACAGTGCAGGCACCACTAAGGGCCATAGCTTTATTCATGAGAGAGATGTGGAAGCTTGGAGGGTTAGTTATTTAAACTGATCTGATGAGCAAAGCCCAAGGATGTGAAATAAACACGTTGAAACTTGGACGTTCTCCCTCTGCTCGTCTGGCTCAGTTAAAGCTGTAGCGTGTGTCTGCCCTCTGGTGGTCATGACGGGGAACTGCATCAGGAACAATCAGAAGAAAGCAGATGAAGCGACCTGAAGCTCCATGGAACATTTGTGTTTTTCCCTTAAAGTAATGTAGGCTTACATCGTAAGTAACTGTTTAAGGTACTTTCAAAAATCAGTTTAAAGGGGGTAAACTCCTATTGAGCATTTTAAATAGTAATAGCAGATAAAAAATGAATCCCGAATCAGTATATTTCATATTTTATCTCATCTGAATTCAGTGCAAATTGGGCACAATTGGTAATCATCTCTTCAATAATTGATAATAGACAAGTCATTTGAAAATTCAACAATTCAGTATACTAGATACCTCCAGAATGTCAGTGGACTTTGAAAGATGTGATAAGAACGGTCGCTGAAGAGAGGCTGCCGTTAGCATTATCGTACATGTCGTCCTGCAGTGTTTGTGGAATTCCACCCATACAGTGTCTAAAAGTCAGGTTACGCTGCTTTGATGTGGACGTTTTCTATCTGTTTCAGGAGACCCTTAACTTTATGGAAGTGCAATACTGATTTGAGTTTTTTTCTCCACAGCCTGTTTCTGAAAACCTTGAGGATTCATAATTTGAACGTCATTGATGACAGCGTGGGTAAATATTTGATGTGGGTGGTGTCAGCTCCACAGAGAGGGGGCAACTGACAACGCCTCCTCTCCCCAGGTCAGATGCTTTGTCCTGGAGGAGGTTGTCCTTTGTCCTGGAGGAGGTTGTCCTTTGTCCTGGAGGAGGTTGGCATCAGCAGACCTGAGGCGTTGGAAGGGGGCAGGTGGCTGAGGAGGTTGTCAAACAAGCACCAGTGCAGATTTTACTTTAATCTAAAAATCCAATTTTTATTTAACATCTTGATATTCAAATCAACTCCTTTCGGGAGTTAGAGTTCGGGTTGGGCTCCAACTTGTGGAAGTCTATATACTACTTGGCCCTTATTCTCAATTCTTTCAAAGTTTTTTAGAATGAATCTGATGATCCTCTAAGACTTAGAGATCTTCACTTAGAGTCTAAGTGAAGATGTTGTGGCCCTTCCTGATACAATTGGTTCCACTCAGATTGTACATGAGCCCACTCACTCCTCTGACTGGATTCTATCATTCTACTCCTTGAGTAATACACATCTACATCTATCATTATATAATATCAATACATATTTGCTGTCATAAAATATGAAGTACCTCAGTGCTTCTTGGCCCTCTGCTCTTCTCATTATATTTCATCTCTTGCATAGATTTTACGCAGTTATGAAATTAATTTCAACTGCTCGGTTGATGATACTCAGCTGTATTTGCCTATAAAGAGGAATGTTGATTATTCAAACATTGTTAAATTAGAGGACTGTTTGTCAGCTGGCATATCAAGAATATTCTCTAAAATAGTCAAACTACAAAAATAAAACATCTTACAGAGACTTCCAGTAGCTCATAATGACGCCATGAGAATATTACTGACGAGGCCGAGATGGAGTAGTGCCAGTGAAACGTGTGTGTTGTTATGTCTTATCTGAAACCCGAGTCTGAAATAAAAGTGTTATCAAGTTACGGAAACTCGTGACAACCGTGTGATGACAGCAGGAATGTTGGTGTTCTGTTAAGTCCACTCTCTTTTGATCGGCACGGTAAACAATCACACAGCGTAGGGTTTTTATATCATGGCTGAAGCAGAGATCTGAATTCATGCCTTCATGTCTTCATGTCTCTCCTAATAAATATGGTACTATAGGATTTCTAATAGACTGACTGACACATCTCAGACATACACACACTCTCTTTCTAACTACCCACCTGTGAGAGAAATACAGATACAGATAGGAGTTCTACCAACTTTACTCTGCAGATACATACACCTCAGCAGCTTCCTGTAGGCAACATGAGCAACAGAAACAAAAGGATGACGGCCCTGGAGGCCCTGGAGCACATCCTGGATCACCACAGTGAAGTAGAGGAGGATGTGTCTGAAGATGAAGACCATCTTGAGGTCAATATGACCTGAACAGCAGAGGTGTCTCATCTCTATTTATCTACATCAGCCCATGAAAAAAAATATGTTATGTTAGACTAATGCAATTTATATCTACGTTTTTCCTATGTACCTAAAACATAGTTTGAACATGTGAGTTATCCTAATTGAACTCTGATCTATGGTGGGGTGAATAACTCCATTCCACTAAAAACTGATTGAATTGTTATTAATGGTGTTGGTGATGAGGTACAAACTATATTTATTAGGATTTGTTGGTTTCTGACTACTTTTGGATGATTCAACACGCAACACGCATTGCTGTACCTAACAAACAAACATAACAGAGGTCTTAAACTTGCATTCTCTCTACTGGCCATCAGGGTGTGACTCCTCTGGTTGCAAAAATATGTCAGATTGAAAATGACTCTACTCTTGATTTATTCCCTCAGTAAACTTTATGGTCTCAATCGCAAATTTCAGAGCCAATATCTAAGATTGTGATGTCCAAAATGTCAAACTCAAGGCTTCAAAACCGCAGTCCACAAACCAATGGTTGACGTCACGACGACTACGTCCACTTCTCCAGGACTGTCTATGGTCGGTCCTCAGAGTGAAAGAAGTCAGCGGGCCGATGGGCCTTGCCCTGTGTTGTCTGCTTCATGCTGTCATTACTTCAGGCTGTTACATTATTCATCTGTCAGTCTCAAACAATCCATCCAGCATGTACATGTGTGTCCTGCAGACCAGAATACTGTTACCCCCCTCTCTCTCTATTCTAATCATATTTAATGATCATTTAGAGGGCTCATTAAACTCTTTGAAACATGTGATTATAGACTTCAATTTGTCAAAATAGGTATTTCTTGTTTTTTAGGAAGAAGAACAACTTTCTCCAGATCCAGACATCATATGTTTAAATATGTTTATGTTAATATGTTTAAGTATGTTTATCGTATGTTTAAAATCTGTATTTTTGGCATCCAGAGTAGCAATATTATAATAATAATACTTGTCCTTTAACTCCCACGTACATAACATTTCAATAATCAGGCACATCCTGTCTCAAAGCGATGCAGAAAAACTGATTCACACATTTGTTACTTCTATCAGAATCAGAATCAGAATCAGAATCAGAAACTGTTTATTGCCAGGAATGTTTTCACAAACGAGGAATCTTTCGAGGCGGAAGGTGCATACATTGGACATGGGACGTTAGACGAGACAAACAACAATCAACAATCAACAACAACAACAGTGCAATGGGTATTAAATAAGTGTAAGATAAGATAAGATAAAGTGCTCAGACAACAGATACGTTAATGTGAGTGTACGTTAAAGTGACGTGTGTTTAAGTTAAGGTGTATGTTAAAGTGACGAGTGTTTAAGTTAAAAGTGTATGTTAAGTGGCATGAGTGTTTAAATATGAAGTGTGCAGAGGAGTGACCGTTAAGGAGAAAAAAAGAAGAGAAAAATAAAAATGAAAATAAGAATAAAAATAAAAATAAAAATAACTGGGGGTGACAGAGTCAGTCAGTGGGGGA
Source organism: Myoxocephalus aenaeus (assembly GCA_038501785.1). Taxonomy (NCBI): domain Eukaryota; kingdom Metazoa; phylum Chordata; class Actinopteri; order Perciformes; family Cottidae; genus Myoxocephalus; species Myoxocephalus aenaeus. Next base: position 1,865,843 of record JBAMJR010000243.1, on the reverse strand, counting down.
CCCGAGCCCTGTTGATGAGCCCGACTGCCGACGGGAAGAAACTGTTTGTGTGGCGTGAGGTCTTGGTCCTGATGGACCTCAGCCTCCTGCCAGAGGGGAGGGACTCGAACAGGTTATGTCCAGGGTGAGAGGGGTCAGCTGCAATCTTCCTAGCTCGCCTCAGAGTCCTGGAGGCGAACAAGTCTTGGAGAGATGGCAGATTACAGCCAATCACCCTCTCAGCAGAGCGGATGATGCGCCGGTGTGCCAGACGGTGATGGAGGAGCAGAGGGTGGACTCAACGATGGCAGTGTAGAAGTGCACCATCATTTTCTTCGGCAGGTTGAATTTCTTCAGCTGCCTCAGGAAGAACATCCTCTGCTGGGCCTTCTTGGCGATGGAGCTGATGTTCAGTTCCCACTTGAGGTCCTGGGAAATGATGGAGCCCAGGAAGCGGAAGGACTCCACAGCGTCGACGGGGGAGTCACACAGGATGAGAGGGGCGGGTGGGGCTGCGTTCTTCCTGAAGTCCACAACCATCTCCACTGTCTTCAGAGCGTTGAGCTCCAGGTTGTTCTGGCTGCACCAGGTCTCCAGGTGGTCAGTCTCCAACCTGTAGGCGGACTCGTCCCCACCAGAGATGAGTCCAATGAGGGTGGTGTCATCCGCGAACTTCAGGAGCTTGACGGACTGGTGACTGGAGGTGCAGCTGTTGGTGTACAGCGAGAAGAGCAGAGGGGAGAGAACGCAGCCTTGGGGGGAACTGGTGCTGGTGGTCCGAGAGCCTGAGACGTGTTTCCCCAGCCTCACGTGCTGCTTCCTGTCAGTCAGGAAGTCTGTGATCCACCTGCAGGTGGAGTCGGGCACGTGCAGCTGGGAGAGCTTGTCCTGCAGCAGAGATGGGATGATGGTGTTGAAGGCAGAGCTGAAGTCCACGAACAGGATCCTGGCGTAGGTTCCTGGGGAGTCCAGATGCTGGAGGATGTAGTGGAGGGCCATGTTGACAGCATCGTCTACAGACCTGTTGGCCCTGTAGGCGAACTGCAGAGGGTCCAGGAGTGGGTCAGTCAGGGTTTTGAGGTGGGACAGGACCAGGCGCTCAAAAGACTTCATGACCACAGAGGTCAGGGCGATGGGCCTGTAGTCATTGAGTCCTGTGATCCTGGGTTTCTTGGGGACGGGGATGATGGTGGAGGCCTTGAAGCAGGCTGGTACGTGGCATGTCTCCAGGGAGGTGTTGAAGATCTCAGTGAACACAGGAGACAGCTGATCAGCACAGTGCTTCAGGGTGGAGGGGGAGACAGAGTCCGGGCCCGCTGCTTTGACTGCTGCTTTGACTGCTCTAGACTGGATTACTGTAACTCCTTATTATCAGGCTGCTCTGGTACTTACCAAGAGACTTCGACTTGGGTCTCTCCAGTTGATCCAGAATGCTGCAGCTCGTGTACTAACGAGGACTATGAGGAGAGATCACATTACTCCTGTACTAGCTGCTCTCCACTGGCTTCCTGTAAGATCAAGAATCATATTTAAAGTCCTTCTCCTCACCTACAAAGCCTTAACTGGTGATGCACCATCATATCTTAACTTTTGTCAACTTAGCCGCCCTGCGCCTATTAGTACCATATTACCCCACTAGAGAGTTTATAGTACCATATTACCCCACACGTTACAGACGTGTGTGGAAGCAGGAAGGCGCCATCGATGCAGAGGGAGAAGTTGTGGTGCGATTTGTTTAGTGATTTGGTGCCGATGATGAGGATTTGTCGCTGTTGAGTTTGAGGAAGTTGGCTTGCATCCAGGTCTTTATATCTATGAGGCAGTTGGTGATGGTCGAGGAGGTGGTGGGGGTGTAGAGCTGTGTGTCGTCGATGTAGCAGTGGTTATGGAGACCGTGGTGGCGTATGATGTTGCCAATGAGAGAATGAAGAGGATCGGGCTGAGTACTGAACCTTGGGGGACACCTTGAGGGACTGGGGCGGTTTCAGATTTGGAGTTATTGATGATGATGAACTGTTGACGGTCGGAGAGGTATGACTTGAACCAGGAGAGGGCTGAGCCTGTAATGTGGAGGGAGGAGTTGATGACAGAGAGGAGGAGCCAGTAGACAGGGAGGAGTTGATGATAGAGAGGAGGAGCCAGTAGAGAGGGAGGAGTTGATGACAGAGAGGAGGAGCCAGTAGAGAGGGAGGAGTTGATGATAGAGAGGAGGAGCCAGTAGAGAGGGAGGAGTTGATGACAGAGAGGAGGAGCCAGTAGACAGGGAGGAGGAGCCAGTAGAGAGGGAGGAGTTGATGACAGAGAGGAGGCGCCAGTAGACAGGGAGGAGGAGCCAGTAGAGAGGGAGGAGTTGATGACAGAGAGGAGGAGCCAGTAGACAGGGAGGAGGAGCCAGTAGAGAGGGAGGAGTTGATGACAGAGAGGAGGAGCCAGTAGACAGGGAGGAGGAGCCAGTAGAGAGGGAGGAGTTGATGACAGAGAGGAGGAGCCAGTAGAGAGGGAGGAGTTGATGACAGAGAGGAGGAGCCAGTAGACAGGGAGGAGGAGCCAGTAGAGAGGGAGGAGTTGATTACAGAGAGGAGGAGCCAATAGAGAGGGAGGAGTTGATTACAGAGAGGAGGAGCAAGTAGAGAGGGAGGAGTTGATGACAGAGAGGAGGCGCCAGTAGACAGGGAGGAGGAGCCAGTAGAGAGGGAGGAGTTGATGACAGAGAGGAGGAGCCAGTAGACAGGGAGGAGGAGCCAGTAGAGAGGGAGGAGTTGATGACAGAGAGGAGGAGCCAGTAGACAGGGAGGAGGAGCCAGTAGAGAGGGAGGAGTTGATGACAGAGAGGAGGAGCCAGTAGAGAGGGAGGAGTTGATGACAGAGAGGAGGAGCCAGTAGACAGGGAGGAGGAGCCAGTAGAGAGGGAGGAGTTGATTACAGAGAGGAGGAGCCAATAGAGAGGGAGGAGTTGATTACAGAGAGGAGGAGCAAGTAGAGAGGGAGGAGTTGATTACAGAGAGGAGGAGCCAGTAGAGAGGGAGGAGTTGATTACAGAGAGGAGGAGCCAGTAGAGAGGGAGGAGTTGATTACAGAGAGGAGGAGCAAGTAGAGAGGGAGGAGTTGATTACAGAGAGGAGGAGCCAGTAGAGAGGGAGGAGTTGATTACAGAGAGGAGGAGCCAGTAGAGAGGGAGGAGTTGATTACAGAGAGGAGGAGCCAGTAGAGAGGGAGGAGTTGATGACAGAGAGGAGGTGGAGGACTGGGAAACAGGCCATGACTAGAGTGGAAGGGATGGGGTCCAGGATGGGGTCGAGGTCACAGGTTGGAGTCTTCATGCCAGATATGGATGTATTATAATCTGAGAGGGAGATGAGGCTGAAGTGACTGGTCGGTTAGTGGGGGGATTTGCTGCAGATCCAGGGGAGGGGAGGGAGGGGGGGTTCAACACAGATATGTTTTAATCAAAGTAGGGAGGAGGTCGAGGAGACAGATGGTTCAATCAGGACTTTCACCCAGCTGCCTTCACCTACATTGTTTGACGATATGTCAGTTTAACAATAACAAGAGCAAAACATTTATAATATTTTTGAATAAAAAAATGCTGCAAAATCTTTTTAAAGAATGCTTGGCAAAAACATTTCCATTCACACTGAGGCCATAGCTGGTTTAAACCTCCTCCTGAAGATCCACTAGCAGTCCTTCCTCTGCTCACTATGTGTCTTGGTTCAATTCAGTACTCAATGCTTTAAAGACATTTGAGTTTAATCGGTTCCCCTCTGACACTAATATAGGCCCTATTTCACAGAAGACATGGTGGCATATCAGAGAGAAAAATGGTGTAAATAATAAGAGGAATTATGGCTGGATGCCATTTAGCTGCTTATGTTTCCTGGTCCTGGTATGGTGCATGACTTACTGCGACACTTTAATTACAACAAAGCCATCAGCATTGTATTAAACACTGTATACTGTATGTCATGTTCTTCCCTCTCTATATTCAGTGTTGGGTTCTCTTCTGAGTTCTCCAACACGTAACATTGTCTATGATGTAATTGTGACTGGTCAAAATAATATAATGTAGTCCAATGCAACAGCTGTTGAATCAACAGCTGTTCATCTCAGCGTCAGAACTAAAATAAGTATCAATGTTGTAGTCTACATTAAAGTGTGCCTAATTAAGTGGTGACTAAGGGTATGAAGAAGGGAAGTCCGTTATGTCATAACCTACAATTTGACCTTCAGTCATATATTACGCCAAAGTATATTTAACATACAGCTGTGAGGGTTCATTGATTACCTCACTGCTTGATTAGAATGGCAGAGGAACGACCCATGAGGAGAATATCTCAGTGCATGTTATCTTATCATCATGAAGTGAACTGTTATCCATGTTTTTGAAGGAAGCGGTCAGAAAATTACAGTACAAATATGTAAACACACAAAATGTAGCACAGAATCAGAGGATACATCACTATCCAGAAGCCAAAGATGCATTTCAGTGTAAAGAACATACAATCACTTAAAAGTGTCCGTTTTTCATGAAATTGCTCGACAAACCTAAAAAGATATTTGAAGGTACGGATTAGTTGATTCATTTGGATTTCATAAAGTTAGCTAAGTTTTCTCAAAGAATGAAAGATATAGAGTTCATTATGAATTATGTGACATACAGTATACTCAACCAGGAATCTAGAAAACAGACTCACATTGAAATGACGTGAACGATCTTGTCAGGTTATACATTATGTCCCTGTGGTGTGTAGCCTAATGTTAGCTGGACATAATGTAAGACACAATAATACAACTGTGTATTGTATGCATATTGTAGTTTATGAACAGTTGTGTGACTTATTAAAGAACATACTTTATAGCCCCAAAAACTGAATTGGTAAGCAGCCAATAAGAGCACATGCATGGTGGAATATCAAGCGTTCGCTGATCCAGCGTTCGTCAGGCGGAGTTGGGACTTTACAGAGAAAGCCCACCTGGCTAAATGAATAGGCAATATCGTCAGGGTTTAGAGGAGTCAGTAGGCTGTGAAGCTGCCGTATAATACAGCAGCTGTCAGCGCTGACAAGTCTCAGAAACACACACCTCTAATCTCACCCCCCTTTCTTCTCCCTCTCAACCATAACACACAGAACGAATGACACCCTGCGCAAATATTAAACATCTTCCAAGGCCTCTTCCATTATCTTCTTTCCTCGAACACTGTTTTAACCCCCCTTCCCCCGCCCCTGCTCTCTCTCTCCCTCTCCATATCTCTCTCTCCCATCTTGTCTTGTCCTTGTCTCCTCAGAAGCCTTGGCAGCCGGATCATCTCTGTCTCTTAGTGTCAATTAAAAGTGAAATATCTGCATTTGTCAACATATCATTTGTGCCGGGCCCGTGATGCACCGCTGATTTGTCGGCCAATTCCTGACACCGGGGAGAGAATGCCGAGGCGGCGGTTTCCCTCATTAGACCTGGAGCTGGCACTATGATGGCTGACACCGCCGGGAGGCTTCGCTCCCCGCCGACAAGATACTAACCCAGGAACAGGCCTCGTCTGTCAGGCCTGTCACTTGCCAGCCAGCCATCCAGTCAGGGAGAGCGAGGGGCAGATGGGTGGAGGAGGAGGGGCCCCGGGGTGGGAGGGAGACAGGGTGAGCCGTGAGGGCCGGGGTGGGAGGGTCTATAATGAAGTTTATTTGTATCGGGAAATGTCAGCGTATATCATGGCATGTGAAGAACATGTGGGACATGGTTGACATGTTAGAGTGGTGACAGGAGACTGTAAGTTGTTGTAATAAAGGTTTTTAACAGCGTGCATTCACGAGCAACCTTCCAGAAAGTTACATTTACTTTCGCTCTTTCACAAAGATATTGAGAGTTGGATGTTGCCATCTTTAAAAGGGGGACATTAGAGTAATAAACACCATAAAGAAAAGAATAAAATAAGCTATTCAGCAGCAGAGTAAAATACAACGCTTTGTTTAAGGGTGAGACACAAGCAGGTCCCAGGTAACTTAAAGATATGGTTTGTTATACAATATGGATCTTTTTGTAAATAAAGTCCCATGGAAAGACCAAAACCAACTGTGTTAGTCGTCTCTCAGTACTTTCTGGCCTCCCTATCCTGTGTGTTGCTTTGTCTGCAAAGCTAACACACACATAGTATATAGCTTACATGTGTTCTAACGGCTCAGTTATGTCCTGAAACAGCTGGTCACTAGTTTTTATCAAACGCTGCTCACACAGCAGGATGCATTTGTGCGGGACTATTTTCAGCGGTGGATTAATCCACATATGGCGCTTGTAGCAGCAGGACAGTGTGTGTGTGTGTGTGTGTGTGTGTGTGTGTGTGTGTGTGTGTGTGTGTGTGTGTGTGTGTGTGTGTGTGTGTGTGTGTGTGTGTGTTACATTAGAGAAGAAATGGCAAAGCTTTCATATTTCAAACATCACAATTCATGATCCAAAAGCAACAGTTTTTAAGGTGAACATTTAAATAATGACTAAGACATTTTTGGTTTTATTGATGCATATTTCTGTCTCCGGGATCTGCTATCTGTTTTCCTGTGTGTGTGTGTGTGTGTGTGTGTGTGTGTGTGTGTGTGTGTGTGTGTGTGTGTGTGTGTGTGTGTGTATGTGTGTGTGTGTGTGTGTGTGTGTGTGTGTGTGTGTGTGTGTGTGTGTGTGTGTGTGTGTGTGTGGAAGAGCTTGGCGGAGCACAGGGAGCTCACTGCTAACTGTAGCATCCACATCCTGGTTCTGGAAGGACTCCAGGTCTGCAGTTGATCTTATTGAAAGTAATACACACGAACACACATAACACAAATCACTATATTATTTTAAAAATAAGCACAAATCTGTGAGCAACATTTAGACAGACTTTACTGAGGTGCAGACACTGGTGTACATCCTTTTGCCGACGCGTTTTGAGAACGATGTCCGATCCGTTCTCGGTGTTTCTTCCAGGTCCACATGTTGGTAGCTTCCTGGGTACGAGGTCAAAGACATGGTGAATGATATATCATCCATCCATCCATCCATCCATCCATCCATCCATCCATCCATCCATCCATCCATCCATCCATCCATCTATCCATCCATTCAACCATCCATCCATTCATCCATCTATCCATCCATTCAACCATCCATCCATCCATTCATCCATTCATCCATCTATCCATCTATTCAACCATCCATCCATTCATCCATTCTTCCATCTATCCATCCATTCAACCATCCATTCATCCATCCATCCATTCATCCATCTATCCATCCATTCAACCATCCATCCATCCATTCATCCATTCATCCATTCATCCATTCATCCATCTATCCATCCATCCAACCATCCATCCATCCATTCATCCATTCATCCATTCATCCATCTATCCATCCATTAATCTATCCATTCATTCAACCATCCATCCATCCATCCATCCATTCATCCACCAGTCATCCATTCAACCATCCATCCATCCATCCATTCATCCATTCATCCACCAGCCATCCATTCAACCATCCATCCATCCATTCATTAATTCATCCATTCATCCACCAGCCATCCATTCAACCATTCATCCACCATCCATCCATCCATCCATCCATCCATCCATCCACCCACCCATCCATCCATCCATCCATCCATCCATCCATCCATTCATCCATTCATCCATCCATCCATTATTCATCCATCCACTCATCCATCCATCTATATATCATCCATCCATCCATCTATATATCATCCATCCATCCATTCATCCATCCATTCATCCATCCACTCATCCATCCATCCATCCATTCATCCATCCACTTATCCACTCATCCATTCATCCATTCATCCATCCATCGGGATGGCTCTGGAAGTCAAACAATAGTAATGATTACATTTGACAACACTGTCTTTCACAGGAATGTGTTATTGCAACCATACAGGTTTGATTTGCCGTGACTGTCAATATTTTTCCATTCAACACCTTTTGCTGTTTTCTCGGAAGTCAATCTCAAAGGAGACAATGTAGTTTCCCCAAAGTCCAAAAGGCCTTTACGTTCACCCACAGGCCGGATCAGAGCAGTAACACGTTGCCTCAGCTGAGGCGTGGTTGGTCTGGTGGAGCAGCTTCCTGCTGACAGGGAGAAGCTCTGCGGAGGGCTTTCATGGAGGCTGCTCATCCATCACTGGTCTCATTGATTCCAATAACTGGAGGTTGATCAATTGATGGTGCTGTATGTATTGCTGCATCCATTCTGCACAACATGAAGGTATTGGTGTAAAAATTGCTGTAAAAATATATAAATGGAACCCTCATCCAATTAAAGAAGGATATTCACAAAGGAACACAACATATTAATAAATACCATTAGGAAGTTCACGGGGTAATTGACAACACATCTCATGTGTAACAATGCTCATGTCATGTAAGCGTAGGGAATACACAAAACATATACTAATATCTCAATGATAGTCCAAATTGAGAGAGAAAAAAAACATTATTCAGCAATGTATTCTATTTGTTTCAATAAGTGATTTGGCTGAAAAGGGTTCTTGTGTCTGGAAAGGAGGCTCCGACCGCTTGTCGAACCTCAGATTCAAGACGAACAGTGTGGATTCCGTCCTCGGGAGTCTCTGGATCGCCTCTCTGCTGTTTGCGGATGATGTGGTCCTGTTTGCCTCCTCGGACCGTGACCTCCAGCATTCACTGGATGGCGTTTTGCAGCCGAGTGTGAAGCGGCAGGGATGAGAGTTAGCACCTCCAAATCTGAGGCCATGGTGCTCTGCCGGAAACCGGTGGATTGCTCCCTCCAGGTGGGGACAAACTGCCTACCCCAAGCGAAGGAGAGCCTGGTCCGCCCTCAGACTCCACTGTATATATCTGTACTATAACTGATAGATAATTGAGAATTATTACATTTTGACGGAGCGCTTCTATTCTAACGGGCGCAGCTTTTCCAGCCTTTACGCTTCAGTGGTCCAGGAAACACAGCGACTAATTGCATGCGTTCTAAATCATCTCACGTGATGCTACTCTGCCAATCAAACATGTGTATTCCGATAAGCATCGCGGCTTGAGTGAGATATAAACAGACGGGAGAGAGGCAGTTCAAACCCATGTGTCTCGTGTTCAGAGACCGTTGGGTTTTAAAGTGAAGCTCCGCTACGAGACAAAGCTCAACTCTCATGAGCAAACGTATCCAATCACATCCTAATAAACCAATATGACCCAATATGATATATCGCTACTTTTTTTTAGATGACATCACTTCACATCTGAATTAAGTGAATTTAAAGCTGCAGGACAATTCAGTTAAATACATTTTTCATGTAATTTATTCTTCCATGCATCCCTCATTTTACTTGAAATGAGAGAACATTTAGTATGTATTTTTCATAATTCAGTTCAATTTGAAAACTGACAATAAATATTGTTGCGCTATTCTTTATTTGATTTGACAGTCAGTTGTTGACTACATACATGATGCAACTGTGAGGCTCCTTCAATATATATGCGACTAAATCTTAACGCAAGTTGGTTATTATTATGATGTTGTGATCTTTGAATGAGGAAATTCTCTTTAACTGGATTCTCTCTTGTTCCTTTGGCTGAAGCAATATCTGTATTATACAAGCAACGTGTGTACTGCATTAATGTCACTTCCATACTTATAGTTACCCAAATGATCTATTTCTAAACCTAACCAGGTAGTTTTGTTGCCTAAACCTAACTGAGTTCCTGTGACGATCGAAGTTCATTTTGAAAAGACATAACGAGCGGATATTGAAAACGCTTTTATAGTGAAAAAATAAGGAACTTTTTAAAGATATAAGAACTACTGTATGAGGATACGTTGCACTGGATATCTGTAGCCCTGAATTATGTTTCACTTCCAAGAGGCTTCATCATTTTGAAACTGATGAAAATGTCCTCTGGATTAAACAACCAGTCCAGGATGTTAAGGCACGTTATGTAAAAGTGCTTCAAGAAGTCAAGGAGAGAACTCTTTTTAAAAAGGATTACACACTTAACTTATTATCAACTTTCTTTTGCTTCATTTAAATGTAATAATGCTCATAATGTAATAACCTATTACAGTATGCACAAAACTGTTATTACCTTATGCACAAATGGTTTACATTATGAGAAGGATTTCATGCCAGCATTCCTGGCTCCTCCACCCCAACACTGTGGAGGAGGAGGAGGAGGAGGAGGAGGAGGAGGAGGAGGAGGAGGAGGAGGAGGCTTGACTTGCCATCATTAGGGAGGAGGAATACTGACCACGTCATCAGCCAGCCTGGGTGGGAGCCGCTCAGAGACACAAAGGAATGCACCATTATAGCTTCAAAGAGAGAGAGGGGGAGGAGAGGGACTGGGCTTCAACAGTTGAGCTCATCTATTGTTATATATCAGGGTTTTATTAAAGCCATTATTACTGGTAAGCCTTGTATTTGTTTCTATTGGTTAAGTAATATATTTCAGTTTGAACAAATATGCAACAGTGTTGCACAATCATGTCCTCCGTCCTGGATGTTGTTTTTCTACTCTCAAGAGAAGGTTGCATCGATGATGTTTATATAAATTATGAATTTGCTTCTTCTTTCCAAAGTTGAAACAAATATAATCTCTCTTTCTAACACTGTTGTTATTTGCAAACTAGCCATTTTGCTGAATATAGCAGTAAACACTTTATTTTGGAGATCCATGAGTCGCTGACATACCGGATACGATTTTGAATGAGTAACTATTTAGAAAGGTGGATGCTACACTGTAGATACAAAACATATGTATTCTATTGATCTCTTTATTTTAAAGACACCACCTTTTTATGTTTTATCTTGTTGAATTGTATATCTTCTTTTCATTTTACGGTTGGTAATGTGAACAACTAAACGGGACAAGAAAAGAGTGAGTTTTTTCACAATAAAAACATCCATCCAATTATACATTTCCTTTGTGTTTTATTTGTCCTTCTTTCAGATACATTTCATACCGGCCAACTCTGATTCCAATTAAAGCACCTTTTCCCACTTTATGCACACAATGACCTTAAACAATGAAATCCTCCTCATATAGACAAGTGTTCAGAATACAAACTCCTCATGTCCTGATCTACAGTGTGCTGTACATGGTACAGCTTCAGTTAATACAACTCCAGTGTAAAATCACTACCATTCTCTGTATAGGGATACCTATATGTCTTGTATTATTACAATAGCATAATGCTTTCAATCAACATATGAATGTTTGTCAGTGACCTCTCCTTTGAAATCCAGTCCACACAGAGGGTTCCTTCTGTCAGAACGAGAAGCATAAACAACAGACCACAGGATTCTTGTGTTCCATAAGCAGGAGAACATGAAGGCACATACTAACATCTCATCATGCGCACACCCATACGTTCCCTGCGTTAGGTGTTTTCTGACTTGTATTGAATCCTGACTGACAACAACCCTACACTCTCGTCCTCAGTGAGAGAAGCAGCAGTATGCTGGGAGAGCAGGTTGGAATATACTGGATATCCTTTTTTTCCTACCTGTAAACCATGATAAACAACATAACCCTATAGCTACAGCCACATTTCTATCGGCAATAGGTACAAACATCACATGACATAAATAGAGAGTAGAAGTCTCTGAGGAACCGAGACGGCAAGCCAGGAATAGTTGGGCCAGGTCCAAATTATACTCAAGTTGGGAAGGGTCTCATTTTACTGCCACTGGTCTCGGGTCAATGTTGATACGTCTAATACTTGTGGATCTGCATGAACCTGAGGGTTCAGAATGTCAGCAGGAGAACACATTTGAGTACATTGGTTCCCTTCGGACTGGGTATGTCATTGAAGCCATTGGAGCCATTGGAGACATTGGAGCCATTGGAGAAATTGAAGACATTGGAGCCATTGGAGCCCAGACCTTCAGAGCTACATACAATTGATTGTGACAAGTATGTGAACATTACATCTGTATTATAACATCAACATCAAGGGCATTGATGAGACATGAAAAAAACTGATACTTGTGACACAGTTATTGGAAGAACTAACTCATGTAGCTCATCCATTGATGCGATCTGATTACAATACGTTTGAAATCCAAAAACATACTTTTTTCAAATAACGACACACGGTTATCTAAATTAGACACGTCTTTCAAAATGAAAAGCCTGCGTGTGTTGTTCACTCAATTAACCATCATCTGCACCCAGAATGCACCTGTGAAAACACAACTTGTTTACAATACTGATAAAGGATTATCTTATCATATCTTAGTAACTAATACATCTTCAGTTAAAGTTGTTTTATACAAATGTTGTGTGTTTTGTGTTTTTGGTTTCTATGTTTAGAGTTTTAACAAAGAGGGCCCTAGTTTAATAAATTGTGGTTTAGCTAGTGCAAACAACTGTAACAGTCTCCACCCTGGTTTCAGGCGGTCCACCAGATGTCGACCTGGCTACAGGGATTTCCTCCCATTTGGCCACAAGATAAGTAGTGAGGTCCAACACTGATGCTGCGTGATCAGGTCTGGCCCATTGCCCGAGTTCCAGTCCAGCCCAAAGGTGAGGTTTAGGGAAATGTGCCGACCAGTCAAGTCCTTCCACACTAAATTGGGACATCATAAGGAGCTAACGTTTTACACAGGAAGGATGCAAACACCAACTGCTGTAGTATTAAGATTTCCCTTCATTGGAAATGAGGACCAAACACCGGAAAACAGCCCCAGATCACAATTACACAAAAGTATGTGAAAATAATGATAATGTATCTAATCAGCCACATTTTAGCAATATTGGTTCAGTTGTATAAGGTAAGATGACCTTACACTTAAACAATGTAAGGGTATAGCACCCTACCTAAAACTGCACAAATCATGATTAAAACCTTACTTTTCGCCCATTTTAAAGTACATGTAATACTACATTCAATAGTTATGATCAGTGCCTTTTCAATTCATACAGCTGTGACTTGCATGCCAGTTCCCTTTCAAAAACCTTTCTATTTACATTGACGTGAAACTGGTACATCTGAATGTATATCACATCAGCACCTTTGGTTACCTGTAAAAGCATCCTGGTGAAGTTCAGTAAAGTTAGCAGCACTGGTGAGTACAACATGAAAGGCAAGTGAGCAGTGGGACTTCCTGGAGTATACATATGAGTCACTGGCATCAGAGCTTAACGACCAATTATGAGTTAAGGAAGAATCCTTAACTCACATAAAGAAATGTTTACATTACTTAAATAGTCTATACGTCTAAAAGGGAAGTCTGATAAGTATTTGTGAAACATTATCCCGAAGCTAGAATACAGGTTTGTCTGAAACAGCTGCATAGGTTTAGAGTATGGAATATGGTGACATGACAATGTTTATTCATTAGAATACTTAGAGACATGGTGCAATAGAAAAAATACTCTTTCTTTGCTGCAGTCAGATGAGAAGATGGATATCAGTCACATGTCTGTGTGGGGTGAGTAGGAAGCTGGGTTTGCGATGTGCTTAGCCTAGCTTAGCATAAAGACTGGGAGCAGGGGAAACAGTTTGCATGGCTCTGTCCAAAGTGTAGAAATATGGCTACAAACAGCTGTAAAGTGCTTTACGTTGTATCTCATTTGTTTAATCTGTGGACGAACATAAAGGGACAACTTGTGGTTTTAGGGGGAGTTAGGTGCTGGAAGTATTTCATGGTGAAAGCTTTATCCTTCCTTCCAATACTTCTGTGCAGTATCACTAACGTGAGTTAAACCACTTCTCTCTCCCAACTCATCAAATACCATCAGTTGCCCAGTGCCACTCGGCATCAGAAAGGATGCACAAAGGCCCCTTTTAGCGGCCCCTTAGGCGTTCAACTAACTCCAATGGAAACCCTGTCTGCAGCATTAGCAAACTAAGAGCATGTGGCGTTACATAAAGTGCAGATAGTCTGCTTAGGGTAGTCTGGAAATGTGGTCAAACAAACACAGGGCTAACGTACAGGAGACTGCTGTTTGTGTCTCGAGCAAAACTAAAAGGAAGCGTCGGTATTATGTCACCTGACTGTGTTATTAGTCACTTGAGTAACGTTGGTCGTGAAAACTTCAACCACGCTCTTTTCATAAACCTAACTAAGTGATTGTGTTGCTTCAACCTAAACAGAAGACAGAAGTTTATTTGAAAAGCATAAAGTGTATATTGATATGTCGTCCTGACATGTTGAAAACTAATGATACCCCCTATCATACATCATCAATGTGTTAATCAGTGAGCATTAGAGGTTTTGGTTGGTGTAATTTAGAATTTTGGACAGAGCCAGGCTATGCTAAGCTATGCAAACCACACCCTGCCTTACACTCCATCCGTTGCCTCTTTATCTTCTTCGCTCACTCTTGGAAAGAAATCAAATACGTTGTAAAAATGGTCTCGAGACCTGAGACCATACCAATAACATTCTTACAATTAAATACGGTTCCCCTTGGACATATTGAAAAGAAACAGCAGAGTGGTTAGCCTGCACATTGACAATATAATACAGCACATATTAACATAACAGTGTTTGACTCCTGCAGAGGCTGCAGTGATGTCCTCCTCCCTTTCAGACTGCAGCGGCTTAAATATGGAGAAATGACTCAGCAACTGAGAATAAACCTGCAGAAGAGGACTGCCTTCAACTTAAGAATGCTGTATTTCCATGGAACAAGAATTGTTCTACATATATATATATATATATATATATATATATATATATATATATATATATATATATATATATATATTCTGAAGCACCTGAAATCACAGGTGCTTCAGAAAATATTGTACAAATCCAAAGATTCTGATGCAGCAAAAGGAGACAATGAGGTTTGAATCAAAATGCATTCCTTCTTCAGCTGATTTTTGCAATTGCTGTTTCCCTTCCACAAAAGTGATTTACATTATTGTCTATCTCCAAACAATCTCCCCATTGTAAAACAGACACCTCCTTGTATGTGTAATTCAATACTACTACAAGGAGCATGTTGGTGATGAAAGATTGATAGTATTATGCAATTCATATTCAAATGAAACTCTGTAGTTTGACAGAATTGGTTTAAAATGTGTTCTCCTCCCTCACACATGCCTCTTTCCCCTGCCTTGCACAACAGAACCAGCAGGGAGGGTGTCAGAGAGTTCCAGCTTGTCTGAATAGATTCCTTTACACCCACCGGTTTGGGGCTTTTCTTTAGTGCACGTGGCTTTTATTAGAATTTTGGTCCCACACGAGCTTGAGATTGTCTTCAAGACTTACATTTTCAAGAGGAAGTCCAGGGTCAGAGCGTCCTTTGAGCACACTCTCCCCAACAGGACAGCCTGGTAGTCAGGAGATGGTCTCTCTCAGCCTCTGGTCTTTACCTGTCCGTCTGTCAGACTTCCAGGTCAGTCGTTTTCCCAGGTGGAGGATCAGTCATGGACTTATCCTCCATGGCTTTTTTGTAGGTCAGGAAGGCAATCAGTGTGACACTGCAGAGCACATGTTCTCTCTGCCCTTAGATACATCCACTGGATGTGAGGCAGTGAGGCCGGGCTGCAGGACTCAGATCAGCCGCTCCTCTGGCGGCACTTTGAGGACGCTGCCCATCTCCAGCCGGGCGCCAGCCACCTCCTGTGAGCTGGGGCTGTAGGTGCCCTCTGACTGACGCTTCTTCCGTGCTGTCATGATGAGGCAAAACACCACCAGGATGGCCAGTAGCACACACAGCGTGATCACAGGGATGGCCACCACCAGCCAGGGGATTCGCTCCTTATGCTCCTCTTTCTGCAAGAGGACCGGGCAGAACATTATAATACGTGAGCACTCCTCCTGTGGTGCCAGTTCTAATATGGCACTCATTAGAACATTTTCATATATGTAGTTAATGGGTTTATCAGTGGTTAATACATTGTTGTATTTATTCTAAAGATAAGGTAAAAGCAAGCAGGTGAACAGGGTGTGGATGGATGGGTTTAGTCTTTAAATATCCCTTCAGCTCATCTCAGGCTACTCTTCTCACCAAAGTCACTGATGCTCAGACGATGGGTATCAATAATGTTCCTGGTTTCCTGTGTCGTGCACATCTCATTTGTAATATTTCCAATGAGGAAGCTCTCCTTGTAAAAGTTAGCAATAACTGTCCTTCTTAATAAGTTTCCTTAAGAAATGCAGCAGTTTATGAGCTTTCTTCTCCAGGATGGAGATGTGAGGACCATGTCAGTTGTTTGTGACGCTGATTCTCAGGAACTTAAAGCTGTTAACTTGCTCCACCTCAGCTCCTTTTCTCTAAACTCAACAATCAGCTCCTTATGTTGAGCAGCACATTGCTCTCTGAGCTCCACTCTGAAGGTTGTTCATTTCCTCTCTATATGAAGTCTCGTCGTTGTTTGTAATACGGCAGATGACTTTAGTGTCTTCTGCAAACTTCCCAACAGAGTTCTCTTCATGTTTGGGGGAGGAGTCATGAGTGTAGAGCATAAACAGGAAGGGGCTGAGCACACAGCCCTGAGGGACTCCGCTGTTCAACACTAGAGTATCACACGCTCAACTTGTGTTTATATTAGTTTTCTTTATCGTGTCATTATCTTTTGTTAGTATTTGCTGTTATAATTCAACTTGAATTCATTCTCACCTAGTTAGACAAAGCTATATTTTAATTTGAATGATTTGATGATCAGTTTTAATTGAAAAGTTTACCTTTTGTGTTGGAACAACCTTTAGTGCTAATTTAGCAATCCTGACATTTTACCAATTTGCAGAGGTTTACACTGGACTGGGACAATTGATTATGGGATCAACATATAGTTTACATATAGTAACATATGGCTGTTCCTTGTGTTTAGCTAAAGGTTATTTGAATCTTAAACCCATCACTCAGGTTCTAATTTAGCACAAATGCTGTAAAAAGTGAATCAACTCAAAGCCAGAGTGCGTGTGAAGATCGGTCCGTCACTTACGTTGCTCTCACACAATGTCCCGCTGAAACCCAGCACACACACACACTGGAAGTGGTTGAGTCTGTCCAGACAGGTGGCACCGTTGAGGCAAGGGCTGGACTCACACTCGTCTATTTCTGTCTCACACCTGAAACACATCAGAAGGGTTTTAACACAACGCTGACTGACAGAGCAGCAGCTCAGACACACACACACACACACACACTCTCTCTCCTGACCTTTACACTTGGATGTGGTTCAGACACACTTTCCCCTGAGCAGCAGGTGTGTGTGAGTGGTGAGGAATGTGCAGTGTGCTGCTCTCACCTGGCTCCAGTGAATCCCGGCTTGCAGGTGCAGTTTCCTCCAGAGTCTCCGCCTATACAGACGCCTCCATTGAGACACTCTGTCTTTGCGTCGCACGCCACCGGAGGAAAACGCCACCTATTGGACACACAATATTCATTACACTCAAATATGTGATTTGGTAGTTCTACATGTAGGTGACCTTTAGTTACGACCAGTAGTGGAGTGAAACTAAGAACTTAGGCCCAATTCCACCATTGGGTGGGATTTGACACTTTGCATTAATTGTGGCTTGAGCTACATGAAATCAAGCATTCCCTTTTCAAGGACCAGTGGCAACGGGGATAACAGCACGAACAGTGCTGATAATGGCAACAGAGCTGTCGGAGCTAACGGCGTTAACCTGGGACGGGATGGAAAGGTGGGCATGTTGGATTAATGCAGAAAATAAACTCTGTGGCAAACAGACGTTTATAAGTTTTGTTCAGCAAGATGATCTTCACAAATGAACACCACTTCATGATTTGTGAAGGGTTAATGCAATCGGCAGAAGAAACAAGTGAAAGTTAGGCTGTGAAGGAACTACACCACAATGCTGGAAAGGCCTATTGATGAGGTTTAGTATTCTCATTTGATTATATAATATAATCATCTCATTTTACGAAATAATATCACCAGAGTTGGTGATATTATTTCGTAAAATGAAATGAAAAAGGCAGTTCTCTTCAGCGCTGCCTTTTGGCTTCTTTTGGCTTCTTTTGGCTCATTGTTCTGGTTTTACTGCTCACAGCTTTACTGTGTTGGTCCACTCAGCTATCATCCCCTTTGTCTACAGTGACACAGCTCAGAGGAACCTGCTGTGCACTAGCTGCCTCGTACCAAACAACACAAAGGCCCCATTAGCCACTAGCTGATGACCATAGTGGAGCATGTAGCAGCTAATGAGCATTGGCATTCATTAGGTAAACACGACTTGTGTCTGCTGCTGTGTCAATAAGCCAGTCCACCAGATCAACTTTAATAATAGGAGATGGTATGCCGGGGGTAGGATTTGGCAGCATCTAGCGCTGAGGTTGCAGATTGCAACTAAAAACTAAAAAACTGAACTAAACTGAAACTTCTCTCATTGGCCAAAGCATGTAGGCGAACTATTTAGAGCCAGTTTTTGGTTTGCTAGTTCTGGGCTTCTGTAGAAACAAGACGATCAGCACTGTGAAGAGGACTTGTTGGTATAAACGGCTCCGTCCAAGATAACAAAAACACATCAATTCTTATTTTCATGTGATTATATTTCCCCCTAGATGCTACACAAAGCATTTGGTTTATTTAGTATTCTCCACGCTTCATGCACAGATCTGATAGAAGAGCTGATCACTAACATGTCTACACAACTGACATCTCACAACAGCATGGTAATTCTCATGAATATGAGCAAAAGCAAAAAAGCCTAAAATGTGCTGTAAAGGAAGTCTTTACTCACTGGCAGCGTTTGCCGACGTATCCAGGAGGACAGGAACACGTGTGAGCGCCCACCGTGTCCACGCAGGTTCCTCCATTCACACAGAGGAACTCCACACAGTCATCCAGCTCGTCCTGGCAGTCTTTCCCTGTGTATCCAGGCTCACAGGCACACTGGTAGTCCGCTAGAAGGTCTTTACATGTCCCGTAGACACAGGGACCTGCAGAACACTCATCTACCTCCATCTCACACAGCTCCCCCTCCCATCCTGCAATGCAGCTGCAGTTGAACTCATTAAACTGGTCCTGGCATACACCCTGGTTCAGGCAGGGCTGGGAGTCGCACATCGGTGCACCTTGGCATCCTATTATTGGCTCATGTCCACCCAGTCTGGAGAACTGGCTCATCTGAGGGGCTTCTGGTACATTTATGAGTGGCAGGTAGACTCCACCCACTCTCACCTCGCCGATACATCCAGAGTATTTCTCAGCCAGATGGATGTTGGTGTCATTGAGGAAGTTAAGGTTGCCTCCAATGCCAAAGCTGCCACCAACTCTCTGCCCATCGATGGTGAGACGCCAGCGGGACGCCAGCTGCGTGGGATCGACCATGGCCAGCTGGATGTGATGCCAGGCTCCGTCTGCAATGGCTCTGTCGCTTGTGAAAGCCAGCAGCTCGGCACTCGCCCCACTGTCCAGTTTGACCAGCAGGGAGGAGTTGAGCAGACCCAGGCAGAAGACCTCTGCTCTGCTGACGGCCCGCAACAAGATCCCGTTCTCGTCCCGTGTCCGAATATCCACGGTGACGTTGGTGACCGGGCTCAACAGGGAGCCGTTGGCAGCGTACTGGAGAGCGTTGTCCTGAAAAATGGCTTCAGTTAAACCTGTGGGACGAGAAGATAAGTAGCTTTGAAAAGTGACTAAAACCAAGGACTGTGTACAAGTCCCATGTTGATTGAAACTGCGTATGTTAAGATGGTATATTAGATGTTAATCGATTGATGAATTGATTGGAAAAACACTTGTTGATCCCTTAAAGTACTCCTCGAAGTTCAGGTCAGATTTGTGGAACCACTGTCGTTGGGCTCATTTTAATTGCTTTGTATAATTTACAAATGTTTAGCAGAGCTCTCGTGCTTTCCAGAAGTAGGCCACATGTCAAATCTAACTCAATAGGCCATAGAGAAATATTTTGCTTTTACTTATCATTATGAAGTAAATGTTGATTGCAATAGCAGTAGGTTGATGACACCATCAGTGTTAAGATTGGTTCCATTTAAGCCTCACTCAGTTACCGTAAACGCCGGGTTACGAGCCGCTACTACCTTCGGTCAGTGTCCACGTTAGCTCCCTGCTGTAGCCAGCTGGGGCTCCTGCTAGCGCTCCTTCACTTCCCCGCTAACTTCCGCTAGCTCCCCGAAAACCACCGAAGGTAGCGGGACCAGGCTCGACACCCGACTTGGGCAGAGGGGACGCGGGCAGTAGCAGCAGCAGCGGGCAGTGGCAGCGGGCAGTAGCAACGGCAGCGCTAGCTAGCAGCAGCGCTAGCTAGCAGCAGCGCTAGCTAGCGCTGCTACTAGCTTGCTACAGCAGGGACACTGACCGGCCGTAGGAGCAGCTTGTAACCAGACGTTTACAGTATGTCTGCCACCGGCTACGACCTCAGAGGAAAATGAAGGTGGAGCAACTCAAGACAACTTAAGTTGCAACCTAAACTCTGTCTCTTTACGAGGGAGCAGTCACAGCGATACTCTAGGGTTTGTTTAAGAAGGCCTTCTTGGAGCCGGTCAGGTTCACAGAGTCGGTTAGCATGGTAACAGACCCAGAGGTAAAGTTACCCTCATCTCAGGGTTCACTAACTCAGAGTAGAGAGCACCTTTAGTTTTGTTTTCCATCTTATTTACACTGCTGCAATTCTTTAAAATACGGAATCTTTAGGGATTTTATGCTTCTACTTTTTTTTTTTTTATTGTTGTCAGTGTTTGGTAGATTTTGACGACTCTGTACCCGACACAGATATAAGACCTGCAGCAAGTTTACAGCTGAGGGAAGATCTTCTGAGCTGGCTGAGGATTATTTCGGTGTAATCAAGACCTGTAGAGAATTAGTTTCAAGCTGGATATTGGGTGGGTCTGTGTTTGTTTCTGGTCTAATCTGAAATTACCTGCACTGAAGTTTGTTTTTTGTCTATTTTTAGGTTTAGTCTATCTTTCTCTAGAGCACTTTCTGCTGCATTTCTTGTATGAAGCGTGCTACACAAATAAAATGTATTACTATTATTATTGATAATATTATGTCTGCTACTTGGAAATATCTGTCTGTTGTCTCTGTGTGAACAATCTGTCCTCTCAGCACCTCTTCAGTCAGACCCTTGAGGTCATGGAGTTTGTACTGAGGAGTTTTTCCTTTGAGGGCCGGAGGTTGGCAGGTTGTCCTTAAACGGCCCTTCAAACACTTTTCAAGACTGTGAATCTAATTAAGAAATTAAGAGCTGAACAAACAAACTTGACCTGGCCTGACGTGATAAAGAAGCGATAATCACTGTCAAAGGATTACTTACACTCATAACCATCCTGTAGGTCCACACAACGCACTCCTTCCAAACAAGGGTTGTCGACACACCACAAACGCGTCTCGCACAGCCGGCCGGAGTACTTCATGGAACAGTCGCACTGGAAGTCGTTCCAGGTGACTTGACACTGTCCAGCATTGAAACAGGGCTGATCCTGAGCACAGACAAACACAGATGGATGGATTAGACGATCACTCGTCTCACCTGAAGCGACGGCAGTGGTAAAAGCTGCAGAGAGGATTGAGCACTAATTTACAGATTAAAAGGAATTCACAACCAGATCAATGTTAATAGGGTTGAGGCAACAAGTACAGCCCGCTATCAGACGGCGCTGCAAGGCCAAAACACATTGCACAATGGCTACACACGCATAATAGTGTTGACCTGGGGCTTTTCATCAAAAGTAGTTGGCATGGTCTCTTTTGCTTGATTACATAAAGTGTCTCAAGAGATGGCAATATTGGTTGGTCACTGAAATGTCCATTAGCCTGAGCTACACTTCTATGGTAATGCTAACATGCAGTACCATGTTAGCATTAGCAGTGTATAGCATCAGTCTCACAATGTGAATCTCAGGCTCGCTGTGGGAACTAGGATAGCTAAAGACACATTATTATACAACTCATCCCTACAACAAGGTCAAAGGGTAAGACATCGTTAATGCAACAATTTATGCAGATTCCACATAAACATGCATTGCCTTTCCCTCTATCAGTTCTACAGTAGCATTGATAGTAGCTGTAGGGCCTGTAGTGGTAGCAGAAGCAGCAGGAGTAGAAACTCCTAGTGCTGGAGAAGAAATAACAAACAACCCAGCCAGCATGTCCATGTGGGGCCCATAAGGTTTACATTTGGGCTGCAGATAAGGGTCCCAAGTGGGTTTGTCCGCAGTTTCCACGGTGGCCTCACCTGTGTTTGCCCATACTGGGTTTATTCACCGGTTTATTCACCGACTTTAAGAGGGATCTGACTGGGCTTTAAGTGGGACCCAACTTGGCTACATTATGGGTTTCGGTGAATAAACCCAGTATGGGCAAACACAGGTGAGGCCACCGTGGAAACTGCGGACAAACCCACTTGGGACCCCTATCTGCAGCCCAAATTTAAACCTTATGGGCCCCACATGGACATGCTGGCTGGGAAATAACAGCTGAGCAGTACTTTAGCAATTGGTTTAAAATGACCCAAATGTAGTTTCTCGACATGGTTTCTAAAATAGTCAAATGTGAAGTGTCTTAATTGTACGCCACTAAAATAAAATCAGCTGCATTACTAAACCTGACATCAGTTCAGCCTTTTTCTTATATCTTGAGGGGAGTGTCCATTTCATCTCATTATTGTCTATTCTGTAGTGATAATCATACATGTCTCTTTCACCTTGCATGTGTCATCACTATGGCATCCTCGCAGCACGTTCTCCTCCGCGCTTGCCTGGTAAACTTCAACCCCTTCCAGATGATCCTCAGTGGTCAGATGCGTGTGGTCCAGCCGAATGTCCTGCAAGCAGCCCTTGACATTTCCACCCCAGGAATTCCTATTCCTGCCTGCAGGGAGCCCTCCCACATAGGCCACATCCCCTGCCTCTATGCTAACGTTTCCTAATGCTCGATGATTTCCTGCTTTGGGGAAAACCACATGGCCGTATTGCACCTTTAAAGTCACCAAATTATTGTTGCCGTCAGTGACGAACTTAGCCTCTGACAGCAGTGTGGTGTGAGGGCTGTAAATAGCAACAGTGCCCTCCTTCAGATAGATGGTTAGGTAGGGCTTTCCTTCACGACGGAGCTGCAGGAGCAGACCGTTGTGTTTGAGGGAGCGCATTAAGAAGGAGATCGTGAAGTTGTCTCCATGAGTTTCTGTGATGTTGAAGCCGACGTAGCTGGTGGTGTTCTCATGACCAAAGGTCCAGGATGGATACTCTGAGGTTGGGGTGAGAAGCACAACGTTGTCAGTATCTTACCCAAAGACACTGGCACACGCTAAACCTGTATCAGAGATAGTTTATATTGGTATTCTTACATAGGAGCACTCAGTTTCACATGAAATATCAGAGATGGCTTTTTTTTTGTGAGGCTATGGAGGAGGCATTTTTTTACATTGGAAGAAGTGCATTTACCAGGAAGGTTGAGTTGCATCATGATAATTGCATCCAGTGCCTTTGGAGTCTGAGCAATACTGTAGGGAATAAATGTCTAGTACTAGTTTGCTGGAGTACTTCTTTACACATCATGCACACTGGCATAATAGCAGCCCCAAACTGCAGTCAGAGCTAACTCCATTACACAGTGGAGGAGGCAAAGAAGCTCAGACTTTGATTTAGGCAGCTTTGCTTTGCTTCTTGACTAAGTGTTTGTTAAGTGCTCGGCAGGAGAGAGTTTGTATTTCATCCATACATGCTGATGTCATACCCTCACCAAAAAGCAGGACCTTTACTTTGAGTGGGATCCAAAAGAATCCTTCCTACAGTAGGAGTTCTACAGGTCCTCCTACACAAAGTCCTGGTGACACAAGCTCTGATTGCTAGCCACAGATTACTCTATCTAGTCGGAAATGTAAATGTTTTAAAGCCTATGAGGTACGCTGTAAGCACTCACCTTTCTCACAGCTTTCTCCATAGTAGGGCCGGTGACACTGACAGCTGGGCCGAACCCACATGTCCACACACTGCCCACGATGCACGCACGGGTCATCCTGACACCAATCCTTTTTACTGCATCCTATTTCCAAGCCCTGGTTCTCCTCTCTGACGAGGTCCTGAGGCAGAAGCAGCTTGTGGTCAACTTGAAGGTCTTCCATGCAGCCGATGAACCCCTTTCCGCTGGACGTCTGGGATAAATATTCCTGCGGTGCCCCTCCAACATACAGCTGCTGAAAGGAGCTGGGCTGGAGGAAGATCAGATGGTTGTAGTCCTCATTTTTCACCAAGCAGTCGTCCTCACAGCCGGGTCCATTTACAACCAGAACCAGCCTCTCATCCATGGTCACAGTGGCCCGGTACCATTCACCGTCATTGACGCGGTCAGGGTAAGTGACCTGCAGTACCTTCCCCGACTTCACCCTGGCCTGAAGGGAGCCGCCGACAAGTTCCAGGGAGACGAAGCGCTCCGTGGTTCCCCGGTAGTACAGCACCATGTTGTCCAGAGTGCTCCTGAAGCGGAGCTGCATGTGGAGCCCGTGATTGTCCTGGTCCTTGCTTTCTCGTTTCGTCCTGTTTTGGGAAACGGGCAGCTGCATGTGGACGTAGCCCTCGGAGTTGAAGGAAAAGGTGGTGGAGGTATTGCAGCGTTTTCCAGTCCAGCCAGGAGGACACAGGCAGGTGTAACTGTGCTTCCCATCTTCGGTCAGCGCGGGGACGCAACCTGCTTCATGTTGACACCGGTGCTGCTGGCAGCCGACCAGACGGACGTCACAGTCCCGTCCACCCCACGGCTCCTGGCCAGGCTCTGGCTCGGGGCAGTGACACCGATACGAGTTGGGAGCGTCTTCACACGTGGCGCCTTTCATGCAGGGATTGCTGTCACATTCGTTAACGTCCACCTCACAGTGTACGCCTGCATGGAGAGATCCTCACATTTAGTACTACTGCTTACTTTAACAATACTGATGCAACTTCTCCCAAGCAGCCAAAACACACCACACAATTGAAGACATATTTAATAATAATTGAACCACATACATCTGGTTATTCAATCAGGGGGAATGCAAAGGGAGCTTACGTGAAACACAATATATTAAATGATATAATTAGATGCAGAGTTTAGCATGCACACATACAGATTAAAAGGCAGGTTTGGTTGAAGAATGCATGAATTTTTCCAAAAGTACATTTGCACGGATTTCCAGAAAAACAGTTAAACTAGTGTCTGTCCGACTGATTTGATCAGGTAGACATTGACATAATGCACCAAATGCTAGACAGACAAACTTGTGCCACACACACACACACACACACACACACACACACACACACACACACACACACACACACACACACACACACACACACACACACAGGTTTCAGTAGTCACAGCCGCTCATCCAACTGCATTCAGCATTAAGCCTTGGCAGCAGCAGTCAACCTCCATTAACGTAGTCCTTTAAAACACCCGTAAGCTGTCCGTCCTCTCTGTGCCAGGTCTCCACCCTCACACACAAGCAACTTTATTGGTAACGTAGCATGGACGTGCTACATGGACGTGCTACCCTACTGTACCTGTCGGCCCCCAGAGCCCCCAGCAGCAGCCCAGCAGCAGCAGCATCAACCTGCATCCCCCCATGGTCCACTGAGTCCACCACCAACACACTGCTGGAGGACAGGAGTGACACAAGCAGCCTCTATATCGCTCTCTTTCTCTTGTGCGTCCACTCCTCCACTCTGTACGAGGCGGACGGGCAGAAGTGATTAAAAGGCAAACCCTGCCCACCTTTTCTTCACCTCCCTCTCTTCCTCCCTCCTCCATTCCTCATGGATCCCTCCCTCACACTCCCTGCTCCTCTCTGGTCTGCAGCCCAGCCCGAGCAGAGCGGTAAGCCTGCAGCCTCCAGCTGGCTCCTGTCAGTGTTGGACAAGAGGAATGCAGCGCCGCGTCTCCTCCCTGCTCCATGTGCCGGCCTGTGGATGCCCACTAGTGGCAGGAGCTGCTCTGAACCTGCAGGAGGTGCTGCAGGTTCAGGGTTTCAGGCCTGAGCGCGTCATGGAGCGCATGTCTGTGTGTTGTGAACGTTTGCATGGCAGCTAGTCGGTCTCTCCTCCATTGTGTCTGATTGCATCACATTAGATGTATTGCCAATGGGCAGACTTGTATCTGATTCAAAGACAATTTAAATAGATTCAACACTGCTGTGTTACAGCATGCTCTGTAATGAGTGACTACGTTATAGGTTATTAGAAAAAAGATATTTAGAAAGTCTCAGATTTAAGTTTTAGTTAAAGGTTATGTTTGTATGTTATGGAAGCCCGTTTCCACCACAAAAAAAAAGAAGTCATAATTATGAGATAAAAAGTCTAAATTCTGAGATAAAAAAGTATTTTTGACTTTTTTTATCTCATAAATATGACTTTTCATCTCATAATTTCGACTTCTTCTTTTTTTTCATAATTATTATTATTATTATTTTTAAGTGAACATAGCCCGGAAACGGGCTGTGTTCACTTTTACAAGATTTTTTTGTGTGACTACACTCAGAATGTGCTTTAGTCAAACTATTCTTACATGTATTCTGCCTTCAGTATTCAAGGTTCAAGGTTTTTATTTGGCCATTTGTGCCTAGACCAACAATCTAGACTCATTGGAATTTTTTGTGCAGGGCTCTCTGAGTCAACAGTTTTGGAAAAGAAAATAAGAAAACACACTATAACAGGAAAGAGACTCTATTCTCTTCCATTGAGGCAAAAGTCCCAGTATTCCCTGTTTCCAGTTCTGGTGATATAAATGTTGTTTCAAAGGGTTTGAAAGTAAAACTCTGAGAGAACCAAATGCATCAGAGACGATAGTTTGACAATACAAAGTGCTAAGAGATGTAAATCTAGAGATTCAGATATGAATAATGCCGTGTTTGAATGAATCCAGCTTTAAAAGCATCCACCTGTTGCTGCTGAAGTGATGATCCAACCTGAGGAAGCTACGTAGTGAAACGTGTTTCTCATAATACAGAACAAATAATAACCCAAACTCAGACATTTTAATCCAAATGTCGTGTTGGTACAATGTGGAGGAGTCGCCTCTAGCAGCTTAATAAGTCCGTCACAGTGACACACCTCATGCACACAGAGTCAACCTCTTGCACACGCGCCATACACAGTTATTAAGATGTTTTTCACATGGAGTTTTCCTCTTTGCTTGCGGTTGCACAAGAGTGATGTCCACAGCTAACATTTACAGAAACATCAAGTGCAGATCATTTGGGAAAAGGCCCTTGTTTTGCTCTCAATGTTTTTCCTCGTCTTCCTCTTTCATCAGGCTTTAATTAGGCTCCTAAGCAGCTTTTCTGTAATCTCCCCTCCCCCTGACAAATATCATAGGAGACCCCCGTTTAATACCCGAGGTGGACACCTGACATATGGCACCTTTTATTGGCTTTGTTGCGTCTGCTGCTCCGTACCATATGCCCTCCCGGCCCTGCCCATCCTCCGCTCTGGTCGGCCTCCACGTCGCACGATGCCGTTAGCCGATTAAATTAGCCTCTCAGTTTGAGGACGAGCGCGTCTGGCTGTATTCCTCACTTCTAAATCCAGATTGTGCTTTTCAAGGTCACTTTTTGGTGCTGTTTTTCCTGATTTGAGTGATGCGGGGACAAATCTCCTCTAATGAGGCATTAATACCTTGGCTGGCCATGAGGAATGATCAGCAGGAGGAAGATTAACCCTTTATTGTTTGGCCGAGGAGAGCCTGAGACCCGGTGTGAAGGTCGTCTGTGACA
Source organism: Myoxocephalus aenaeus (assembly GCA_038501785.1). Lineage (NCBI taxonomy): Eukaryota > Metazoa > Chordata > Actinopteri > Perciformes > Cottidae > Myoxocephalus > Myoxocephalus aenaeus. The sequence continues at coordinate 1,838,227 of JBAMJR010000243.1, read as the reverse complement.
TGGTCTATGAGGACATGCAGGCTTGTTCTCCACAGGAAAGTTATTTTTACACACAAACAATGAGTACTATAAACTTGTTATTACTGTCAAAGAGAGCTGGGACAGAACTTCACAATGTTTCATCTAATCTGCTCGTTTAACAGAACAATGCAACAACAGATCAACATAATGAAGTAAGATGTCTGTGTGAGGAGGGAATGTGAATGTTTATCTATCTGATTCACTGATGCTTTAATCTATAAAACGTCTACAATAAAGGAATAATACTTAAGTAATTTAAATAACAAACACCTGGAGAAACATTTCAGAAACTCAGAGATAAGTATTTCTCAAAAAGGCAAGTGGACATTTGACGAGGAGGGCTGCTGCTCACTATACTGATATTACACACTTCTTTTTTAACGTCAAAGAAGTCTGTCTAGCCGCCTGCAATTCAATTGTAATGACCAGCTGTGAGAGGCTCCTCCTCTTCCTTTGTGCATGACAGTAGGAGAGAATAGTTCATCCACAGCACACTCACAAAGCTTGTTTTAGTATTCTCTAGTATTCTCAGTTTGCTTTATTTGGTTTCTTTTCCAGTGAAACCAACAGACTCATGACCTGCTTACAGTTGCTAGGGAGTGTTTCTTCTCCCATTCTGCCTACATGGTCAGGTCAGGATCTTCATGAATGAATACAGGCAGAGGGATTCACATATGTATTTTAGGATTCATATACAAATTACTCTCCTCCTTTCCCCCTCCACCAATTTACACAACAATAGTCATCGGTGTTTAAAAATGTCCTATATACACATATAAAAATATACATATAAAAAATAAAGTTCACAAATATATTTCTGATAGTATTAGTTTTAAATTATGTAATATAGATCCACAAATATATGTATTTAAAGGGATATGTAACTCTCAGTTCCCTGCAGCGCTCTATTTGTGTTTGGGTGTTGACGTCGCTCCATTCACAAACAGGGAATTATCTGTGAACAAATAGATTTGCTTCTCTTTCACATGAGCGCGCCCCCACAAGGTGTATGATGTAATATGGATGACTCTTGAAATACATCTGTGAATCCTCCTGTGCTCAGTCATTCATTATGATACAGATCTGACCGCGTGGTCCATCTCCACCACAGCCTGGTGGAGCCATGTGTGTGTCAGCATCACAGCGAGGCCGTGAGGATGAGGGTCCCGACTGTGTCCTGAGGAAGAGCAGCTCACGTGATAAGAGAAGACGAGCAGAAGAGGTTCCTCCTACCTGTGAAGCCGTCCGGACACACACAGTGATAAGAGCTGACCAGATCCTGACAGCTTCCTCCATGCTGACACGGAGCAGACTCACACTCGTCCACGTTGACCGAGCAGCTGTCTCCTGCCGACGGAACACATTAATGAGCCTCGTGTGTCCTCATGACCGCACTGTGACTTAATAAGGCAGAATAGCGGAAACAACAGGGCATGTAACGAGCTTACCGGTGAATCCTGGCAGGCAGCGGCAGATGAACCCGGCTGCCTCTTCGTAGCTGAACTTGTCTTTTCTAAATTCCGGCAGCGTTCCGTAGTTCAGGACGTCTGAGCGCTGGAAACACTCGGCAGCGTTCTCACAGGGCTGCTGCTCACACTCATCGATGTCCAGCTGGCAGTTCTCTCCCTCGTAACCTGGACGCACGCAAACACAAAGGTTTAAAGGATGAGTCAATACTCACATGCCCAGAGGTACGTGACCTGGAAACGCTAAAGGTGCATATTGTGAACTATTAGATGTCCCCTTGAAACCTCCCCAGTTGATTATGAACCATAATACAATACCTTTTTTGGATTCAAAGTTTTCTGAGGATTTTCTGTTTGAATATGTTGATGAGATCTCATGTAATGTGTTCATATCAGACAGGTGAACACAGGTTCAACATTCTTGTTTCATTTCGTTGACGTATCAAAGGTCTTCCCAGAGGGATCTGTTCTCGTGTCGCTCCATAAAACCAACATAACAGACATAATAATGACATGCTTTTAGTAATAGCATGTTGTATAATGAGGCTGTGATACATGAACCTTCAGAATATTGAGAGGAATGGAAGTGTACAGTTTGGTGATGTAAGAGCTGTTGAAGTGGAGATTTCTGGATCAGAGTCTGAGAAACAACTCATTTAGAGAAAACGACCTTTAAAGAGATGTTTAGTTAAATTACACACATTGAAGATGTTTATAGGGTAAAACAATAAACTTCCCCAGAACGAGCCGGTTCTATTAAAGGACCAGGGGTTAGGATGTGGCGGCATCTAACGGTGAGGTTGAAGATTGCAATCAACAGAAATGATCTTGCGTGCGAAGTGTGAGGGAAAGTGTTGATGGCGGTCGTGAAGACGTTCCTATTTGGTTCTGTGCTTCCATAGGAACATGGCGGCCGGCTCCATGTGGATCTAAACGGCTCACGCTAAGGTCAAGAGAACACAATCGTTCTGTAGATCAGTGGTGAGCAGGGTCGTCCTTCAATCAGAGGATCGGCAGTTTGTACAGTCCATTTATTTTCAGGTGATTATACACAACATAAAACATACTTATTGATATTGTCTTCCATTTCTGGTAATAGTTCTCTGTAAATGAGAAACATTAATCCAATACCAAAGTTGCGTGTCCATACCAGGACGTTCCCCTCCCTCTGCAGCTGGAAACACAAAGTCCTTTATTATTTGTGGGGGGTTGCCCACTTTCTTTGACCCACTCAGAGAGCGGATGCCTTTCAAAAGCTGCAGTTGAACTTTGGAATGCCTTTTTTGTTCTAACTTGACAATTTCCTCTGTAGATCTTTGTTTAAGAGCTCTTCTGCAACTGTCACAAATAGACTTTAACAAAATATGCTTTACAAGAACCAGTTCATGCCAGAGTCCCAGTCCATCTGTACAGCCTTCATGAACGTGTTTAAGACTTCAGGATGAAGACACATGAAATGAAATAACATGAACTTTTCATGCATGCTTTAGCGACCTTCCAATAGTTGGCAACACTAACGAGGACTGTGGATTTTGTAGGTTGTACAAGGGCAGGACCAAGTTGTTTAAAGGTGTACTATGACTGTTGTACAATGACTGTTCAATCGATTGGGTTAGTTGATCAATACAAGTCGGTATTCCCAATTGACAATCTAAATGTGTCCCAGTGCATCAGCTCAAGAAGATAACAAGTGTATAATGTAACCTTTAAATGTGCAACTAGAGAACTTGAGAAACTAGACGGACAGGAAACATTTGTGATAATCATATTTAGGACCTTTCAAGGATCCTCAGGAACCTGGTGAAAAGAGACGGGAGGAGCACAAATCTACTGAATGGAGATGTTAGAGAGAAATTCACAACACGTATGGTAAATGAACTTGCATTGGTGTAGCACCTCTCTAGTCTGCAGACGACTGAAAACACATTACACTACATGTTATTATTCTGATCTTTCGATTGGAAGACAACCCGCTTAACTTCTCATCCACAGCCGCCCCATAAACACGCCTAGATTATCTAGCCCAAGTCTATGTCTGTGAATTTGGACCTGATTGATCTTTTCAGGATCGGAGGTTGTTTTTTTTTAAGTGTGACTGCAGCATAGCAGCGCTCCCAGCATACAATACACATGATATGTAAGTATTGTATTGGAAGATACATATGAACCTATTCTTTCGGTCTTTAAATCCACCTGTGAAATCTCCACATGGTACTTTTAGAACAACGCACACACTCATAAAACACAACTAAGACTGGAATACTGCTGACGTGTGCACTTCTCTCAGCTCCTTCGTTCAGTTTGAGTTATGTGAGAGAACCCTTTCAGCCTGAGGAAGCTTTTCTTACTGGAAACCTTTCAGCTTGTTCTTTTCCGTTTAGAGATCAAGTCCCCCTTGGTGGCTACCAAATATCAACAACTAGTTCACACTGTGCCGATGTGAGTGTAACGGCTATATAGCAGTATGTGGGCTGTAACAGGTGCACAGAGTGATGGTGTACCTGGCCAGCAGAGGCACTCGTACTGGTTGATCCCCTCCAAACAAGTGGCTCCATGCTGGCAGGGGTCGGAAGCACATTCAGGAATATCCTTCTCACAGTGGTCGCCCACGAAGCCGGTGGCCTCACAGTCACACTCATAGCTGGAGGAAGGACACGGCGAGGCAAAAGGGTCGGAAAGTGAATACAAAGGGATTGCAAGGCCATGTAATGTGTTCTGAACAATGTAGTCGTGGTCCATACAGGACCAAGTATAACAAACCCCTGAGTGTGTGGAAAAGGGTGTGTTACTTCTCATGAATTCTTCCTTTTCTTTATCACAGCAAGGATGTGAAAGTTATTCTGTCAAACGTTAGTCTCTCTTTGAATATTCAAAGATAATAGAATCTGTGGACACATAACTTATAGAAAGAGTTTTTAAATATTCAGATAGAATGTTTCGGCAAACGTTCAAATGAATCAGAAAAGCTCCACAGAAGCTGGGTGTCGTCTGACCACTTCTCTCTTCTGTCACGATGATCTCCTGCTTTATGGACTACTTTACATCACTTGTCTTGTTCCTAAGTGTAGAATATAACGTCCTCTCGCTGTCCTCCTCCAATCAGTGTTACCGCCAGGTATTCCCAGCACCTCTATCCGTCTAATGACTCATCACAGCGGCTGGCAGTAAGTGGATTAATTCTTATCCCCGGTCAACTTTAATGTCTGCCATGCAGCATCCGGCTGTCACAACCCACTGCGGGACAGACAACATACTCAATATGATCGCAGAGTGGAGTCTTACTGAAATTAGCCCAAATATAAACCAACATGGATCAGACAATAATAATAATCCCTCCAGTTTGACTTAATGTATGATTGTAACCTCGATGTCATTTATCATTTGATCAGATTCCACCAAAGTCTCATCAAATACATCATTCTGAAATGCATGTCAGAAAATAAATACCAGTACTAACACCAGCACACACGGAATTAAAATCCATGTCAATACAATTGATAGACTCATGATTAAAAGGCTACCATAAACCTGGTGAACCTAGGAATACGACCCATAAAAAAGGCAATAAATATGTCACACAAACAGAAAACAAGGCAATAAAACATGTCATCTATACGTTCCACATCTGTGCATTAAAGAAGTTGTAACCTGTTTTATAGAGAAACTGCATTCTTAACTGTTGAGCTGACCTGTTGGACTACTAAACCTCACAAAGAGTCTTCACACTGATTGTTTCTTTCCACCAATACCCTGTTCTGAAGAACCTAGAGTCAAACCAACTAGAGAACAGTGTTATGGTGTGGTGTGTGTTGTGTTCCTGTTTCATTTTGTAGTCCTTGTCTTGTGTGTCCTCTGTGTTCCCTGCACTTCCTGCCCCTGTGATTGCCTGTTGATTGTCCCTGATTGTTCCCTGGTGTGTCCAATCACCTGCCCTCCCCGGTGTATTTAAACCCTGTTTGTCTCCTGCCCCAGTGTGGGATAGTACCGCGTGTGTGAGTAGACTGTGTTTGTCCTGTTGGATTTCTGGGTTTTTGTGAGTCTTGTTCCTGTCCGTTTTTTTATTCCTGTTTTTGTTTCTTTCACCTTTTTTCCTCTCGGCCTGTTGGAGGCTCGTCCTTAGTTTTTTTTGTAAATAAATATTATTTTTTAACTGTTGCTTTGGCGTTTGGCTCCTTTTTCGTACCCCACCTCGTAACAAACAGGCCTTTTAAACAAACCTGTAACGCAAAATAGTTTTTACTCCATTAACACAAAACAGCACTTAATACAAAGTGTGTGTGTGTGATCCTACCTGTTGACCCCGTCTCTGCACTTGCCCTGATTCAAACAGGGAATGCTGGCACATTCATCGACGTTGACCTGGCAGTCTCGGCCCTGGAAGCCGGCCATGCACTCGCACGCGTACGCGGCGACGTGGTCTCTGCAGGTGGCGCCATTCTGGCAGGGATGCGCCTCGCACTCATCGATCTCCGCTTCGCAGTTGATCCCTGCAAGGCACAGAGCGGGGATGGCAGCGGGCCAAGGACGGAGATTGGCAAAGTAGCTAATTATCTTAGCACACGTACAGATACAACACAATAACAGCGGAGCTGCCAAGAGCGCCGCTGCAGACACACAGACTAATGCTACTTAAACACAGCCATGCAACTTATGCTCATATAGTTGCGCCTCTGGACACAGATAAACAAATAAAGCATATATCTGTACTGACTGAAATAATCTCTATGCCACCCAAAAAAAAGGTAAGCATAAATGCAGGCCCCCACCCTGGCCTCCATCCATTCTGCTGCTCTACATAAAGGCCACACCACCTCCTGTGTTGGCAGTAAACATGTGTGTTGGGGCGGAATCATCCAACATGGACCTAATTTTTACAGATAATGGGATTAAGATAACAAATCCAAGCAGAACTCCATCTCTTGAGCACTGTTTAACCCCAGGTGTTGTGTCCCAGTCAGTATTAGTAATTAGATTAAACACACATTGATGTAATAAGCACCACATATGGTTTTAGAACAAAATCAACAACATTAACGCAAATTGATTTCCACACATTGAATTGGCCTTTTAACCAGGGCCTGGGGTTCTGTTGCCCTCTTGGTAATCCAGCCTTGCATTTATAAGTAGTGTCTCATAATTTACCCAAAATAAGCCTGCTGCTGTTGTTCAGGATGTAACCAGGAAGAAAACAGGTTCAAATATAATGATAGAAGCTAAAGTGTAAAAGTGAACCAACATCTTTATTCACTGCTACAATCATGAAAAACATCCAGTTTACCTTCAGTAGCTAGCATAGCATAGACGTGCTAACACTAGTTAATGATGTGCTAACACACTCTGCTCATGTTAGCGCCACATGCTTTTAGGTAGAAACGTAATGTTTTAGAATCGCATATCTCCTTCCAACCTCTCTGGGAAACGAGCATTACTATCACACAGCGTTGAACCAGGATGAGATCCAGACCCATTAAACCAGGGGTGTCAAACCAGAAATGGCCGGACCAGTAAAATCATAGCATAATAACGCATACATAATGACAATATTTCTTTAGGTTTTTGCATGATAAACCCTATTTTAAGCCCACTGTTTACAGCCCACTGTTTACCTGCCTGGGCTCTCCTCTGCAGATTCCCTCGCAATTAAGTAATATGTCTAGTAATCTCAGATGGCAGAATAATTGCGACTGTGGTTCAATGGTTTGCATTCCTGGGCCTTATTTTTCGTACCTGGCTAAACAAAGTCAAGCAAATGTCCTAATCTCCATCTTAAATTAGCGAGATGATTGACATCAGGCTATCTGGGTTTCTTCACGGCTGATCCGCGCTGAAACGGTCTCGTTAATTCTAGCCAGACGTCAATCCTCTGGATAAATGCGCGTGTCCGTTCTTCTTCAGAAGGGATAATAATCGAGCACTGACACCACGATGTTCTAACAGTACAATAGCAAATAAACTCAGAGGAACCTCTTTTTATTTCTCCGATGAGAAGCAGGAGATGATCATGAAGACATATGAGGAAGTCAATACCTTAATCATTCACAGCAAACGCGTTGTGAACATTCCAACGTTTTTGTAACATTGTTGCCGTGAACGCAGCTTAACTCCGCCCCCGCTGCCAGACATAAGCGCCGCAAATATATCAGACGTTAAATGTCAGTGTTGGGAAAATGTATCGGCAAATTTTAAGTGCTTCATCACCCAGATCAATCAGATTATATTTACGAATAAATATATACTTATGAGGATATATGTACTGTATGCTCGTATGAATCATGTACTATATGTATATACATGTATGTGTATATTTCTATATAACTAGGAGTTTGAATATGTGTATGGGCGGATCAGTATATATGTATTATTCATAATCAGAAATTCAATCAATTGAAGCAGTGAAAATAAATTGTGTGTGATTCTCTGTATTCTTATCATGAGTCCACCTTAATCATGTTCTACAATAATGATATGTATGGTGTACTAATAACACTGTCATATAATTATGAGTGCTTTCAACACATCCATAAGTTTCTTAAGCGCTAAATAAACTTAAGAACAGCGCGGCACGCAGCGGGTGAGAGTCTCTGTCTGTGAGACGGTGATCGGCTGCGTCTGTGGTGATCAGTGTCCGCGGCTCGAGAAGCTCTCGTAAATAAATGATTCCTTGAAGGCAGAATGTATAGCGCCGCGTACAGGAAGTCATGATGATGTGAGGACGGATCTTGGCGATCTCAAAGAACTCTCTCCCAATAAAACTAATATAACTAATATCGCTCCTTCATCAATGAGGAAGGGAGCTGCCTTTTTTGTCCGGTGGGAGTGGCCAGCTTATCCAGTGAATTTCAGTTAGCCTGCCCGGGAGCAGGTTTACATTTTTGGCTGTGTTGCTATGGTGATTTATCTAAGTTTGCTTAGAGAAACTGAATAAGCCAGACCTACGTCATCTTATCCTGACAATTAGCCCGCTAACTCAGTAAGCCAGGTACGAAAAATAGGGACCTGATTTTCAATCAGAGGATTAGTGGTTCCAGCTCTGCCAGTTTTTTTCTTTTTTTTCTATTGTAAGAATTAGCTGCGGGCCGGACTGGACCCCCCCCCCCCCCCCCCCCCGCGGGCCGTATGTTTGTCACCCCTGCACTAAACCATCCTGATGAAGAACATCTGAAACCATTGATGAGTCTATGAAGCAGAGCTGGATAGCTGTTTAATGGTCAAATATATTAATATCAAATGTCAGATCATGAGCAAGAATCTCTGATCCAATAACATGAATTCCTCACTTCAATATCCCAGCCAATCTGAACCCTGACTTACTAAACAGTGGCTTACCTTTGAAGCCTGGAGCGCAGTCACACCTGTAGTGGTCCACCTCATCCAGACATGTGCCATTGTACTGACAGGGCTGGGAGGCGCACTCGTTGATGTCCAAGTCGCAGTGGTAGCCTTGAAATCCCGGCACGCAGAAGCACTGGTAGGCGTTGACCCCGTCTTTACAGATGGCTCCATTCTGACAGGGCTCCGACTGGCACTCGTCTATGTTCTCCTCACAGTTGCTCCCTTCGTACCCAGCAGCACACTGGCACCTGTACCCGATGTCAGGGATATCCACACAGGTGCCAGCATTCTGGCACGATAGCTCAGAACAAGTGGTGACGTTATCCTGGCAGTCCTGCCCTCCCAGTCCCAGTGGGCAGTGGCAGGTAAAGCCATTGACTCTGTTGACACAATTGGAGTGGACACCCTGGCAGGGGTAGCTCTGACATTCGTCTACATCCTGAGTGCAGTTGAGCCCCGTGAGGCCGTCCGGGCAGTGGCAGGTGAACTCATCAGTCCCAGGCGTGCTGCTGCAGTTGGTGCATGGTGCCACCATGATGCAGGCGTCGTACAGCTCGTCACAGTTTTTGCCCATGTACCACACCGGGCCTTTGGGGCAGAGGCACACGTAGTCCCCCAGGTGGTCCAGACATGTGGCATTGTTGTTGCAGGGAGATGACAAACACGAGTCTGCTGCAGCTGTGCACAGTAAGCCTGGGATGGAAGACAACATGCACTTAAGCTATATGCAACACTTTCTATAAAAAAAGCTGTCTTTCTCACAAGCCTAATTCCTAAACAGAGATGGAGAGAGTACTTCCATTACATATTTACCTTTGTCTATCCCAAATTGTATTCACGTTAAAGCCCTATTATGCAAATAGCACATTGACAAAGGAAATTCCAAGGAAAAACATCACGGTACCTCAATTAAGGACTCACACTACTAAAGTACTACTAAAACACCAAAGTAGTTTGAGCGCCACTCTCCAAAAGCACAGATACACTCACAGATTATGCCTTTACATTATGTTGATTCAATATGTCACCATGCATGATGTAATGGGACGTAGTGCCATGAAGATAGACAGCTGTGAAAGAGAACTGAATACCTGTTGGCTAACAGAACACCGTCTTTCCCTTGTGACCTTTAGCTGCGTTACCCCCTGGATCATACAGCGGTCGACTACAACTCCTTTAGCGACCTTTACGTTCTCAGCAGATGGTGTTAAAGTAAACATATCACATGATCAAGCTAGCAGCTGTCAGTGTTGCATTGTTCTTTCAGAAGTAAAATCCTTCTCTCTAAAATCCTTCTCAACCACATAGATGTCAACCAAGTCTGACCTTTCCCTCCCCGTCTCCTAACAAGGTGCTGGATTTCACCACAAGCACCCATATGTAGAAATGCATGGAACATATGTAGAGATGCATGGAATCAGAGGGTGCTTTGGATAAGTGTACCTCTGCTGGCAAGTCATCAACAAAAACATCCCAGTAACAATGTGCATCATCCCCACAACACCTTCATCTCTCATTTCCCACTTTAACACCCACTGTTCCTCTCACATGCATCTGTGATCACCTTCATCTTCGTCCTCACATCAGTCTCTCACTTCTGTTCTGGTGAAAAGACCGGCGTAGTGTTAACAACCAAAGCTGTCAGGAAGAGACGCAGTGAGGAGCAACCCGTCCTTACTCAGCTACAGTGGTGCATTGAGCGTAATGCTAGCATCTCCATGCTAACATGTTCATCATCGTAATGCTCACATGTTGTTGTTTGGCAGGTTTGGACCAAAATGGTGGACCAACCAACCGAAGCATAGAAAGTCACATCGTTCCACTGAGATGGGAGAGATTAATTGAATATGCAATGCACTTTATACACTGATTGTGCAATACTCTTTCTATATGTTGTGCCTTATTTTGTTCACCTTAAGTGTATTGTAATTCTGTGTGTTAGGAGGACCGAGAAAAACAAGCTTTTCATTGTACAGAGTAACTCTGTTATCTGTGCATATGACAATACAAATATCTTGAATCTTGAATCTTGAATATGTTTTCAACAGGTCACCAATAAAAACATGTGATACTGTTGACGATGTTCTATCTCTGAGTAAAACAGATGACCGGACATTCTCCCTGCTGCCCCACATGCAGGTGTTGCTTTTTACACACAATTCAATAACTTTATTGTCATTGTGTGATCATAACAAAGAAGCAGTTGCTTCAACCTCAAATGGTGATGCATCATATTAATAGACCTCACACATATTTATAATGAATATATATATGGCACGAATTAGATTACAAGTACAAAAATATAAGCAATATGAGTCAAAAACATGACAGAATACAACTAACTAATGTGGCAGCACATCAGTCTTTTAGGAAACAACGCCGCCATCTTGCCTCTCATTTAAATGAGACACTTCTGCTCAAGGAACAGTGATGGAAACCCAACGCAGATGTATTTGGAAGTGTAAACATACTGTAAGAAGTAAGAACCATGGGAGTTTTCACAGCAATAGGAATACCTTCTCTGTAAAGGGTGTTAACGCAGTGAATCCAAGGTGAACCACATCCTACAGAACGTGTTAATTGACCCAGGTGTGATGGTAAAGGTGGTATGTTTCTGATGTCTCCTTATCTCAAACTCAGCTGTGATGTCTTTTTCAGAAGTGTAATTTCCTCTGTCTTTCACCACCTCCCTCTTCTACCTCCCTCTGTTGGCTCTCACTTGCTCGTTCTCAGTATTGTTCTTGTTCTCCTCCCTCGGCAGAGAGCCAGCATCTCCTCCTGCATGGCACGTGAAGCTGAACCCGGTCAGAACCGTGACCTTTAACCTGCGCTGCCTGTAATCTCACAGCGAGGGTCTCCTCACTCTTCACCCCTCCATCCAAACCCAATCAAGCCTTCACACATTCCAGGGAGCTGATAACGTCCCCTCCCCCGCTCCTGAGCACTTCATAGATCATGGTTATGTCCAGGCGGGGCTGATTCCTGGCACTGAGTGGTACCAGCGCCTCAGCTCGACAGTGACGCTGAGCAGAGGACTGTCAGCAGGTAGAAGGCTCTCAGAGACGTCCCCGTCTCCTCAGAGAGGGCGTGGCTCCACACTGCTTCAACCTACACTAAATGTATCTGCAGGTTCTGAAAAATCTAACTCTAAAATGACATTTAAAACCAATTGAAAAGCAGGAAACCCCAAAAAAATATTGTTGTATGTTCATCTTAGTATGGACAGCCTCAAGGTGATTGACAGGTTGTTAACACGCTGGGAGTCATCCATGTTCTCGACTAACAACGTTCACCCTTTCACAGAGTTCAAGTGAACTGCTTATTCAGCGTTTGGTTGAATGAATGAATGAATGAATATATACTTTATTAATCCCCGAGGGCAAATTTGGTGTCGGGGTAGCAGCAACTTACAACAAAAATAAATATATAAAAACAGCAGGATGAAAGATAAAAGATATATACAATAATAAAAATAAAAGTAATAAAAATAATAAAATAAAAATAGCTGGGATGAGAGATATGTGTTTTCTTTTGTGCAAAATATATATATATACATGTGATTAATCAGAGGATCTGGCAAGCGGTGACTTATTATAAATAAAGTCGTAATGCTGTTGCACTAAGCTCCGCCCTCTCGAGTCCACGAGCCAATGTGTGACGTCACCATGACTGTGTCCACTTCCAACGAAAAGTTACTCTCCTTTTAATTTTCCTACAAAAGCCAGCCATACGTGTCAGTTTCTGCTCGTTACCGTCTTTTCAGAATAAAAGTCTTCACAGGAAACAACTCTGGCTGAGGCAACACAACTACTTGGTTCTTTGGAAACTCCCCCCCTCCGTGTGGGTTTTCGCAGTATTCATACTTCCTTGTTCATGCTTACATGCATAACATTTGAAATGTAGGATGCCTAGGGATTACGGCGTATTATGTTTCACAGTGTAGCTATGACTGCTGGGTGATTATTGGGTGCCATCAGTTCCCCCGTGATGAATGAGATGTTTCTCCTCAGTGTGAAGAAGTGCAGTTTTGGCAAAACGTGGCGTAAAGGAATGAAGATCACGTTCATCAGTCTGAATCTCATGCCTCAAGCTACAGTGACCAGTGTTTATGATATCTGTGAGCCGGTTTTAAAGATTACCCTCTTCATGGAAACCAATGGGCTTTGGGCTGAGAGCCACAGAAAGAGGATATACAGGGAACACTTTAGAAACTAGTGTTGGCAATAAGAACATTATGGAATAACTCAAAACTTATCTTTGAAATATGTTGTTTTTATATGGGAAAAGTTACTTTTTTAAAGCTAGGAACACCTTCAATCTAAACTTGCACATATGTTTAGTGCACAAGTGTCTAGTTTTTGCTAGAATCTACCGTAAAAGTCGGGTTACAAGCCGCTACTACCTTCGGTCAGTGTCCCCATTAGCTCCCCGCTGTAGCCAGCTAGCGCTCCTGCTAGTGCTCCGTTAGCTCACAGCTAGTTCCCCGACAACCACCGAAGGTAGCGGGACCAGCCCCGGCTCGTCACCCGACTCGGGCAGAGGGGACACGGCCAGTAGCAGCAGCAGCGGGGAGCTAGCAGCAGCGCTAGCAGCAGCGCTGCTGCTAGCTTGTACAGCGGGGACACCCACCGGACGTAGGAGCGGCTTGTAACCCGACTTTTACGGTATGTGTATTCTCACAAATACTTCTAAGACATTTAGTTAATGAGAGAAAGAATGTGTTACGCTAAAAGAACATATTTTACGAGGACAATTTAGAAGAAAAAGCAGATTTTAATAAGATAAAGATACTCTGACATGAGATGGGACGTTTCCCTCCAGGAGCAGACCCAGCTCCCCGTGTGGCTGCCGGGCCGAGGAAGCAGCAGCGCTGCTATCCCAGGCAGCGGGAAGCCCCCGCCTCACGCACACGTTGGGCTCAGAGGAATCTTATTGAATCACCACAAGAGACCAGCAGCTCTGCCTCGGTGCATCTTTGTGCTCCGGAGGCGCTCAGCAGGTGGCTGCTTTGCTTCAGACAAAGAAAATGCACAAATCCTCTCAGAAGCAGTCACAGTTACACACTGAGTCAGAGGCGCACATGTCTTTGTCTCCGGTGAGCCGCTGCTTCATTTATAGCACCGCGTTTCTGGTTTGAGGGCAAGTGCGTGTTTTGTTTTGTTTGTTTTTTTAGTCATGACGCTGTGTGTTCATGGTGTTAAAGAGAAAAGAGGAATTTCTAAGAAGTTGATCATCAGCTGGCTCCTCCCAGTGAATTGTAAACGTGTTTCCCTTTTGCATTCATGTACAATTCTTTTTCTTGGAACTCCAAACCGTCACAGGAGCAAATCCTCCCCAACATTTTTAAATGAACAGCCAAGAATGCACTCGTCTCCTCTGTGTGTCGTCTGTGAATGGAGAGAAGCCTTCAAGAGGCCCAGAGAGGACGAGCTTCTGCTGCTGCCTGGTTTCATTCAAGTGAACCTGCAGGTCTGGGACCTGGTCCATCAACCCGCCTGCAGGTCTGGGACCTGGTCCATCAACCCGCCTGCAGGTCTGGGACCTGGTCCATCAACCCGCCTGCAGGTCTGGGACCTGGTCCATCAACCCACCTGCAGGTCTGGGACCTGGTCCATCAACCCGCCTGCAGGTCTGGGGCCTGGTCCATCAACCCGCATGCAGGTCTGGGACCTGGTCCATCAAACCCCTCTCCGCTCCTGCAGCTGCTCCCTCAGTAAATTGGTGTGGTAGCTATGGATGTGTTTCTATACTTTTCTTTAAAGGGAGTCTGTCGGGCAAACCCGTACACCCGTTCCCCTCATCTTCCTCATCTTCCTCATCACATGCACTCTCCCGTTGGTGTTTCTGTCGTCTTTTGCTTTAAATCTTAAGAGTGCAGAGTGCCAGGTCTCTTGCCGGGCTCCTTAATACCCATCACTCCCTCCATTCAAAGCAAAGACAAAAAAAGCTGTGTAGCGGTGCAGCCGGACGCTCAGCTCGTCGCCATGGTGATCTTCAACAATGCCAACCCCTCGGCCAATCGCAGCTGCCGGTCGACCGCCGTTAAAACGAGCTTCAGACGCTTCACACAAATGAAGGTCGCGGGAAAAATGGGTCAACAGGGTTTCATAAGGTTGTGGGGTCGACCGATGACCCCGCCCCCCCCCCCCCCCCCCCCCCCCCACACACACACACACACACCAGTACCAGCAGATTCATGACACAAATGAAGAAGTCATAAGAAAACTATGATCAGGGAGTTGTGATGACTCATAAACTACACATAAAACAGAAACTACTACATTAATAAATGTTTCACTAACTACACCACTTAGTGTCATCATTATTTGTGTATTTGCATTTGATGTTGTTACTTGATGAATAGTCATCCTATGGTCCATCATTTCCAAGAACTTTGTTATTTGCAGGTTAAATATCACATTATTCATTCATGATTGGTACTTAATGTATTATTCCTGTTTTTCTCGATTTGTGAAACTGTATGATTTACAGATTTCACATGTTTGTTCCTTTCTCCATCATAGTCCTGCAGTGGCTCTACACACACATATCAACACATGGCCATGCATGTAGCACACACTCACACACACTGTGCACTTCACACAAGCATGCTGCCACAATCAGGGATGGACTTGTAAATTGTTAGTTTTCCCCCTAAAAAGTGCCTTAAAGTTCCTCCTCAGGCGTTTGAAGGTGACGTGTTTACGTCTCAAACTGCATGTTGAAGTCTTACCCAGTTTGAACATCGTCATGGTGATCAGCAGCGTCCTCTGATATCTGGACCAAACTCTTCCAAACTCCATGGTGAAAACAGAAGGTTGCAGTCAGTGTAGAGCAATGCTGTCAGTCCACAGGTTCTCCACCATCCAGCCCTCTGCAGCCTCCATCCAGCGGCTCACGTTAGCTGCTGAGGAGCTGCATGCCGACCACAGACTCTGGTCTGAGTGTGTGTGAGTGTGTGTGAATGTGTGTGAGTCTCTCTGGAGACGAGCTGGGCTGCAGGGAGGCAGAGTAATCACCCCAGAGGAGTGAGGGCAGGAAGACACGAGCTGGAGTACTGGACTGGACTGGACTCCTTCAACTCTGACTCACTGAGTCTCTCTGTGTGATGGAGAACGCTCACTGACATTCTACACTACTACGAATACTGTTATATACTACTACTACTACTACTACTACTACTACTACTACTACACATACTGTTATACACTACTACTACAAATACTGTTATATACTACTACTACACACACTGTGTATACACTACTACTACTACTACTACTACTACTACTACACATACTGTTTATATACTACTACTACACACACTGTGTATACACTACTACTACTACTACACATACTGTTTATATACTACTACTACTACTACACACACTGTGTATACACTACTACTACTACAAATACTGTTATATACTACTACTACTACACTTACTATGTATACACTACTACTACTACACATACTGTCTATATACTACTACTACACTTAGTATGTTCCTAAATGAATTCTCTCTGCGCTGTATATATCTTTCATCCCTATTATTTGTGTGTCTGTAAGCTGCTACTTCCACAACAAATGTCCCCTTGGGGATGAATAAAGTATACATCCATCCATCCAATATATATATATTATAATGTTTTTCCTGCAGTAAGGTGTTTTCAGGAACTACTCATTGCACAGAGCTGCATTTACTTCAAAGGGACACCAGTCAAGAGAGATGATCGCTTCAAGCAGCTGATTATGTTCCTGATTAATAGATTCATTTCTTATTAAGTCCATGGGGATATCATAATACTGAAGCTAGTCCTAACAAGAATATATGCAGTTTACCATGATCATAACACGAGAAAAAAAAATCACTTTTACAATTAAATTTCAAGATCAATAATTATCAAAACTTGTTGCCACAACAATTCCAATTCTGAAGACATACTAAATTTTCCCCGGGAAAAAAATCCAAACATCAATTACATGATTTTGAAGAGAAATACTATTTGAGATATATCAAATTAGAGATGATGTACAAATGTAATGAACCGCTAGCAGAGTGAGACTCTCTTCAGGTTGAACATGTCTACAGCTTCTCTTTACTTCTGGACGGCTCTGTGTCTGCAGCCTCTAACCTGTTGCTCCATGTAGAGACACAAAATAATCCTCATCCTTTATGACCACTGAGTGTTAGTGGTGAAGATGTAAAAGCTGCATGCATTACACGTTCATTACACGCTCATTACACGTTCATTACACGTTCATTACACATGCATTACACATGCATTACACATGTATTACACATGCATTACACATTCATTACACATTCATTACACGTTCATTACACGCTCATTACACGCTCATTACACATGCATTACACATGTATTACACATGCATTACACATTCATTACACATTCATTACACGTTCATTACACGCTCATTACACGCTCATTACACATGCATTACACATGTATTACACATGCATTACACATTCATTACACGTTCATTACACGCTCATTACACGCTCATTACACATGCATTACACATGTATTACACATGCATTACACATGCATTACACATGCATTACACATGTATTACACATCCATTACACATGCATTACACATGCATTACACGTTCATTACACGTTCATTACACGCTCATTACACATGCATTACACATGTATTACACATGCATTACACATGCATTACACATGCATTACACGTTTATTACACGTTCATTACACGTTCATTACACGTTCATTACACGTTCATTACACATGTATTACACGCTCATTACACATGCATTACACATGCATTACACATGTATTACACATGCATTACACGTTCATTACACGTTCATTACACATGCATTACACATGTATTACACATGCATTACACATGCATTACACAATCATTACACGTTCATTACACATGCATTACACATGTATTACACATGCATTACACATGCATTACACATGCATTACACATGCATTACACGTTCATTACACATGCATTACACATGTATTACACATGCATTACACATGCATTACACATGCATTACACGTTCATTACACGTTCATTACACGTTCATTACACGCTCATTACACATGTATTACACATGCATTACACATGTATTACACATGCATTACACATGCATTACACATGCATTACACGTTTATTACACGTTCATTACACGTTCATTACACGTTTATTACACGCTCATTACACATGTATTACACGCTCATTACACATGCATTACACATGCATTACACATGTATTACACATGCATTACACGTTCATTACACGTTCATTACACATGCATTACACATGTATTACACATGCATTACACATGCATTACACATGCATTACACGTTCATTACACATGCATTACACATGTATTACACATGCATTACACATGCATTACACATGCATTACACATGCATTACACGTTCATTACACGTTCATTACACATGCATTACACATGTATTACACATGCATTACACATGCATTACACATTCATTACACATGCATTACACATGTATTACACATGCATTACACGATCATTACACATGCATTACACATGCATTACACATGTATTACACATGCATTACACGTTCATTACACGTTCATTACACATGCATTACACATGTATTACACATGCATTACACGTTCATTACACGTTCATTACACATGCATTACACATGTATTACACATGCATTACACATGCATTACACATTCATTACACATTCATTACACATGTATTACACATGCATTACACGTTCATTACACATGCATTACACGTTCATTACACATGCATTACACATGCATTACACATGTATTACACATGTATTACACATGCATTACACATGCATTACACATGCATTACACGTTCATTACACGTTCATTACACATGCATTACACATGTATTACACATGCATTACACATGCATTACACATTCATTACACATTCATTACACATGTATTACACATGCATTACACGTTCATTACACATGCATTACACGTTCATTACACGTTCATTACACATGCATTACACGTTCATCACACATGCATTACACATGCATTACACGTTCATCACACATGCATTACACATGCATTACACGTTTATTACACATTCATTACACCCAGCTCAATCCTGCAGGTTGGGAGGCGGTGGAAGAGATCGTTCTCTCCAAGAAACGGCAGCAAGGAATCAGAAAATAACATTTTATTATTATGATTTACGGCTTTGTTCTCACTAATGAGTCTCTCTCTCTCTCACACTCTCTGCCTCTCTCTCTCTCTCACTCTCCCCCTCTATCTCTCTCCCCTCTCTATCTCTCTCTCCCTCTCTCTCTCCCCTCTCTCTCTCTCTCTCCCTCTCTCTCTCCCCTCTCTCTATCTGTCTCCCTCTCTCTCTCTCTCTCTCTCTCTCTCCCCTCTCTCTCTCTCTCTGGTGAACTTTCTGTGTTTCTGAGCAACAACTGAGCCGTGACTACATTCAATTCAATTCAGTTTATTTTATATAGCCCAACATCACAAATACAAGTTTGCCTCAGAGGGCTTTACAATCTGTACACATAACATCCCTGTCCCGGGACCTCACATCGGATCAGGAAAAACTCCCCTAAAAAGATAGTAAAAACCCTTTCACAGGGAAAAAAGGGAAGAAACCTGAGGGAGAGCAACAGAGGAGGATCCCTCTCCCCAGATGGACAGAAGCAATAGATGTCATGTGGCCAGAATGAATAGCGTAGTTACAGCACATTACATGAATATGACAGAAATTATTCATATAATGAGTTATTAGGCATGGTCCATATCATACCTTTAATAATTAAACTGTCATCGACTCCAAATAGTAATCTTTCAGTTATTCATTCTAGAATATATTGATTTAGTAACGTTAATTTCATAAACTGTATTAACTATGAATCGTGGTTTTTCAGTAAGTGTGGTTAGATTTGGTTGAGACTAAATACTGAGAAAGTAACGCATCCCTCTGTCACTTTGTGATAAAGAACCTTTACACTTTGCTTGTGGATCAATGAGTGGCGGCTCCACCTCCACCCCCACCTCGGGTGCAGGGAGCTCACCCAGCAGTTTGGTGGAGCCTCTCAAGTTGACGAATGTCTGACTCACCCCTCCACCTCCCACTCCCACGCACCCCCACCCCCACAGAGCCTGATCCCAGCGGCCGGCTTAAGTCCAAACCGCTGCGTTCACAACAACAAGAAAGTTTAATTAAACACTCTGAGGAGGTGGCCGGGTGGCCTTCAGCAAGCGGCATGCAAATGAGTCGTGAGTCACTCCACATTCCTCAGTGACTGCTGCTGAGCATTGAGCTACACAATAGTCAGATAGACAGCCGGCCGGTCTGTTGGTCTGTTTGTGTGAAAGACATCGGGAGCTCACTTTCTGTGACTGACGTCTTTCTGTGGCGGGAAAGTGAGCTCCCGATGTCTGCCATGCTTTCCCTGAACTGGTCTCCTGATGTGTGGCTCCTCTCCTCATCGGCCTCATGACTCCACTACAGGGAACGTTGTAAACAGAGCAGCGGACCTCTTAACTACCTCACTCTGATTTATTGAGACGGGCAGGGTCATGGCTTGTGTAAATGATGGGGGTCTAAGAGAGAGCCCTGCTGCTAGAGAGCTGTTCTGCTATCATGAGCGTTCTGTGTGCCGCATTCCTTTGTGTTGGAATAGATCGATGGCAGGAGGAGTCCATATTTTAAAATAAAGTGTCTGTCTTTCTACTGAGATGCCATTGATCTGCTTCATGATCATAATATGTTGTGACTGCAGGCAGACGATCTGAAAAGAGTTATTGGAAGTGTTGGAAGGATGACTCCACCTTCAGAAGAAGACTCGACCCACGGAGCAGAGATTGTTTATTACGTTTATTAATATTGAACTTAGTGCTTTACCATCAAATCGGTAATAGTTCTAATGACCCGTTATTGAGATTTGTGAAGAAGACATAAACACAAACATATATACACATATACACATAAATACATAAACATATAAACACATACACACACACACACACACACACACACACACACACACACACACACACACACACACACACACACACACACACACACACACACACACACACACACACACATATACATATAGACATATAAATACATACATACATAAACACATATACACACATATACATATAAACATATAAATACATACATACATAAACACATATACACACATATACATATAAACATATAAATACATACATTCATAAACACATATACACACATATACATATAAACATATAAATACATACATTCATAAACACATATACACACATATACATATAAACATATAAATACATACACACATAAACACATAAACACATATACACTGTTACGCCCCCTGAGTTAACTCCGCCCTCGTGTGTAATCATTGCAGATCTGGTGCACCTGAAGCAGCTGGAGACCACCTGGGGGGAATCAGAGGGCTGGAGATAAAGGGAGACCCAGATCCAGTGAGCTCTTCCTCTCTGAGCTGCGAGCGGGCGGACTGGAGCTTGGATGGTGCATTTATGACATTTTGGGGAAGCTGTGTAGCTCTGCCATTGTTGTCTGTTTTCTCCTGTTTTGTGGCTGGCCAGGGAGGTTAGTATTGTGGCTCCACGGTAGGCAAGATATACTTTGTTTTCTAGTTAGTATGGGGTTTTGTTTGTTGTTTTGGCCTTTGAGACCCTGAGGCCTATTTGCTTCCATTTTTTGTTATTTTACCTTTTTTGTTAGCTGTCAATAAATTATATTTATTGCCGCTTATCTCACCTGCCTTGTTGTTTCCTTTACTGGTTCCACCTTTGCCAAAGCTATTTTCCTTTTGTGTGTTGTGTTAGGCCTAGTGTGCTAGGCACACTAGGCAGGCCGTAACATACACACATACACATATACACACATACAATATACACAGTAACCTTTTCCAGCTTGGAAAGGTAAAACCTCCATCATGTGTGTCTTGCATGGTTTAATCTAGCACTGCAGATTGTGTTGTCTTCATTTCTTGTATTCTATGCAGAACAGTAAATAAACCTGAAGGGTTTCACGTCGCTATCTTTGTGGCGTTATTGTCATGACAACAGAGCCAGCAATAAAGTCAAAGTTCAATGTAAATCACTTCCTTCTAGTTTCTGCACTTTTAAACGTGAGATTATGCAATACCCCTAACTGACAATGTTCATTATGCAACGTGAACAATAACAAATACATTATACTTGTTATACATTATACTTGTTATACATTACACTAGTTATACATTATACTTGTTATACATTATACTTGTTATACATTACACATACTATACGTTATACTTGTTATACATATTATACTTATACATATTATACTTATTATACATATTATACATTATACATGCACTAAACACACTATTCATTTGTTAGCCTTCAATAGGTCCCTCTTGCCTCCTGCCTCCTACCACCTGTCTCCTGCCTCCTGTCTCCTGCCTCTTGCCTCTTGCCTCCTGTCTCCTACCACCTGCCTCCTACCTCCTGTCTCCTACCACCTGCCTCCTGTCTCCTATCACCTGCCTCCTGTCTCCTACCACCTGTCTCCTGCCTCCTACCTCCTGCCATGGCCCTGCTGATCCTCCTCCTCCTCTCTCCCTCCTTCTGCTTCATGGATCGTGGTTATCTGGATCATGGACCATGCCTACTACTCATTATATGAATAATTTCTGTCATATTCATGTAATGTGCTGTAACTCCGCTACGCTATTCACTCTGGCCACATGACATCTATTGCTTCTTATTGAAAAGCTCGCTCTGGCATGGTTTGTCTCTCTAATGTCAGTTAATCCAATACTGAGTATTATAAGATGTCAATATTTCCATGGTACCAAATGTGCCAGCGTACTGATTGATTAATTATGCAATGAATATTCGCCTCAGTGTCACTGGCTGAACTAATTGAAAATAAGGATTTAATGATCTACAACGGTCACGATGTCCTCAAGACAACAACCCACGACGTCCTCTGTGTCCTGCATGTGTCGGAGGGATCAGCTGGGGACCAGACAATACAATACAAAATGCAAAGAATGATCGTCTTCACACCTGGAAACACACAGGAAGCCAACACTCCTCCTCTTTACACCTGCACTGTGTGCTAACACAGGGAGACTCAGCTTTACTTCACAGATGAACTGTGTTGAAGAATAGGAGGAACAACTGTTTTATTCTCCTGTTGTTTTTCTTTCAACAATCTCTATTTTCTTTGTCATTGCTTGATATTAAACATTTAACTGACACCACTGATGTGGGCGACTGTGGCTCAGTGGTAGAGCCGGGTCGTCCTTCAATCAGAGGATCGGAGGTTCAATTCCCAACTCTGCTAGTCCACATCGATGTGTCCTTAGGCAAGACATTTAACCCTAAACTGTTCCTACCATGTATGAACGTTAGTTAGTCCTGATGGACAGGTGCTACCTTCATGGTATATATATTTTTATATTGTTTTTATTTTTGTATAATCCTTTATTAGTCCCACAGTGGGGACATTATTCTCTGCATGTTACCATCCTTAGTAATGAAGGAGCAGTGAGCTGCTGTGAAGCTCTGGGGCTTCAGGGTCTTATCAAGAACAGGATGAACCGCTACCTTGTACCTTGTGTTATTAGTTTGTGTCTGATTGAGCGATCTGGTTTACTTGAAAGGGATTTACATTTTCTTTATTCTATTATTTGTAAAAGCACGGAGGGAGGAGTCACAAAAAGTGGGACCCGAACATTGTTCTTCCTCCAAAGTGGGGCCCGACAGAAAAAGTGAGAACCACTGAGCTAAACCAATGGGGTTGGAACTGATGGACACAGACCGGGTGGAGGACAATGTGAGAGATGGACAAACACATTGCTGGCTTTGGTCGTTCCATGTGATCTGTTGAAATAAGGAAAAATATATAAAATACCAGTCTTATCTTTGACATATCTTCATTATTATTGTTGTATAACTGAGATGAACATGCACTTGCTGCTGTGTCTGTCGAACCGACAGACACAGCAGCAAGTGCATGTTCATCTCAGTTATACTAACATAATGTGTATACAGTGGAACCCACTGGTACAAAGCAGACACAGAGCCAGCACCGCTGGTGGGATTTTACAAGCAGCAGCTGTCTGCTAATGGGCCGCAAATGCTAATTCTGCTATTGAAAGGTAACAGACGTTTATGACCGTCAGTCGTTGTGCTGCCATTAACAACTGACCATAACGGTGTGCTAATGTCCAGATAACACTTCATCTGTCAGACACATGCAACATTAAAGCACCTGGAAGAAAAGGTTAATGGTTCTTTAGAAGAGAGTGTGTAACACTGTGATTCGGGATGTTATTCAAGAAAAATGCCAGTTTACATGTCACACTTTCCCTTGAGAGACTGGGCTGTTTCATTTATGGGGTTCCTTATAAAGTTCCAGACAGGGGATTAGCTGTGGGTACTCCATCTCATCCTCTCTCTCTTTCCCCTGCACACACACATTTCCTTCCCCTGCACATCTTAACATGAGCCTCCAGTACAATGGCATCTCAAAAGAGTGCGATTGCCTTGTGACCCTTAGCTTCACCCCTCACTCCCCCTCCTCTAAACTCTGCCAACAAAGAATGCTGCTGCAGCTCAGACGGGGAGGCGTTCAAACATCCATCGTTACTAACGGTCACCTTTTAAACACCATAGGCTCATTTATGCTCCTTTTTTTTGTATTGCAAAAAAAACATATAAATCACAAGAAAATATATTGATGTTACACATCAAGCTAAACATCAAAGCCTTTGCTACAAGAATCAGTAAGCCATTTAACAAAAAACTCAAAGAGAAAGAAAGATAATCATAAAAGTATCAAAAGTATTGTTGTTAAACTTCGTTTTTTACTGTGTTCTGGTCTGAATGTTCTCTGTTCTAAACCCTCTCTAACTTTGTTCTGCTTCCCTTTTTCAAAGTCAAACTTTGCAGAGAGAATGTTCACATATTGTGTTATGATTTGGGAGAAGTTTAGACCTTACGAATGCATCATTTCAAAGAAATAATCATCCTGAAAGTGATTTTTTCTAGGCGGACCTGATAACTTTAAATGTTTTCTGTGTCATCTCCATTTACTCTTAACCAGTAACATATAGACTGATATTTACACATCTGAACACACAGCTCACATTATTCTTGTTTATTATAACACCAAACGTATTCAAATAGCCCTAGTGGTTGCAGAGATACACCCTTTTAGTTTGGGGATGACATTTTCGAGCAGAA
This sequence comes from Myoxocephalus aenaeus, assembly GCA_038501785.1. Lineage (NCBI taxonomy): Eukaryota > Metazoa > Chordata > Actinopteri > Perciformes > Cottidae > Myoxocephalus > Myoxocephalus aenaeus. Next base: position 1,813,119 of record JBAMJR010000243.1, on the reverse strand, counting down.
GCCTAAAAATAGCTTGGTGCTGAAAAGGTGTCCACAACAGCTCAGCTCTGGACTGCAACTAAATGTCAGGATTTCTTTTGATGCATTTGGAAAAAGTTGCTTGTTGGAACGGCGAGCCTAAAATAAATTGAGGTTGAAAAATGTAAACACTCAACCCGGTCGGCAGGAAACAAATTGTCATTGTATGTTTGTGCAAACCAAGGATACGTTGGGAGTTGACATTTCTGAAGGTATAAAGATTATACACTGCAAAATGCAACACAATAACACGAGGCAGTTATCAGAGACTAATGCACAGGAGAGCTGAAGGTCTCTAAGATGGTACTACACTTATCCTCCATTCACAGGCTGCACTTGACCTCACAATACAGCTCAGTGAAGAGCTTGAACTAGTGGACACACAGCAGAGGAGTGTGCTCTACGGAGATGAATACGTCTTCATCTGCTGACAGCAAGCCAGCGGGCGACTGACCCCGCTCACCAAAGACAGCTGGAATGTTCTGTTTACATGATCACGGTTATCTGGATCGAGGTCCAAGTCTACTAATCATATATGAATCATTTCTGTCATATTCATGTAATGTGCTGTAATCCTCCTCTGTTGCTCTCCTGGAGGTTTCTTCCCTTTTTCCTGTTTCATGGGGAGTTTTTCCTGATCTGATGTGAGGTCCCGGGACAGGATGTCTTATGTGTACAGACTGTAAAGCCCGCTGAGGGGAGTTTGTAATGTTTTATTTTGGGGCAATACAAAATAAACTGAATTGAATTGAATGGATGATTACCCAGAACTGACGTGCACCGTTGGAACACAAACTAATAATCTAAATGAACCCAGACGTAATGGCCGTGCTCCATCTTGTTAACACGCCGCTCGCTAATCGCTCAGATATGAGTTGCTCCTCCACATGCAGTCAGTAGTAGAATTATAAATGATGAATGTAACTGCACAACAGCTGCTAGTATAGACAAAGGTCAGCCAGGCCTGCACTGCGTCGTCCATGTTGGTTTAACCTGGCGGTCGGTCGGTAATCAAGACCGTTGTTGTTTGTTTTCTTCCGGCGGCGTGACGAATCAGGGAAGGACACGTCAGGACACGCCCTCTGGGACGCTGTGCGTGTGTGTGTGTGTGTGTGTGTGTGTGTGCGTCTGTGTGTGTATTGGTATTGGGTGTCAGTATAAATATGTTGCTTTTATTCTGGTGTTGCATATGTTTGTTTATTTTATTTAAGCGCATGTCTCTTTTTTCTTTAATTTGTAGAAGGGTGCGTTATATATAAAGTTTTTTTTAAAAGGTCCTTGCATTGCCTTGACTTGACCCAAACCTAGCGATATTGGTCTCCAGAACTACACATTACCACGAGCTGCAAACTGCTGCAGAGCTTGGAGTTCTCCTGTCCGCCTCAAGCGCCTGTTGGATAGAGAAGAGAACCCAACAGTATCCTGGCAGCCCACCATGGTCTCCAACAATCACACACTGTGGAGAGTTGAAAGTAGGAATACCTCCTCAACAGTCAACAGCCAGTACCTTTGGCCCCGCCCACCAGGTGCCAATCAATCGCCCCACTGGACGTGGGAAGAGCCGAGGACTGAGCAGCGACATCATCATCTGAGGCGAGTCATCATGAGAGAGTCACTAAAGTATTTATAAAGCAAAAAACTGCTCTATGGTTGAATCCAATGCCTGACATACTGTATACTATGTTAATGAATATGTTATACGTTGTCCTATGGCACTAGAGGTCATAAAAGTCAACTGCTAAGTTAATGGAAATGTGGTATTTTTGGGGATACCTTGTCATGTATAGAAATGTTGGCTGTTCATGAAACTAAAAGCTAAACAGTGACTTTGCGCTTGTTAGGTAATGTTGTTACGGCTGTACAACATTCACTTTAAATCAGTCTTTAAGGCCTTTAAAGGTTTCTAATTGTTTTCTGCAAATAAACCGGTGAGTAAACTGAATTCATTCGGCTTATTTCAGCCTGTTTCATTCTCTAAATGTGCTGGTAAAGTCCCCATTGTGACTGCAGGTAACCATGTGATGGGCATGTTAGTCACCACAGCCTCCCTGAGCACGTACAGCTGAAATGAAAGAGTTCCCTGAGCAGTGAGCCAGCTGAGGCCGTGCTCGTCCTCCACTGAGCATTATCGTGGAGAGAGGCAGGAACAGTAAGAGGATTCTCTCAAGCATCTTAAGAGCAGCGGCGCTAGATGATGACCAAATCCCTGAGGGTCCTCACTGAGGGAGCTGCTGCCTGACAGAGGCTCGCCAACACAAATCTCTGTTGTGACTCACTAATTGCTCCGGCTGTCTCTAATACCTGATTAGCTCAATAAAGTGATTTACACGCTCCTGTCTTTGTGGGGTCTTTGTCCTCTTATTGAGAAGTCATCCATGCTCAGTACTGCGCTCTACCTGTTTCCAGTAAACCAGGCAGATGTATAACTACCATGAGATGTCTGCTGCAGACGATCAGCTGACCTCTCTCTGATATTTTCTCTGTCTGGCGTAAAGTGGTCGTCGGGCCTCAACCTGTTGTCCCGTCCTCTGGCCTCCTGTCTGCAGTAATCTTGATAAGGGGCTAATAAGCCAGAAACACAGCTGCTCCCAGCAGCGGCCCCCCGGTGGGCCCCCGACCTCCGCAAACATCCTCAGTTAACCCTTCAGCCCCCAAAGCCGGCCTGAAGTATGCACGCTCAAATGCTCAAGTAATGAAAGGGATTGGAACAAAGCTAGGAAGGATGAGAGCAGACATCCTTCAGTCATATTTGGAAGAATATAATAGTCAAACGTTGCATTGCATGTGGTTTTTAAGATTGTGTCTGTCTCTGGGCTTAGCTCCGACATTACGAGGAATTCACAGCAGGGGACAGAAATATCTTTGTTGTTCAACTTTACTGTATTATAGTCTGTGTCACAGGAGAGACACATGTTCACATGCAACAGAACATACATGAGGTCTGACAGAAGAGGCAGAAGACCCACTGATTAATGTCACAATATTCATAGACATAAAGATATGACTGTAATATTGATGAGAAAGTACTTCAACAAGATGCAGGACATACAGCAATACATTATGGAGGTGTGTGTGTGTGTGTGTGTGTGTGTGTGTGTGTGTGTGTGTGTGTGTGTGTGTGTGTGTGTGTGTGTGTGTGTGTGTGTGTGTGTGTGTGTGTGTGTGTGTGTGTGTGTTGTTTCTACTCATTGGTTTAAACTCCTCAACAATAGTAATGTACATTTCCCCCATGAGTGAAACAACTATAAATATATTTAAATAATAAAACATAAAGTGCATGGACAATATTAAATGTGGAAACAACAGCAATGAAATGGTCTTTTAAGCTTCTTTTGAAACCTTTTATAGAAGAAAATATTGTTCCCATAATCTGGTTCCCTAAATATGACTTCTGCTAGTAAGTATTTATTATGAAGATCTGAAGATTGAGGAGTTTTCTTTAAAGTAGGTCTTGAACTGTTCAGGTATATTCCCTTCACCTGGACATACCTTATGAATAAAACACATATTTGAGAAATATTGATGTCACAGATAATAAGAATATGGAGTCTCTGAAATAGAGGAGAGATGAGATCCTAACTAAACTTCTCCTGGGACCACATGTGTTGGAGAGTCAATATGTCCAAACGCTCCTTATTAAACCAGGAACATTATTTATTTTCCTACAAACGCATCAATATGTTCTCTCCAACGCTCATCAACAATAATTCCCAGGAATGTTGTAGATAACAATGTTAACTTTATGATTGTTGCCCCTGAAAATAAAAGTAAGATTGTTTTCATATTGAAACCATTCAATTAAACCAAAGTTATCTTCCTTAATAAGTGAATTTAAATTTGAATGAGAACTCTGCAAACCTATGGAAGAAATACTTTTTATGGTTTTGGAATGAACTCGAGCCCCAACTTTGATGATAATGATGATGATGATGATAAAATATAATATTTAATATATTACTACTGTATATGGTGATACCACAGAGACAGAATATTACATAAAGTACTAAACTGAGTCTTGAGTTTAACAGATGATATCTCCAGACAGGAACATTATAGAAATATTGTTGTTAAGTAAGTAGAGAGAGAAAATGTAAACATGTTGTTGGTCTGTTACATGTTGAGTTCTGGTCCTCTCTGAGTGGAGAGAATGTTTCAGATGCTTCAGGCTGAGATGTGTTCAGGTCCCGGCACAGAGACGGGACTCTCAGGACTCAGTGGATCAGGGTTCAGGGCGACTGCAGCTCTTTTCTCTGTTTGATCCACTAGAGGGCGCTAACGCTGCAGAGAACCTGGAGCTGTGACGCACAGAGCCGCCCACCAGATGGCGCTGGTGGTGATCTGCTGGGCGTGTTGCGTTCAAGCTCCTCCATCTGCTCGGGGTTTCTCACGCACACACTGGGGTTGTGCAAGGAAGAGAGTGCAGACTTTCATTTCAGTGAAGCTGTATAAGATTTAAAACCAGGTTAAGAAAAAATCATAAACTTATGGATTCATAGACATAGGCTCTTCTGAGCTTGTACAACATTTCATATCAGAAAACACTGAAAAATCTAATAATCACATGGCCAAAAAGCCATGTGATTATTATGATTTTTTCATCATCAACATGTTGCTTTTTTATCCACTTTTGTTGCATCTAGCCCACTGTAGCTCTCTTTAATACAATTTAAGTTAGGATGTCTGTCTCTCTTTACTTAATATGGATGGATGGATGGATGGATGGATGGATGGATGGATGGATGGATGGATGGATGGATGGATGGATGGATGGATAATAATAATAATAATAATAATACATTGTATTTGTATTGCACTTTATATTTGAGCAATCTCAAAGTGCTACAGAGCAGAATAAAACAAGAGCATTTTTAAGATATATTTAAAAGCAAAGCTTTCTTAAAAAGGTGAGTTTTCAGGTCACGTTTAAAAGCCTCTGCAGTCTGTGGGGCCCTCAGATGGTCGGGGAGGGTATTCCACAGCCTCGGAGCTGCAGAGGAAAAGGCCCGATCGCCCATAGTGCGGAGCTTGGTTCTGGGGACTTGGAGGTATTTTTGGTTGCAGAGCGGAGGTTAAATGAGGAGGTCTGGGGGGTGAGTAGTTCCTTTAGGTATTGGGGGGCATGTCCGTGAATGCACTGATGAGTGAGGAGGGAGAGCTTATATTCAATTCTGTGTGGGATGGGGAGCCAGTGTAGTGATTTCAGAACGGGGGTGATGTGGTCGTATTTGCGGACTCTTAGCAGGATCCTGGCAGCGCTGTTTTGGATACGTTGTAGTCTCTGGATGTTCCTGTTAGAGATTCCGGTGAGGAGAGCATTACAGTAGTCCAGCCTGGACGATACAAAGGCATGGACAAGTTTCTCTGCATCTGTCAGGGTGAGTGTTGGACGGAGTTTGGCGATGTTCCTGAGGTGATAAAAAGCTGTCTTGCAGAGGTGTTTGATGTGGGTGTCAAAAGTGAGATTGGGGTCCATTTTAACACCAAGGTTGGTGACAGATGTGGAGAGAGGGACGTTTTGACCCGAGAAGGTGATACAGGTGATGGTGGAAGAGCGGAGCTGATGTGGTGTGCCAACTAGGATGGCTTCTGTTTTTGAACTGTTTAGCCGAAGAAAATTGAGTTTCATCCACGTCTCTATGTCCTCCAGGCAGGTGGTGAGTGTGGACATGGAGTGGGAATCAGAAGAAGTGGGGGTTGTCCTCATATAGAGCTGTGTGTCATCAGCATAGCCCTGGGGGACACCGCAGGTGACGTTGTGGGTGTATGATTTTGCTTTGCCCAGGGTAACGTATTCCGTTCTGTCGGATAGATATGAGGTGAACCGGTTATGTATTTTATCAGAGAGTCCAATAGTGTATTTCAGATGGTGAAGGAGGATGTTATGGTCCATTGTATCAAAAGCAGCTGTTAGGTCCAGGAGGATGAGTAGAGATGGGGAACCGGTATCTGCTGCCATCATTCATTCATTGAGAGAGAGAGAGAGAGAGAGAGAGAGAGAGAGAGAGAGAGAGAGAGAGAGAGAGAGAGAGAGAGAGATAACGTATGAGACACAAAAAATAGAATATAAATAAAAAATATCATAAAACATAAAATATCAGAAATGCAAAAATACTCAATATATAGAACAAAACTAAACAGTAAAGCGTAATAATTTAGGATATTAAACAACAAAGAAAGTGCAAAAACACAAAGTATGTGCAGTGAAGTGTATAAAGAATGTACCGTGACTATAGACAACAAAAGCGGTGCAATATTACAACAACTATGACATCATTCAGCCAGAGAGCCTGTCGGCTAGCTAACTGTTGCTAAATGAAGTAGCATATCCAACTTGGCAAACAGTGACTCATTGGCAATCATTCCATAGATTATGATGATATGACGAGGTGATAGACTTACTTTATATCCTGACATGTAGAGCCTCTATTCACAGCTATAAACAGTGTATTTACTTCACTATTATCCCTTTTTCATCTCAGTGTTTCCTGGTTAATAACAGTCAAATCTGCATTTTAATCATCACATGGATGTTTTGATTACTTGAACATCCTGATGTTTTATATCTTTTGCTCCCTTTTAATGTTGGAGACTGATCCCAGCAGAACATGGACTCTGGTTCTCCACACCAGAGATCACTGTGTTGGTCACACATCTTGTTTACATGTTCGGTATCCTAAGAAAGCAAAAACAACAACAAAGAATAATGTCAACTTAAGACAGTTGACAAGATGTTAACGTTAAAAGATTCATCATTAATTAGTTTTCAGGCCAACAATTTGATACATCCAGCAAGTTCTTCACTTTATTTTCCAGATTATTTTCATATAGTTTCCTATGGTTGGAGATGTTTGATGATATATTCTGTGCTCTGTGCTCTCCAGTCTAAAGCAGCAGGTGCCGGGGAAGTTATTGAAGCGCTTGTGTCTCCCACCACCCACCCTAACAGGACCAGCTCCTCCTGATCCGGTCGGGACAGACAGGAAAGAGTCTCCGGCTCAGAGGCTTCATCACACAGAGAAGTGTTTTTAATCCAGAGTCCAAGCTGCTGAACCGACTGTTTATAGTCTCTGCTTTCAGTTCTCCTCTGTGTGATTCTCATTTCAGTGTCAGCCTACAATTACGTATTTAGTGGTAACTGTTGTTTTCCAGTAGTCATGCAATGCTGGATTGAATTATTGTATTATTTATTTTCTTTTATACTTGAACGCCATGTTTTCCTAGCCTCCAGCATAACCTGCGGGCTTTGATTGTCTCTTGTAGTTTATTCCTATTGTCCCGCATCTTTTTACATTAACTTGAATCTGAGTGTATTTATTAGGTTATTATGTGATAGCGTGTACTAATTATTGGATGCCTGGAAGAACTCAGTTCAACAACTTCTCTCGTTCTCTAAATTTATTTACTAAATGATCACAAGCAAAGTAGTAAGCGCTGCAATTGCAAAAGCAGTGAGTGGTACAGCAACACGCAGGTTGCGCAAAGAACAACTGCCCCACCACGGAAGTGGGGCCTTTCATACACAGTTTATCGTCACAGGTTCGTCTCGACTCGTCCTAACATCTGATTCGCTTTATCCTGTCAAGAGGAGGAGAATCCCGTGTTCTCATCTTTTCTCACAAGACTGGAACGTGCAACGACCAGTCTGCTTCCATAATGTCAATATACTGATAAACAGTTGTGGGTGTTGAAGTGCGCAGGCGTGTGACTAACTTCCCTTGAGAACTGGACATTTCATAGACACAACAGCTGCATAGCTGTGTTATACTGACCTCGCTAACCTGAACTTTAATAGACATGAAGAGTAATACAATGAAGAATATCTACAGAATATAAGGATTTATATTATCATATGTTCATCTATATATCTATATATATATCTATATATATAGATATAGATATATATATCTATATATATATCTATATATATATAGATATATATATCTATATCTATATATATATATATATATATAGATATAGATATATATATATATACCGTAAACGTCGGGTTACAAGCCGCTCCTACGGCTGATCAGTGTCGCCGCTGTAGCAAGCTAGTAGCAATGCTAGCTAGCGCTGCTGCTGCTACCGGCTGCTGCTGCTGCTACTGGCCGCGTCCCCTCTGCCCAAGTCGGGTGTCGAGCCTGGTCCCTCTACCTTCGGTGGTTTTCGGGGAGCTAGCGGAAGTTAGCGGAGAGCTAGCGGAAGTTAGCGGGGAAGTGACGGAGCGCTAGCAGGAGCCCCAGCTGGCTACAGCGGGGAGCTAACGGGGACACTGACCGAAGGTAGTAGCGGCTCGTAACCCAACGTTTACGGTACACATGCTTGAATGTGTTTTAGTGCCTCTCCTCCTGAAAAAGCCCAGTCTGCTCTGATTTGTCAGCGTTTTCTGGTCTCATGGAGTGTGTTGATGCGTTCACAGTATTTATAGCATTTAGAGCTGCTATTTGATAAAAGATGTTCTACATTAAGGCGAACACTGAGTCCCAGACAGTTATTAGTGGAGGTGTTTCTCCAGATTCCTCCTGGCTTTCTCTTTGCTTATTTTTACCATGTAAAGTGCCTTGAGTACTTTGTAAATGTATTATTATTATTATTATTATTATTATTATTATTATTATTATTATTATTATTATTATTATTATTATTATTATTATTATTATTCATACACTGATGTTAAGAGCAGGTACCATTCAGTGGCACCTCACATGGTAATGCATCAAAACCACACTGATCCTGATCTACCGACTCCTCTCAACTGAAAGTAACTCAACTAAACTTTATTGTCAACTAAACTCTACTGTGTTTTTTTATTTATTTATTTATTATAGGGCTGCAACAACGAATCGATAAAATCGATAAAAATCGATTATCAAAAGTGTTGGCAACGAATTTCATTATCGATTCGTTGTGTCGCGCGATTATTATGCCGGGCAATAAGTCGCGGAGAAAAAAAAAGAGCGGAGCAGAGCAACTGACCGGCCAGCGTTTCTGAGATTGGAGTGAGACACTGACACACGCTTAGAAATAGAAGATCTTTGACGTCTCGAGTCTTGGCCAATCAGCGTTAAGATGTCTCCAGCGGCTTCATTTCCCTCAAACTTGTTTTTAATGGAAGCTAGTCAGCTCGCTATCGCGTTAGCTAACGTGTTTGGGTTGTGTATTGTCGTTAAAGTTACTTTATGTTCCTTACAGTTCAGTCTTGCTTGTAAAAAAAAACGTAACGTGATGAAACATGCCGTAACCCCCGGTCTGGTTCAGTTCACCAGTCACCCGTTAACGTTAAACCGGCACACCGGCGGATCTGGCTGCAGTTTTTTTTATTTTTTAACTCAAAGTAGAATGAAGCAAATCACGTAGTTTGGCGTCGTTGTCATAAGTGGCCCAGATATTGATCAGATGATGTGAATGAAAGAGTTTAAGGAAGGTGCAGGTGTGAGACGAGCAGTACAGCGTCCCACTGTCCCAGTGTTTCATACATATTGATAAAGCAGGGCATGCTAAATGCAGCCTCTGCTCCAAGGAGATTAATTACAGTAAAAAGGGCTCGTATTTGAGCTAACACAAAAACATACACATGTATGCTTTACAGATGTAAAATGTTTTTTGTGTTAGTCCATTTTTATTAATCTTTTTTAATTAACAGCTCAGGGATGTTGAAGGAACCCGTTTGTGCTTTCTGAAGATGTTTTCACTGTCACTTCTGTTTTTGAATAAAGGGTTGGAAATGAATGCCTTTTTGTTTTTTATCCGATTCATCGATTAATCGAAAAAATAATCAACCGATTAATCGATTATTAAAATAATCGTTAGTTGCAGCCCTAATTTATTATTATAATTTTTAATTTCATAAATAATTTTGGCGATGGGTGCCCCTTTTTTTTGGTTTGAGCACCTGCCCCCCAAAATGTCTGTGCACGTGCCTGTTCCTCTCTGAAGTCATTACCAACTCTGCCCAAGAACTCCGAACTGAAGGAGACGCGAGCATCAGTTAGCATAAGTTTGATTTGTTTTCTATTGAAACGTGATAACTGGCAGCGAGGGATGCAGCACTGTGCAACGTCTTTTAGAGCTAAACCTTTAACAGAGGCCTTGTTTCTATTTGTTCCTGTTTCTTTGAAAGCCCCGCGATGGACGAAGGGTTAACTGTGCTCTTTTTTACGAAAGCTAAATAAGGTTGCAGATGGAGGGAGATCACTGAAAGTTGCCCTCTTGCTGTTGGCTATATCGAAGGTCATTTGCAGTAAATATCACAATATAAAAGTAGGAAGGCAGGTAGCACAGTGGCGGCTCACGGCAGCCCACACCTGGACCCATATTCTCTGATTGTTCGGTCAAACTAAACAAAAAGCCAAAAGGCATGTCAGGTTACAATGGCGGTATGCCAGATGCCCGGTCCACGCCGGTCCGTGGTTCGTTTACACGGCGTGGACGGAGAGTGGACGGAGAGCGTCTCTGGGATGGGAGCAGGGCCGGAGTGGGGCCACTTTTCAGCCCGGGAATTTCAGGCTCAAGACCGGCCCACTTTTTCCATGGTAGTGGAAATTGGATAAATGAAGCAACAGTTCAGCTCTTACTATCCTGTAGTTTTTTTTTTATTAATACCATGGTCCAACAAATAATGTAAAGGTTAAATACAACAATAATAATCCACTTAAGATGAGAAGTTAACAAAAAATATTCCACAAGGATAGGTTGATAAATTAACAAAAGCAGAAATAAATAAATAAAACAGTTGAAACGTATCCCACTCTTCAACAAAGAGGCATATTGAACTAATGTTTACAGTTCAACTCACAGTACAGTATACAGTTACATTGTGAACAGCACCAACAGCATCTACAGCATCAGTAACCTAAGCAGTGCACTGGTTTCAGACACTGTATCTATAACTGTGTCGTTGCTTATAGACATGAGGATTTCCTTCTCTGTGCACATTAACATGAACGCCTCCAAGTTTTTCTTTAGCATTCCAACGCATTTTTCTGCATGAGTATTATATAGTGGTGATTTACTCCTTTACTACACCCACTTCTGAGCAAACAATGCATATTGGTTCATCAAGTACTGTCATATACTGCTCTTTCTTACAATATATAACTTTAATTCATATTGTTTCCTCTGTTATCCTCTCTACCTGTCCCTGTAGTCATGGCCTCCTCATTGCAAATGTCGGGCTCATCATTTTCAGCAAGAGACTGTCTTATCTGCTGCTCCGAAGCATATTACTGCATACTTCAATATCAATATCAATATTATATATCAATATTTGCATAATATTTGCAAAGTCTATGGATGGCCATATTTTGGGTGATAGAAAAAGGCTAATATTTTAATTCAATTTAATATTTTGCTTGGGAATAGGTTGACAACGCTACAACGATATGAATCAAGGCTACAACTAGCCGAATAGTGACGTTGCTAATCATTAGGCCTTTGTCTCTCTTTACCAGTTGCCACTTGTGTTTGTCCTCTTGAAAATAAATCGGTAAGCTTGGCACATTTGGCAGCATCCTCCTCCAATGCCTTTCTTTTTTTCAACCTGGCTTTTTCAGCCCCTCCTGCCCTTTTCCTCCCGTCCATCCTCCCTGACGCGTATCGTTGTGGTCGGGCCGGCCCAGCTATTGTAGCCTATCTGAGAAAACTTTTTGGAAAAGACGGGCTACGGACTGAACCAACTCTATTTGGAAGGGGAGAACTTCCTCGCATGGTACACCGGTTGTACCATGCGAGGAAGTTCTCCCCTCCCAAATAGAGTTGGTTGGTTCAATAATGGACCGAACCAACTCTATTTGGGAGGGGTGAACTTCCTCGCATGGCACAACCCATGCAGAGGCTGCGGTGTCAGAATGCGGAACGTGTGTAGCTCACTTTAAGAGAAGATGGGCTAACGTGACAAATGTCAACAAATACAATTCTCGACCGGCCCAGCAGTGAAGCGGCCCACCGGGAACTCTCCCGATTCTCCCGATTACCCACCCCGGGCCTGGATGGGAGGGTTATTTTTGGACCCCTCACAGATTCATGGTTCCTGTGCAGCTGCAGTGGTTTTGCAGCTTCGATATTTAGATAACTTGCTGACTTCATAGTATGTAAAGAAAATCTAAAGAACCTAAACATGACAACTCAATTATACAGTAGCCTACATCTTGTAAATAGCTGGGTGTGTTTACTAGAGTCTGAGAATGCGTTTAAGTGTTTCACTGAGAGCTCAGGCTTTAACGGACAAAAGCTGTCGCCTGGTACTTGTTTTTCCACACAAACAGAGACTCTGCAGAAGTGCGACAGTGAATTAAGGAGAGAGTTTGGGGATTAGCACCAAGTTAAATATAAAAGTATTAAAGAACAATAAGATGAAATATAAAGAAAACGTAGAATGCCAGGGAAGCCTGTGGTGTGATGGGTAGGGAAGGAAAGAGCAAGATTATCCACTGAACAAAGGAGTTTATTTCGTTGATAGCCTGGATTATCTTTTTTTACAATTGTGATAACACCCCCTGCTCTGTTTTTAACGACAGGATAGCTTTGACATGTTCACCAACCCCGCTGATCACAGCTGTAGCAGCCAGGCTAGCTCCACAATGAGACCACTACATCCTCACAATAAAACACGATTAGATCATGTCTTTGTGGTAGGCTATCTGTCCCGCCCATCCTCCACTGTGATTGGACGGCTGGGTAACTAAACAGCGTTTTAACCAAAGGTTTACCTCTAGGTAACCAGAAAAAAAACACCAAACGCTCAGCCTTCAGCGCTCAGCGCTCAGCCTTCAGCGCTCAGCGTTCAGCGCTCAGCCTTCAGCGCTCAGCGTTCAGCGCTCAGCGCTCAGCGCTCAGCGCTCAGCGCTCAGCGTTCAGCGCTCAGCGCTCAGCGTTCACGTGTTGTGTTGTGTTGTCAGTTGTGATGTACCATGAACCCACAACAGTCCCCTGGGTGCTTTTAGCGTCATCTATCTTTCCCAATTAATTATGTATGAGCAGTTCTAGTTATATTTGTGGACTGTTTAGCAAGTTAAACTTTCTAAATGGCCGTAGTTCCTCTTCAATATGGAAAGGTTAACCTTTCGATACGAGTAAACTATCTACCAAAAGAAACTGTCGGTGATGTCCGTTCAGTTGGTGATTGACAGAAACATTTTAGTCGTTTTCTTTTCATTCGTTTTAATTGTTGCAAATGCATTATATGCCAAATCTCTAAATATGTGGTAAATGCATCAAAATGTTCATTGATGGCAGCTTCCTCCCTCCCAGGCAATGTGTTATGTGTTATAATGTTATTCTTAAGTTATTCTATAGTTGCTACACCATTCCTTCTATTCGTTGGCTGAAAAAGGAGTCTTAATGAGTATAATTACTGAGTGGTTTGCAATAAAACATTTATGCCACTCGGGTCGCTGTTTGAGGACTTTTATAAGCCATTTTATAACTATGTCTATATGTTTAATGTATTAAATGCATTATGCCTCTTTGAAGACAGATACCTTCATGAAAAACAAAGAAGGGTGAACCTGCCATCTATCATGCAGTGTGAATCTCACATTTCAAGCATCATACAAAGGAAAGCGGCCTCACGCTGTAACATGCACATCATAACCTCTCATATGGACGCCGTGCCATGAGTCTCTGATGTGGCTGTAACCTCAGACTTCAGCGTTCTTTAAAAGTGTGCATGCCCCTCTAATCTACACAGTGAGGTTACATAACAAGGGCTCGTTAACTCCAACGGGACAAAGTTAGAAGGGGCAAACAGGGACTGATGGGCCAGATGTGTGTTTGCTATTCAGGTTCGCTTTAGATATGCCTCCAACTCCTCAACAAGGTTAGCACCTTGGTTTCCTGTTTCCTCGCTCAATGTGCAGCATGCCATCAGGTTGGGTTTGCTCGTTGCATTATGAAAGCAAACTTTTCATCTGTATTGTGGAATGGTCCAGAATACAGATGAAAAGACTCCTGCTCCTGTGTGGGAGTCTCATTGAATAATGAAAAGGGCAGATTATTGACTTCTTCATTAAAACTCTCTGAGTTCATTTGCTATGCTGTAAACAGACCTGAACCAAATGAACATAGGACTGAAACCCTTATGGCCATGAGAGAGAAGTCCTGTGGGCCGTAGAGCAGCCCAGTATACAAACACACGTCAGCCACTTTGATTACAGCCCAAACCAGTGAGCCCAGTGATACCAGTTCAAGTGTTGGAAGGTTTTGCAGCTGCAGGGACAGACAAGACGAGAAGATAAGACAGGTCTGGGTTTGGCGAGCTGGATATTTAGTTATTTCAACGAGATGCGCTCATCAATGTCACTTTGTGTGAACCAACCAATCACAACCGGGACAGGGCGGGACAATACAACAAGGTCCACAGCAAACCTTTTAAATGTTGAACTCAGAGTTATGCATATTGGGTTATGATTGTTGGTTCCCTCATAAATCATGTTATAAGCTGCTGTTACTGCTCCTGCTTTCATGTTGTTGCCTGCTATCATAATCTTGCTATTAGCATCGTTAGCATCTAAATTGATCCGTAATCATGCCCGCCCACATTCTCAATATACATTGATTTAGTATTGGCTCAATAGCTATTTTGCTGCTCACTGTTTCCTTTTATATCAGTTATTTCCGGTCATGGCTCATTTATCAGGTCTGATTAATATATAATTCAGCTAATTAGTAATATGCATGTATTCAGCTAATTATTATTATTATTATTATTATAATTAGTTTGTAGTTTGTATGCTGTAGAAAGCTGCTGGTCGTCTGTGTTACAAAATACTTTGGTCGCTAAATTCTCAGTATGTCGTGAAGAACATATGTCAGTTGGCAATATTTACTTTATTGTTTAATCATCAAAGTCAACAATATATTATTGTCAGGCCTGGACTAAAATGAGGACTCAGATGCAGAGGATATCATGTACAAGCACACTTTATTGATTTCAGATCCTCTTTGAAGAGTGACAAACAATTGGGCTATGAAAAACTCACTAAGTCCTGGCAAGAATAACTCGCGGAAGATAACCTTCCTAATAAGGAAATTCTCCAATAAAAGGAGAGACAAACACACTAGAAACAGGGAAGATCCTAAAACATAAATCACAGCAAGTGATAGCACAATGACAGCAAGTACGACCACGACTGATAGCATATCTAATACGCCAGCTTCAATCAAAAGCCTGATCCTTATAGTAAAGGTTGACTATTTGAGGCCACCTGCTATTAGAGGATGTATGGGATGGTTCCCCGTCGACCAGGCCGAGAGAATGATGGCAGCCTGACCCAAACACGTGATACGGGAGGTATAACCACTGGATTCAGGTGAGAAGAAGGTTCTGAAGCACAGGCTGAACAGGTTTACTTATCTGGAGACTGCATGGCTGTAACCTGCATGTTGTATTATTCCTGTGGTTATTGGTCAATACGAGCAGGTGTGTCTGTGATCTGCTTCCATCTCTGCGTCTGTAGGGCTGAACTTACACACAGAACTAAAGGACTCTGAAGACTGCACTGTGACCCTTAGTATTTGACAGCATGTTTTTATGAGGCTGTACACTGTTAGAGATCCTATGCAAACAAAACAAAAAGACTGGAACCTGATGACACCATTTCTATATCAATATCTCTCAAGCTCAGAGAGTTTATTAATAATAATGGCAAATGGGCTCTACTTGTATTATTGTGCCTTTTAGTCTTCCGGCCACTCAAAGCCCTTTAGCACTACATGTCCACATTCACCCATTCAAACATGGGACTACCATGCAAGGTGCCACCTGTCCGTCAGGAATAACTAACTATTCATACCCATTCACAGCAACATAGAAATGCACCGGAGGAGCCGGGGATCGGAACCGCTCTAACTCTGAGCCACAGCTTTGTGCAAAGAAATGTGCGATAATCTAGTTTAACAGAAACTTTGTATGAGTCTATTCTGAAAGGAAACTTGTGGTATGTGTATTTGCAGCAGATGGATCTGCATAAAGCCACAGATATGATGCAGTTTGTCAATTTCAATTCCACACAATCCAAAGGTTGCTGAAAGATAACACCTAACCCTGCAACAGAGGAAAAACTCCCCCCCAAAAAATTTAATAGAAAAACCTTATAGAGAGACTCGGAGGAGGGATCAATCTCCCAGTCCATCATATATGACACGAATGGGGCTACAACTTCTTAAAAAAACTCTCTGGAGCCATTGTTTTGTTTGTCCATTCTGAGCTTCTGTAGAAACATGGTGGACTCAGGTGAATATATACAAATTAAAACATATTACAGTTCTGCAAATACACCCCCCTTAATCCTACTTACTGATCGATATTGTCCCAAACCATCAGCCTCATAACTTCCAACCAGTATCAGCTTTTACAGATGTGTAACATTCTGAATAGTCTAAGTCTCAGGCTCTATGTGTCCAATTTCAGATGCTGTACAAATGTTTCTTTGCTTGAGGGCAGTGACTAAACTGTTTCAAATGCAATGTATTAGAAATGGGACAAACAAGGATGTGACAAGGCTGGGTTTTGGAAACTTTGAACAAACGCTAATAGGCACAAAGTGAAGGACATTTTATAAAGAATGAAGACAACACTCATTGATCCTCGGTGGCGGTGACACTGGTTGGATGTATCAGTTCTTCCATGGTGGCTGTGGTGGTCTGCCGCATGGAAGTACATATCATGTTGTACCATCTCTAAACAATGTAATTATAGAGTGGAAGAGGAGAGAAGTGATACTAGCATGGCAGCAGACAGAGGAGAGTCTCCTTCACTCCCACACAACCAATCAAGAACCATAATAACTGCTCCATTACATGTAATTACCCTACTGTCAGAACCAGCATCAAGACAACCCGTGACTCAGGGCGACTGTGGCTCAGTGGTAGAGCAGGGTCGTCCTTAAGCAGAGGATCGGCGGTTCCATCGCTAGTCCATAGATGGCAAGACAACTGACCCCAGGGTGCTACTGCAGGCAGTTCCTGTGGTGAATGTTGGATGTTAGTCGGTCCTGAGGGGCAGGTGACACCTTGCATGCAAATTCTGTTTTGTCTTGGATTTCATTTGCTAGTCAGTTAGAAGACTTTATTTGCATGTAAGACGACGGACAGAATCCTGTTCTGATGTGTTCTTTCCTTTAATGTCACCCTACCTAAGTATAGAATGCATACATTCCTCGGTTGTGTGCAAAGACCAGTCATCTGAAGGGATGTAAAGAGTTGTCAAAAGGCTGTAAAATGTCCCTTTATGTCTGGTGTGAGCGGCATTGTGCAATACCGATCTCCCGGTCTGTAATTTGACAGAATATAATGTTTGTATGCGTCACAGCTCTCTCTGCCTTTAACCATTATCATTCCTCTGCCCTTTACGTTGGCCTACACTGACCAGTGCGTTATCCACCAAGGCCTTCAGTGACGTGTGTCCACATCAGGTGCGGACTGGAAAAGTGTCCCGGGAGTTACTGTCCAACCGACCCGCGGGTGTATTGAACACGACGCGATACGGACGGGTTGTGTGCACTATGACGAGCATGGAGGTCACGCGGGGTGGACCGACCTGCGGCGCTGTTAACGTTCTGCCGTCCCGCAGGCGTCCTTTACTGTATTCTAATGTACATCTGTACGTCAGTTTATAGTTCGGTACGAGTGCTTGGTGTTTCTGGAAACCTACGATTCTTGTGATTCTAGCTGTGCACTCCGTTCCACAGCAGCTACAAACGAGACTTGTGTCAGACAAAAACAAACAAACAAACGATAGCAAAAGCCAGGCAACTCACCGATGACGCCTCATATTGATCCATAAATCCATAACTTCCCAACAACAACGGCGTTGTTACGTCGTAAAGGTCCAATAAAAATAAATCCCATAAAAGATTCAGTCCAAAACACGTGAATACATCCATAAATATCCACCAACTGGCGTTGACCGCTGAAAACCCAACGTTTGCGATGAAACCTCACTTGAACCAATAGGAGCTTCATGTCCTGACTGACAGGCTACATTACCCAACCAGAAGCTACGTTGAAGTACAGACTCAACCTCTGTTTCCTTATGTGGATCAGGCCTGCACGTCATACGGCTCAGATGGGTCAGACAGCTACTGATAGAGCCTCAGTTTGGCATTGAATTAGCATGAAAATGCATTTATACTTCATTTTCTCTGTGTCAGCAATACTGGTATTAAATATGAATAGTACCTCTATAAGTTTGCAAGACTATAAGTCTTTTTAATAGGTATATAGTATATATATCATGAATATTTTCAGTCTCAAAATGGAAAAACGCCTAGACATTTCATTAGAAAAACATGTGTAAAATATTCATTTTCTGTGATATTGTTATCTGCTTTCTACTTAGACTAGATAAGGCTCCAGGCTATTGTCCCATTGTGTTTTCCAGTTCATAAGTCCCATTTATAGTCATCTACAGGCATCTATTTGCAAAGAAATGTTCAGGCGGAAATAAAAACCTTATACTTTAGTGTGTTCACACTTATATAACTCAGTGTCAGCAGCACTTAATGTGATTCTGACTATTGAGGGAAAAAAGTTTCAGAGTTTTACCTTTCAAAAGAGACCAGGACCATGCATTTACTCCAAATAGTTCAAGTACAGCTTCCAATTTACTTTGGGTATACCTGGATAGGCGTTTTTCGTCCAATTTTACAGGAACGCTAATGCCGTGTTCACACCAAAAGAGTTGCGAAATATTCGCGCGTCCAGATTACATGTTAAGTCAATGCACAGCCGCGTTAGGTTGCGAAAAAGCGGATTTTTCGCCGGGCGGCGCGATACTGGCGAAATGGCGTTGCGAATATTCGCAACTCCGCTTTTTCGCTTTTTCGCCTTTTCGCTGGCGATGAAATAATTCATCGCCAGCGAAAGATTCGCCCGACGCGGAGTTGCGAAAGCCAATCAGCGTTGAGAAGCTCCGCCCGGCATCACCGCCGTTCTGCCGTCACTGAATCAAACTGCGGGTCCGCTGAAGGAGCGCTGGAAGCGGCTTCATTCAGACACTCGTCCCGGAGGAGTCGGAGCTGTGTGCGACTACGGATAATATTATGAACCCAGACACGACTACGGATAATATTATGAACCCAGACACGGGGGCGTTTGATGTTCCGACGTTTGTGGGACTTTCTCAACAAGTATAAAGCAGAACTAGTGGTTATTTCAATGGTCAATGGCGGAAATAGTAAATGTTTTCACTGACATGGAGATAAGCCCCGCCCCCTTTCCCCAGCGATAGTTGCGAAAAACGAATTAACCACTGGAGCGAGTTTTTTGCCGGGCGGCGCGATATAGGCGAAGTGGCGTTGCGAATATTCGCAACTGTTTTGGTGTGAACACGGCATAAGAGGTTAACAACTTAAGATGAGAAAAAAAGACGCTTTATTGACGGTTACTTATTATTATTTGTTTAAACCTCTTTAAACCTCTTCTCACAAGGGTTACGGTATTGTAGCAATTTAAATGAAGTTAAACAACATGTGGTTGCGGAGATAATTAAGGTGCCGTTTTTAAAAACGTTCTTTTTTTTCTCAGAAAATGAGGCTCTGGGGGCTTGGTGCGCAAACAACGGATACTCCGTTGAGCAAGCCTCCAACCTCGCCGTTGCTGCGTCATTAAGTCCAAATCTTCTTTCTCCTTACCAGTCACTCCTCTGCACACCTCATATTTAAACACTCATGCCACTTAACATACACTTTTAACTTAAACACTCGTCACTTTAACATACACTTTAACTTAAACACACATGTCACTTTAACGTACATTCACATTAACGTATCTGTTGTCTGAGCACTTTATCTCATCTTACACTTATTTTAACTTATTTTCATGATGCTAGCAGGCCTCTCCATATAGTTTAAGCAGAAACAGAGGTGAAATGTGATTGGATGAGCAGTCTTATCAAGTTGTTTTTAAGATTCTCACGAAGATACACAAAGGAGCACCTTAACAGTCGGTTAAGAGATCAAGCTCTCCTTATCTGATTCCCTGCAGCAGCACCAGCACACGGCTCTCTGGAGGGATCTCCGCTGAGAGAAACCCAGTTTAATTTGAGTTGGATTGTTTCGGCAAAACCCACTGATAGTTAATAATTATATAAATAAAGAACCAACCGCAACATCAATAACTGTTGTTTCGCTTTATCTTTTTGAACCGGTTATATCTATCGATCAAGCCAGATGAAACCAACCAGGTCACTAAACTTCACGCTGGATGACCTGCAACTTCCTGATGTTGAACTCAGACGAAACTGAAGTTATTTTACTTGGAACAGAACACCTCAGAAATCACTTATCTGATGACATGGTTTCTCGTGATGGCATCGCTCTGGCATCCACCACCACCGTAAGGAATCTCTGAGTTATCTTTGATCAGGACTTCCACGTAAATCAGATCTCAAGGACTGCCTTTGTTCACCTACGTGACATTTAAAAAATCCGGCACATCCTGTCTCAAAGCGATGCAGAAAAACTGATTCACGCATTTGTTACTTCAAGACTGGATTACTGTAACTCCTTATTATCAGGCCTCCTGTCTCCTGTCTCCTGTCTCCTGTCTCCTGCCTCCTGTCTCCTGTCTCCTGCCTCCTGCCTCCTGTCTCCTGCCCCCTGCCTCCTGCCTCCTGCCTCCTGTCTCCTGCCCCCTGCCTCCTGTCTCCTGTCTCCTGTCTCCTGTCTCCTGCCTCCTGCCTCCTGTCTCCGGCCTCCTGCCATGGCCCTGCTGATGCCCCTCCTCTCTACTCCTCCTGCTGACATGGGTCGTGGTTATCTGGATCATAGTCTCCAGCCGGCACATTACTGTATGACCTTCACAGAGCCTGATGAGTCACAGTTACAGATTTTTCTTTTGTATCTATTAAGTTTATTGTTTTCTCAATCTGGTGAGTGTTAAACAGTAAACATTATAGGCCAGGGCCTTACGTCTATGAGATATTCACATAATGTTGCATGTCTTCCAACACCCTCTCTTGTGACTTCGATAGACATTCATCCTCAGGCCGGTCTAAGTCCTCCCTCCTAAAACCTCCTAATATAAAGGATAGTCCATTAAGATGGACCAGTTACGTCTGCATGCCACAACACACTCATATACAGTACAGTCGGCTATTTTTGTATTCAGCCAAACAGATTCATTGTTGTGGTTTGCATGTCTGTGGGTTCAAAAGTGGATTGATAGATATGCTCAGTGAAGGATTGGGGTTTTGTTAAGGAAATGAAAGCACTTGGTGGAAGTGGATTTAATGAACATGTTTGTCGGCATGGCGATATCAGATTGGATCGACATTTCCCAGAGGATGAATCCTAATGACTTTGTTGATAACGAAGATTGGTCAAATAAATTGGTGATCCAATATTGATTTATGACCAAATACCTGCAAACTAACAGCGTTCAGCCTCGTCTATATTTTGTGATAATGTCTTTGTGTTAGCATGAGATGGTGAACATGGTATCAACATTATACCAGAAGGAAAAATGGCATGGAAACTTCTAACCGTTCTTTTTTTAAATACTGATCAAGATGAGTCAAATAGATTAAAGCTCTCTACATTTGGCAATACATTATCATCAACCACATTATCATTATGGCTTCACATGGCGTTCAATATCTATCAATCCCCTCATTTGAATCAGCCCACAGACATGCAAACCACAACCATGAGTCTGTTTGGCTGAATTAAACAATACTACTGTGTATGTGTGTGTGTTAAAGTGTTCCTGTGTGTATCTTTAAACAGTACAGGTACGACTCTGGTTTAGTATCTGAGTGTCAGTGTAGGCCAACGTAAAGGGGAGAGGAATGATAATGGTTAAAGGCAGAGAGAGCTGTGACGCATACAAACATTATATTCTGTCAAATTACAGACCGGGAGATCGGTATTGCACAATGCCGCTCACACCAGACATAAAGGGACATTTTACAGCTCCCTCAGGGCGTATGAGTAGAGCTTCCTTCAAGGTCTTTTGACAACTCTTTACATCCCTTCAGATGACTGGTCTTTGCACACAACCGAGGAATGTATGCATTCTATACTTAGGTAGGGTGACATTAAAGGAAACACCCTGAGGCACATCTGAACAGGATCCTGTCCGTCGTCTTACATGCAAATAAAGTCTTCTAACTTTCTGACAAAACAGAATTTGCATGCAAGGTGTCACCTGTCCATCAGGACTATCTAACATGCACCGCTTCAAACAGCAGAGACGGGGATCGAACCCCCGATCCCTCTGATTGAAGGACGACCCGCTCTCCCACTGAGCCGCTGTATAAACGCTTATCATGGACTTATGATCTAACAATAAAGGTTATGTAGTGATAGTCCACTGTAAATCACTGTGTCAGATTAGGATGCCACTTGCTGTATTTGTGGTAAACATAAGCATGTGGTTGGAGGGAGTAAAGAGTTTAATCGTGGGCTAATGAGATCCATGTGTGTTTGAAGTCCTCCGTCCGTCCGTGTTTAATTCAGGCCTCAACCTGTGAGCTGTAGACAAGTGCCGCGGGGTGGCAGGAAGCAAGCCGCCTTTACTGGAGGAGCGTCCCACAACCTGTTGGACGGAACGGAACAAGCCTTGACTCATCTCTCTTTATTCATTCTGCAAAACAACTGTCTGCGGCTCTTTAATTGCCTTATTAATTGCTTTTTGTTGACAGACAGCTATAGGTCCATGGTGGTAACCCAGACTGAGCAATGCATGCTGTTATTATCTGTCGGTTAACACAGAAACATCTACTCATTACCACAGCCATTGATTTCCCAATCAAAAAACTGTCAAGTATCTTGGAATTTAGATTTGCGTGTGACGAATGTGGAATATCCTGCAAAACAACAACACTGAGCACGAGAGACATGTTCAACCAGAATAAGTGGCACAGTGAAATGTAAGGGCTGTTGGTCTCCTCCTACATGAGGAGGGAGAGGCTCATGTGTATAAATACAGACGCCCAGACAGCAAAGGAAACTCTCTGATCAGCACATCCCTCCAGAACAGGACCAGGTGAGACCACTGCATTCACAGGCTGTTGATATAGACCTGCTTCATAACATGTTTGTCATTTCATTTGTAATCATTTCAAAGCATGTTTTCTTTTCTTTTTCAATTTGTGGGGAGTGTATTTTTGTTAATCATTTAGAACTGTTCTTATTTCATTGCAGCATTCATAATCCCGGACACAATGGCAGGTTAGTGCATCGTTAGCTCAGGAATCATTTTCCAGGAAGAACACACGAGCCATTATCATTGAGGAGAGTCTCATAATATCACAGGGCAGGATTAATCCTGTCTGCACCCACAATGTTGGGAAACGGCAGCCTCAGGGATTGCACAAGACACGTTTCCTCTACTAATATTAATGATAATAGTACATTTTATTTGTATAGCGCGTTAAATAAAGTCAAGGCACTTTACATGGAAAATGTAAAGTACCCAAGCACTTAAAGCTCATCAATTGATAATGTATTTGTGGACAGATGCAAGCTTTCAAAAGGAGTTCCTGGAAAGCCACAACGCCTACAGGAGGAAGCACAACACGCCGCCGATGACGCACAGCAGCGAGCTGACGGCCGCGGCTCAGAAGTGGGCCGACCACCTGCTGGCGCTGGGGACATGTGATCACTGTGCTGCAGCACAGTGACACCAAGGACGGAGAGAACATCTACAACATGAGCAGCTCAGCACCCATCAAACTGACAGGTAGAGACCCCTTTCCTTGATGCCCTTCAGCGTGTCAGTCAATGTAAATGTGCAAATTATTCCATTTGTTCACCTGCTAAGGTAAGAAAAAGAACTGCTCTCCACTTATAAATAAAAGATGATTTATTATGAGAAACTCCAACTTCAACCACCAATTCAAATGTTCATTATACGCTCATTCTATATATGTTTTTCTCTTTCTTACGTTTTAGGGAAAGAAGCTGTAGATTCGTGGTACAGTGAGATTAAGGATTACAAGTGGAGCAGCCCTGGATTCGGCAGCAATACTGGTAAAGTTCAATAGGAGGTTCATAAACAGAGAAATGTCCTTAACAAAGTTCATGTTAGATACATGCATAAGCCTATCTGCATCCCTACTATGTGCATCACATAAAGATTCATTGGAATAACTTAAGTAACTACCTTGTTATAATGTGTTAAGTTAAATGGGGGAAGCAAGGTGTATGGACTTTATGTTGTAGTTTCTCATGGAAGTTGTAGTTTTAGATGATGCATTTAATACAACATTGACGGTGTCTAACCCACTCTGACCTCACCGCTCCGCTGGATGCCTCCTGCAGGTCACTTCACTCAGGTGGTGTGGAAAGACACCACTGAACTGGGCGTCGGCTTGGCCACCGACGGCAGGAAGGTCTTTGTGGTCGGGCAGTACCGGGCCGCCGGCAACATGAACATGGCGGGATACTTTGAGCAAAACGTGCTCCCGCTAGGTAACACATTAACACCACTTTGCATGTATTATTGTCTGAATAGGTGAAGCCCACTGCCTCACAAGGCTGCACACGTCCACTTTACAGGACGACGTCACACTAAAACCAGTGGTGGAAAGTAACACTGTATATTTACTCAAGCACTGTTCTTTTGAGGTATAGCTTTTGTAGCTTTTTTAAATGAAGCTAAACCACAACCTGTGTGTAATGCACACATTTCCTCTCATCAGCCTCTTTTCCGTCAGCTCAGCTAGCTGCGGCTACTCAGCTAGCTGCGGCTAGCTGAGTAGCCGCAGCTAGCTGAAAAGAGACTGATGAGAGGAAACGTGTGCAGCTACTCGGCTAGCCGCGGCTACTCGGCTAGCTGAGGCTACTCTTTCTTTCCGGTGCAGATTTTAAGAATATTCACTTTTCCCCTGCAGCAATGGCTTCTTATGCTTTAGCTTTGTCAGTTCAACACTTGTACCTCATCACCATTTGTTGTCACTTTCCAGCATAAAGGCTGTGCATTTTACAGCTGGTGGAGCAGAAACCTCCAGTGGGGGAGGTGGAGGGAGCCCGAGGACAACGTGCACACTCCTGTAGACGACCACGACCATCCCAGCAGCCCAACACACTGTTGCTTAATGTTCATGTTGTAAATAAAATCCAATAAAACACGTTAAAATTGTCTGGATTAATGTAATGATTTTAAATGGATTGAGGTTCCATGTGAAGTAAATTAATTCTAAGGATGAAATGTTGTCCTTATTCTTAGAATTATGAAGAAGAGCCATGCCGTCTTGAGACTTGGCCTCAGCTCCACAATTATGTCATGATGTCAGCTGGTGAGGTGAGGGTGAGGTGATGGTGCAGGTAAAGAGGTGGTGGTGCTGATGCAAGAACTCACAGCCTCCTCTCACCCGGGGACAACACATAGCTGTGCTGTAAGTGAAGATGCACAGGGAGCAGCGAGACAGCGACATCTAGTGGCTGAATGTTAGCATAGCGCCTCTACAGGTAATAATGAGAAGAATCACAGTGACCGTACCAGTGTCCAAACACAGAGGCGCTGCAGCCCGACCCAAGACAGCACACTTTAATATTCTTTTCTACCTTGACATAGGTCCACTTCTTCCTTCACCTTTCACAATAAAAGCCCTGAAATGATACACTGTGTGACTGTTTACCAGAAGGAACAGAAATTCCCTCAGAGCTTTTCACCTGAAGGAAACTCAATCAAATACCTTAGAGTAGTTTAAGCTGTAGAACGTGACCTCAGAGAGGCTGTCAGACGCTGCTCTGGGTCAGAGCTGGTAGAAAACTGGTTATTAATATATTATAATCCATTTATAGATGCTACACTTTAATCATTGTTATGAATAATATCCTGATACTGATGACTTTCCGCTTGTGATTATGCTCTCACAGTCTCTGGATGAATGTGATTAAAACATGTTGGGTCTTTATTGCATTCTGGGTAGTTTAATAAATATAAGCCCAGATCTCAACTGAACACATGTAGCAGGTGTGTCCACCATCATCCAAAAACAATGAGGGAATATTGTATATGTTCCCAACACTGTCTCATGGCAGTTTGTGAAATATTCAAGAAAGGAAATCTATTGTTTTGTGAACACAACACCATTATTATAGAGTCGCTTTTTCATAAAAGACATAGTTAGTTTAAACAACCGGTTATAGGTTTAGAAAAACATCATAATCAATAGGTTTAGGCAACAAAAGCACAATGACAGCTTGGGTTGTCCTTTTCATTTGTCCTTCATTAAAACTAATGTGAAGGATCCTGCTGATCACCTCTCTGCCATGTGGCACCACTGAGCCAGTCTATAGCCAATATATATATATATATATATATATATATATATATATATATATATATATATATATATATATATATATATTAACTTATTGTCTCATCAGTGATCCCTCAACACTGAGCACTTTTTATCAAATGCAATAAGTCTACATATAAACCATTGGGGTCTCTCGCAGTACAGGGAGTGAATCATTGCATTTTTAGATCCAACATGCTTCTGTGACTCCAGCAGATACCATGAAAGATTCAAGTGTAGTGACTAGAAACGTGACTTGTTGGTATAATATCAGTTGTGGTAAAAGGCTTCCCTTTCAATCCTTTGATACAGTTTATCACCATCTGTTTCTTCTCCATTCTCTTCGTAACCAGGTTCCTCTTTCCTGATTATATATATATATATACATATATATATATATATATATATATATATATATACACTCACCTAAAGGATTATTAGGAACACCTGTTCAATTTCTCATTAATGCAATTATCTAATCAACCAATCACATGGCAGTTGCTTCAATGCCTTTAGGGGTGTGGTCCTGGTCAAGACAATCTCCTGAACTCCAAACTGAATGTCAGAATGGGAAAGAAAGGTGATTTAAGCAATTTTGAGCGTGGCATGGTTGTTGGTGCCAGACGGGCCGGTCTGAGTATTTCACAATCTGCTCAGTTACTGGGATTTTCACGCACAACCATTTCTAGGGTTTACAAAGAATGGTGTGAAAAGGGAAAAACATCCAGTATGCGGCAGTCCTGTGGGCGAAAATGCCTCGTTGATGCTAGAGGTCAGAGGAGAATGGGCCGACTGATTCAAGCTGATAGAAGACCAACTTTGACTGAAATAACCACTCGTTACAACCGAGGTATGCAGCAAAGCATTTGTGAAGCCACAACACGCACAACCTTGAGGTGGATGGGCTACAACAGCAGAAGACCCCACCGGGTACCACTCATCTCCACTACAAATA
Source organism: Myoxocephalus aenaeus (assembly GCA_038501785.1). NCBI lineage: Eukaryota > Metazoa > Chordata > Actinopteri > Perciformes > Cottidae > Myoxocephalus > Myoxocephalus aenaeus. The sequence continues at coordinate 1,785,898 of JBAMJR010000243.1, read as the reverse complement.
GGAAAAAGAGGCTACAATTTGCAAGAGCTCACCAAAATTGGACAGTTGAAGACTGGAAAAATGTTGCCTGGTCTGATGAGTCTCAATTTCTGTTGAGACATTCAGATGGTAGAGTCAGAATTTGGCGTAAACAGAATGAGAACATGGATCCATCATGCCTTGTTACCACTGTGCAGGCTGGTGGTGGTGGTGTAATGGTGTGGGGGATGTTTTCTTGGCACACTTTAGGCCCCTTAGTGCCAATTGGGCATCGTTTAAATGCCACGGCCTACCTGAGCATTGTTTCTGACCATGTCCATCCCTTTATGGCCACCATGTACCCATCCTCTGATGGCTACTTCCAGCAGGATAATGCACCATGTCACAAAGCTCCAATCATTTCAAATTGGTTTCTTGAACATGACAATGAGTTCACTGTACTAAAATGGCCCCCACAGTCACCAGATCTCAACCCAATAGAGCATCTTTGGGATGTGGTGGAACGGGAGCTTCGTGCCCTGGATGTGCATCCCACAAATCTCCATCAACTGCAAGATGCTATCCTATCAATATGGGCCAACATTTCTAAAGAATGCTTTCAGCACCTTGTTGAATCAATGCCACGTAGAATTAAGGCAGTTCTGAAGGCGAAAGGGGGTCAAACACAGTATTAGTATGGTGTTCCTAATAATCCTTTAGGTGTGTGTATATATATATATATATATATATATATATATATATATAGTATGACACATGGTCTGGGCCTCTGCTGCTACAATCCTCTGCTGACTCTCCTGCTTGGCTTCAGAGGTACAGGTGTTCACCAGCTTCATCACAAATGAGTCTCTGGTTCCTGTTTGTTTGTGTGTTTTATTCAGTCAGTCATTGCAACACAATCAGTAAAGCCACAATGTAATGTACAGAACAGAAAGACTGAAAAGGTAATGGTAGAAACATAATGCTTATATATTCCTATACTCAATTATTATCAATTAAATCAGATGATTAATTCGATATAAAGAAAAAATAGAATACAATAAATATATATACAATAAATATATATACAACATATATACACACACATACATTTCATTCACCCTCAAAATAGTTTTATAAACAATCCTTTTGAAAACCAAAAATAGAAATACATCTTCTTTTAATTCAAGTTCGTTATCAACGTCTTACACAGAAGCTTTGGGCCTGACTTTGGCTGAATCGAGTCGTGTTTTCTACGATCCATCGTCTTGAAGATCATCCTCTTCTTTTGATGTATTCTGACGTGTGACACACTGTTTCTGCACAGATCCTTTGAGTGCAGGAATCAAAGTGATTCACTTCCTCCAGATTTAAATCTATATTCTCCTCTTGTGCAGCACAACATGAAACAAGTGTTCCTTTGCCCCATACTGATATATTTAGTGTGTTGAATAACACATTTTTAATCTGTGTATGTAAACTCTTATTTTGAAGTAGAACGCTTTATTCTGTAAAAGGCAGCGTTGAGGTTATAAATGAGGTGAAAACACACAGAACAATGCTACCATGTGTGTTCTAGCTGGAGGTGTTTACATTGACTAACTCACACTGAGAATTACTGACATTGATTACATCATAATATATGCATTATAGTGATAAAGTCTGATCATTCACGTTAATTATCGCTCATTTCATACCTACAAAAACAAACAGGTAGTTAACAAAGATAGCATGTGCTGGCATGTGAAAGTCATTCCAGAAGTCACCACTAAGTGGCAGCATAAGACAACACGTTACATGTTGAAACAGGACCCGCACAAATACTAGAAATTGAAGGCTTTCTCTATAAAGTTAAGGTAAACAAAGGTTCTCTTCAGGGTCCATTCATTGTTGTTATCTGATGCTAAAAGATTTGAAAACATGTAGTTATTGTTTTCACATTAGAACAGGAATAACTTCTGTGTTTAGTGTTATATATGAAATACTGACTTCTGAAAAACTATGACTGTGGAGCCCGTCAGCACTCTTCTGTCATCGGGGCTCTGGCTGCAGGGAGGGAAGTGCAGGAGCAAAGGAACCGGAGGTCAAGCAAAGGAACCGGAGGTCAAGCAAAGGAACCGGAGGTCAAGCAAAGGAACCGGAGGTCAAGCAAAGGAACCGGAGGTCAAGCAAAGGAACCGGAGGTCAAGCAAAGGAACCGGAGGAAGCCTGTTGTCCTTTGTCCAGGTGAGAGGAGCAGCATGGCATGCTGGGAAAACCTGCCCCTCATCAAAAGCTCACAGGTTGGATCAAAGTAAGCAGGGTTCATACGGTCATGGAAAACCTGGAAGAGTTATGGAATTTTAAAATGGTTATTTCCAGGCCTGGAAGTTTAGTAAAAGTCATGTAAATGTGTTATATTCATGTGTTCATGTCGTTCATTTACGCTGAGTTTGAAATAATGAATATGCTTTTAAAAGAAAGACTCAAAATATAAGCAGGCATACATACAGGCATCTATATAAATGTTTATTCTTTTAATCAAACTATTGTCTCATTCATTTGTGTCATTTAAGGTTTACTGTATGCTTTGTATTCTCATTGTTAGTTTAAATACTACATTTACTCACTTTTTCATGTTTACACCCAGATTTCACTAAATGTTTGGTCATGGACATTTGGTTTAAAGTCATGGAAAAGTCATGGACTCCTCCCTCTTAAAGAGACAGACACACACTTTCATCTCCTCATTCGTCCATTCAGCCCGTTTCAAAGTGCATCGATGAGCAGAGGTTCACTGTCTGTCTGCAGGTCCTGCTCCTATGTTAGTTTACTACTGAGGAAATTATAAAATTACAATCTATTTGCCTTTACGTTTAAATATTACAGAGTCAAGTCAAAATGAAACTGGAGAAATGTTGGAGATTATATCTATATTACTTCTGGTGTTTAACTTTACTACTTCTGTTAGTAGCTGAAATAAAACCAGCGAGTGCTGTTGAGCCGATCTAAATAGAATGTATAACATTCTAAATACACATTTTAAATGTATTTGAACCTTTAAATCAGTCACAACATGATTACGGTGTCAGACTGTGAGGTTACACACATGTCTCTAGTCTCTATTGATCTATAGTTATTCTCCATAAGATTAAAGATAATATATATATATATATATATATGTACATTGTAGACTACAGTCTAAACACAGTCAGATTCCACCACTTCATATAGTCTGGTAAATTATGAACAATTATATTATTATTTTATTATGAACAATATGGAATAAAACCTAATTTGCTCACTAATTGACTCTTTCCCACTCTTTGACTCCGGCTCTTTTTTAAAGATAAATGTGCAGTCCATAAATATCTTACATGCATACATATCTTTACTTGTCTGTTGTTTACCTGCAGCATTGTGAATCCATTGATGATGTTTTTATTCATTCAGCATAAACTCGACTCAGAGTGAACAAAGTGAGAGAGAACAAACTCAGATCAGCTGTTCTGGAACTGAAAACCTTCTGAAACAGCTTCATCCACTATACGACTATCCAATATAGTTCATTTAATCTGCAAACATAAATAATTGCATTGTTAGGCATACATTTAAATCTAACATCAATAACAAATATATAATAAAGTCCCACAATAGTGATACTTTGTTGTTATTTCTGTCGTTCCTTCTGGAAGCCATTTGGTCCATCGTTGAGACAAATAATCCGTCTCCCTACAGATGTAAATAGTAGATGACTTGTCCAGCGTCTTCTACTCTTCTGATCAATACATGTCATTCACACATTCACACAGTGACGGCGCCGCCTACTGGAGCAATGTGGGGACGACCCGCGTTAACATTCAATAATACATTTAATTAATAGAGTACAAGAACATTCATCAGTTACATTTTAGTTAATTAGTGTTGCAGGTATTTGGTTTCAAACCAGTATATCATGTGTTGGGTAAATTCACATGTTGACCTGATGATGGCGCTACTCAGACAGTCAAGGGATCACCACATGTTATGTCATGCAGTTTCTTTGAGACAACTGCAGTTCTAAGTAAACCCCATGAACCCTGCTACTTCCTAGTCACTCCCCCTTTTGCTAGCATTTTGTAACCATGGAAGAGACTTCCTGTCAGCCACCGCCTGACAGGAAGTCTGCACTGCAGGCCTCAGGCCTTCAGAGGCAGCCGGTGTGTTTGTGTTCAGGGTGATGAACATAACATGATGATGGCATCATGCTGTGCAGCACATTCAAGGTCATCACACATAGTATGTATAAATATATATATACATATATATATATATATATATATATATATATATATATATATATATATATATATATATATATATATATATATATATACTGTGTATACGTATATGTAGTATGTTAATGCCTGTAAAAGTCCCAGAGATGAAGAAACAGCATAGACACAGTCAAATGCTAGCTGGGCCTGCAGCATTGTGACACTACTGTATTTTTGTAATATGATATTCTTTGTCGAGGGCAGATGCATGGGGACTTCCCCGCACCCCGCTGACCAGTACTCCCAGTCCACTGTGGGCTGGGCCGTGCATAGCCTGCTGGTGACTGTCTGGCTGAATTAGCATCAGATGCTTCCTGGCCCAACTCTCTGGAGAGCAGCCAGACAGACTCAGCTCTTAAAGACACACAACGCAGGGAGACGATGGGGGGAATCCATGTTGGGAAGCTTTTCTCCTTCTGTATTCTTCAAAAGCCGGGCACATATGCACTAAACCAGTGGTTTTCAACCAGTGTGCCGTGAGAGATCGTCAGGTGTGCCGTGGGAAAATGTCCAATTTCACTTAATCAGTCCCACAAAATATTATTTAGTTGCTGCAAGTAATGTTCCATTGTCTGAGCTGCAATATAGTGGCTGGTCTGGTCATTAAATATTCTTCCATGCCAGTAGGTAGCGCAATACTTACCTACCATATATGCTGTATTATGCTACAATGTGACATTAATAATAATGACCATATATGCTGTATTATGCTACAATGTGACATTAGTAATAATTACCATATATGATGTATTATGCTACAATGTGACATTAATAATAATTACCATATATGCTGTATTATGCTACAATGTGACATTTTGTAACTTTTCTGGTTGTTGGTGTGCCGCAGCTCAAAAAAGGTTGAAAACCACTGCTCTAGATTTACACTCCTCATATGAATCCATCTGATGTGGTCTTATAGAAATATGGCTTATCTTTTGCTCCAGCGGTCCAGTGCAGTTAGTTTGAGCCAGGTCTGTTTTCATATTCCTCCACATCTCCTGTCTCAGTTCTCATGTTGCGCCTTACACAACGGTGAATAACTAGAACACATGACGTTCCCCTAGTGGCGTGAAGAGGAGTTGAGCGTGTTCTGCCACGCCCTGGTGTATGATGGAGGCTGATCTCTTCACCCGCATGATGTCACTGATAGCTCTGGACATGACGCCTTCTTTCTGTTTTCTTTTCCATTTCAACTGTTTGATTAAGAAAATGTAATTCATATTGACAGCCCACAGGAATTAGCATTATTGTTTTTGTGTGTGTCTATTAGTATTTATTTGTACAACTCAAATCAATATGATAAATAATCTACATTATAGTATATTTGAATGCACAAGTTGGCTTGTATGGTTTATTTTTTCAACTTTATTAAAAAAGTAAGTACAAAGAATAGACTTCCCGTATCGTAAAGACAAACTGAAATAAACATCAGGGAGGTGAAGAAAAATAAACTGCTCTTTAAAATGATATATTAGACAGCTGAGCAAATAATTGGTTTTAATGATGCATGTTTTAGAGGCATAATAAAATCTATTGAAAAAAACGACGACAACGTTAGATTTGTGTTCATGAAATTGACCAAGCAGGATCATGAGATTTATCATAAAATTAAATGAATTGACATTGAACTAAACAATAACATCTTTAAGACTCACTACAAACTAGCATTCCATCTATATCAGTGAAACTTGAGATATTAGACGTTTTAAAATGAACCTCTTGCTCTTAGAAATAGATAATAATGCCTTCTGCTATTTTCATTCATTCAATGTCAGATATTTGTGACTTCCAATATCATTTCCCCCTTAGTGAGATATTTTTACATATAAAACCTTTTCTTATTCATGACGTTTTTCATTTCAATCCCATTTATGATTATCACACGCTCTATGCTGAGTGTATGGTGGGTCAATGCAATGATGCGCTACATCTAGTATACAAGGGATGTGTCAGACATGTTTGTGTATAAAACAAAAGTCAAAAAGTGAGATTTGACTAAGTACGTGAATGGTTTTGCTTTGTAGGACAGTACTGGTCACAATGGAGCGATTGGGGATGTCATGCACGTCTAAATGCTCCTTAAAAAAGATCTGCTATCAGTGGCTTGAATCCAACTTCTCTGTAAAAGTACTTTCAGTCTTCTGCTTTCTCAGCTTGAACCATTGTATTTTCCAGCATCTGTTACAAAACCAGCTCAGCATGTACCTGCAGTCCACCAGCCCCGTTGATCCGGTCTGTGTCTCTGCTCTGAGGGTTGTGGTTTGCAGCAGAATGTGAGCTGAATGCTGCGGCGGTGAGGAGTCCGTAACCTGATCCCAGAGTGAATCAGTGGTTCCCTCAGCAGACATGCGGTACATGAGCCCAGCTGTTCCTGTCTCACGCCTGTCCTCCCCGATACCCATTCCACACAACATCTATAGCACAGCAGTGGCCCACTGAAGGACAATGCACCAGCTGGTGCATGACTGTCCTCAAAATGCATTGAAGTGTTTGGGTTTGATTGTCTGCATAATGACTGCTTTACAATGTCTTATGTCTGTAGTGCATATTGTTTTGTTGTATTATTCATTCTGTACATCTCCTGTTGACCAACATGTGACAATGAACATGAAGTGAAAACACACTGAAAGGGTTAACGTTGTAAGAAGAAAACACAGACAGCTCCCAGACATAGACAACGCCCTGGTAGCAACCTGTCAATCACAGGGTAGCCCCGCCTTAAAGCATACCCTGCTGTATGTCCTATTTGACTCTCAATAGGAGCAAAATGTACTAAATGAACACCAAGCTGTATCGAAGCAGACTCCATGTCTGAACCCATCTGCTCCCCCGGGGCTTTGGGGGTCCGGTGCAGCCGGCAGACCTCCGGCCTGACTTCCTGCTCTGCTGGTTTCAGTCCAACGAGCAACTGTGACGTGAGACTGGAGTTGAGAAGCAACGTGTACGACCGGATTGCTTCAATTACAAACTCATTTCAAACCAATAAAAAGCCAAGTCATCATAAGATGATCCCAGACTGTATTTTCTCCAACGTGATTGGTCAATACTATTCTGCCTGCAAGCGGAGTCCAGAAGGCCAAACCGTGTCCTGTTGCCTACAGATTCAGTGAATGGTGAACATCTTTGGAATGAATATGAATATTTCTCCTCTTAAACAGACTGTTTCTGGCATGGTCTTCCTGAACATTGGCATCAGCGACTACAAGGAATCCAGATCTGATGTGGGTGTGTCTAGCAGCTGCTGGAGGCTGAGTGCTGAATGCTGCAGTGTTCTGAGAGATGCTGAGTCATGGGACTCACTGCTTCTGCACGGCAGCGTCCTGTAAGCACACTGTGGGAAGTGCTTTATCAGGAGGTACTGTACTCATACAAAGCATCAAACAGCAAAGTCTCCTTCCAGTGCACAGAAAGCTTTTTCATTGAGCTCCAGCTGAGCTGTCACCGCCACTCAATGCACATCATCAGAGAAAGAGATGAATAATTGATTTGTAAAAGCTCAAAGGAAACCGACTGAAGGGAGACAAAGGTGACTGAGATCAAAGAGAGTATCCAGTAGGTCCTGAGGCTGTCCGTAACACTTTGTCTGCAGTATTAGTACTCAGACATGCTTACATGTTACACAGTATAAGTCCCTCACCCAAAATGTGTTAAACCAAATCCCAGAATGTTCAAGTTTACTCATACATTTAACATTTAGCCTACTTTATTATCTCAAGAAAAAGACAGCTAACTTAATTTTAATCCATTTATCTCTTAAAACAGTCAAATGTCTAAGAGTCATGCAGTCATGAGCCACACCACTAGCTCTGTGAGGCTCTGCACTGAGCTACATGCTAACGGGATGCTAATGTCAAGCCCCCAGGCTTTGAGGCAGAATCATTTGACATAGTGGCCAAATGGTGTATTTAAAACTTCCCGGTCCAACACGTGTTATGGAAGTCTGTAAAAAAGCGTGTCCTTTTTAGGTGAATCAGTAGGAACACTTCTAGAGCCTTTCCTTAAATCATTAGGTCCTAAAAGTGGAAAAATGCCCCTATAATAGCATAATTCAGAGTTGGCTACTTGGATAATCCCCCAGGGACAATACTTATGTTTAGCAGCAGAGTTGACCATGTTCACCATCTTATCTATAGGCAGCTTATGCTGATGGTATGTCATTCGTTTTGCAGGTATTTGGTCATAAAGCACAAAAAAAAAAGAATTAGCATTTTTGACTTGATGATACCCAAGTGGCGGACCAACCAACAGACTTATTAACGCGTCCTCAGTAGTTAAAATGATCAGAATCAGGTTTAAAAGTCCAAACTCCTACTCGTACTGTTAAAGACCCCACAGCTCTAGAAAAATGAGCCGACAGCGCTTTTTGCTCAGATTAGCATTATAAAAACAGAATGGGGCAGAGCTTTAAAATGTTATGATATAGTGTTTCCTCTATACAAATCTGTTTTTTTAAAGGTTTGGGTCGCATTTCCCACCAAGGAAAAGAAATCCAATACTACATCATACAATGATATTTAAGACAGTAGCATGCTTCCAACTTTGTGGCAGCAGTTTGGGGACCAGGTTCTCCCAGTTTGGTGTGGAAGAAACTAACTGGCCCACATAGAAGTGACCTCAACCATCCAACAGCTTTGGGATGAACTGGAACGTTGAGTATAAGCAGCAAATTAATACGCGACACAATCTGATTTATGTGTGATATCAGGGCGTTTACATACTAAGTTCATGTGTTGTGAGTTATGAGAAGCAAACAGTGGACAGATCCATTAAAATATATGCCACGCCTATCTTTTGACATTGTTTAGATATGAGCAGATCATATCTAACAATTTCATCTCACAAGAAGAAAAACAAGAATTTTGTACCAAACTAAATAAATAGTAACAGTTTTAACCAATGTGCTAATAATGTGCTAACATTATAACAACATTGATATGCTGGTAGTGGATGTTCCCCTTCAATACAGCTGCTGTCGCCTTCGTTTACGGCCTCGTGGCTACATTACGAGGAAACAGCTCTATCGAATATATATGCAAAAAAATTCATATTTATTTTGTATCTGCACTGACTTATGGAATTGGTAGAGCATGGTTGACCTGTGTGAACTCCAATGACAGAGCAGCAGCCTAGTGGGGAATGTAGTTTCCCTGAAGAGTCCTGACCCACGATGACTACATCTCAGGGTCCTAACTTGTAACCTTTACGTTGCAGGATAGTTTAGTCAAATTGCCCAACGGCACGAGTATGACTGATTACAGTGCAAGGTACCAGAGCTACGCACCTCCAGGTCAGTGTGCCCAAATGTCTGCATGTTGCCGAATTTTGCCCCCCAGTTTCACTGAAAGCAACATGGCGTAGAGAGCACAAACTAGCTGATAGCTGCTGGTGGCGACTCATCCTCTCTGTGACACGGCACCGGCATGGAGCGTACATAGGAGGCCTTTGTGTGTCAGCTCACAATGCACACACAGAAGAGACTATAGCGTGACCTACATACTGTATGAGATGATAAGCATAGCAGTGTTTCTGTACACATATTGAGGCCCACGCTGTGTGAAAACAAATTCATATTAATACTATTTGCATTTAATGAGACTCACTCAATGAATGACTATTCACACCCCCAGAAAATCTTAATATTCTGCACAATACATTGTACAAGAACTCAACTGTGCGATTCTCCGCCATTAAAACTGCATGTATACTGTACATTTCTCAAAATGTTGTTATTTAATAGTCTTTTACTTCTATTAGTTTATATTTCCTTATGCTTATAAGAACAATGATGTACCAATGTCCCCTGGGGACCAATACAGTGTTTCTGAATCTTAAGAACTAATCTACATAACAATGTGTGGTATGCATAATGTGCTAAACGCTTATATAAAGCCTGTACTCAGAGGTCCACAACGCCTAAAGCCTAATCGTCGTGGCGACAACCACCTGGGAGTGATGTTTCTCCGGCCGTGGCTCATGCAGGAGCGCTGACGTCATGCCATTCACATGCATTATTAATGAGCCCATCAGCAATCGTTCCATAACTCTGCTTTCCAGCAGACAATACAGTAGAAACGCCCACAGAAGTCATCTGTGTCTGAGAAAGCTTCTGTTGTGTTTAAACCTCACGTTGAAGCTGAATGCTAATAGCTGTATTCATTATATTAAGAATCGACTATGGATCTGCAAGATGCTGCGTCTGAGCATGAATAAAAAGAGTCCGACAGGTTAAAGGACCACATGGAGACGGGAGGAGAGCTCTTCTGGACACAGTGGTGTGTGTGATGCACATCAGAGTAAAATAATTATACTTTATTGTTTTCTAAATCAGCTTACTGCATTGGCACATCCTTATCACACAAGATCAATACCATTATATCTCTCAGCGCACTGCAGGGCTCTTTTGGGTGGCTGCCTTGGAAATAGTTGTGTACACAATGTGGGGAAGTGTGTCTGTCGTTTTCTTGACTTTGTCATAACTCCACACAAATGTATGACAGTCTCTGTAAAACAAAAAAAAATATTGAACTATTAAAACCTGAGGGTTTTAATCATGCACAATCAAGGTCAAGAATGCAGCTTTTCACTCCAAACCAACTGTACATCACCTCATTGCCATACAGTGATAAGAAGATGACAGATGAACTATATAATAAGTTAAACGAGCTGCTGTTGTGCTGAGCTAGAAGCAGACGGGAGGCTCCTCGGACATGACACATGACAGACACCATGTTGTAGCCACGCCGTCACGTCCAGTTGTGTTGCGACAGTTTACGCTAGCAAAGCTTCTGCCATACTGGACCATTGTATGCAGTCAGTCAGCCACGTGGACTGCGGCTAACTAGCAGGCAGATCACATTTCTGCTTGAGAAGTGATAAAATATAAATATGTTCCGTTGATGAATATAAGTAAATGTGTCCCTCTCTTCCTCGGACGCCACCGCTCGGCTGTGAGCTGCAGAATAAAGTCGGTGGTCGCTGTTGAGTTTCTTTTCCGCCATCATGAGGGGAAGTAGGCCAACGTCTACAGATTAGACTTCAGTCACACGTTTCAGATGAATGTGATTGGCAGGCGAAATAGACCAATGGTGGATAAGTGTGTGAACGTTTGATTGGTTGAAATTGGTGTCTGTAAATGACGCTTGCGCCAACCAGCCAATACACAGTCGAGCTGAGACGTAGAGGGCGGGGCTTGTTTGAGTATATAACGGAGCGTTGAGCATTCGAGCTCGCGCACAAAGAAAGGCAGTCATACTGTGAAAGGGTCTATCCGCTACCGCCAGACAGAAAAATGAGGGAAATTGTACATCTTCAAGCCGGCCAGTGCGGGAACCAGATTGGTGCTAAGGTAAGTAAAGCAGTATATACCTTCTGAGTTAAAAATGGAGTGATTTTCTTGAGAAACACCGTGTTCCCTGGTCTTTGAGCCCGTGCTTTGTGTTTATCGCGTCCCAGAAGCCACACCCTGTGCATATCAATGTGTCCTGCTGAAAACTGCCTTTTTAAGTTAAAAAAAGAAAAGAAAAAGAAAGTTGGTTCACTTTGAGGGTTGTAATATGTTCGAAGTATATCCGATTTAAAAACAATTTAAACTAATTTTTGACATTTTGTCATCCCATCTGTGATAGAAAACGCGTTAAAACGTGAACAATGTGGTTAAGTTCAGACACTACTAACGTGATTTACGTTGTCAAATTAACGTAGACTTAAATCACTGCTTTTACGGTTTACGTAATCTACTGCAATGCGAAAAAAGGAAGTGAGATTTTCCGATAAAAAGGAGAGCCGGAAGGCACTGTTTAAGTCTGAACGGTGTCTTGGTGTGTAGAGACATGTCCCACCTTTTGTTCAGAGGATAATTAAACGTTAGTAACTGACCCGGCTCGGTGAGGCCTTCTTCTTCTTCTTGGCTGTGGCTTTGCGCTGCGCCCGGCTATTGCCTGAAGTAGGCGGGCTTGGCGGTTAGTGACGTAAGCGTTTTCAAATTCATAACCATGGAGTGGCAGCCAATAGGGGGCCAGGCCGCGCGCGCGCAGAAGCAAACCCGGCGGGAAATGCAGCTTCCCCTCCCACCTTGCCACAGACTACAGCAGATGGGAGCATGCGCAGTACACAGTGAACGCGGGGTCTGGCTAATGGCTGGCCGTGGCTCGGGATGTCTTGGCTGCTAACGGAATGTTTGCGCTCTTTGTATTCTAGTTTTGGGAGGTGATCAGTGACGAGCACGGCATCGACCCCACCGGCACCTACCACGGTGACAGCGACCTGCAGCTGGACAGGATCAACGTCTACTACAATGAAGCATCAGGTATGTTCAGAGCTGCGTTTCACTGCATTAACGGGACTATTTTCTATATATTTCCCCTCACCTGTGACTGCTTTCTGCAGGTGGTAAATATGTGCCCCGTGCTGTGCTGGTGGATCTGGAGCCGGGAACCATGGACTCTGTGAGGTCTGGACCCTTCGGCCAGGTCTTCAGACCAGACAACTTCGTCTTCGGTAATTTTTCTTTTTTGTGTGTGTTCCTAATGAGATCTTCCGCCGCTAATAACATGCAGCAGTGTTTGACTCCTCCGTAATTCTTGTCTTGCAGGCCAGAGCGGTGCTGGCAACAACTGGGCCAAAGGTCACTACACGGAGGGTGCCGAGCTGGTGGACTCTGTCCTGGACGTGGTGCGGAAGGAGGCCGAGAGCTGCGACTGCCTTCAGGGCTTCCAGCTCACGCACTCTTTGGGTGGCGGTACCGGCTCTGGGATGGGCACCCTGCTCATCAGCAAGATCCGCGAAGAGTACCCCGACCGCATCATGAACACCTTCAGCGTGGTGCCCTCCCCAAAAGTATCAGACACAGTCGTTGAGCCCTACAACGCCACGTTATCGGTCCACCAGCTTGTAGAAAACACAGACGAGACCTACTGTATCGACAATGAGGCGCTGTACGACATCTGTTTCCGCACCCTCAAACTAACGACTCCCTCGTACGGTGACCTCAACCACCTGGTGTCCGCCACCATGAGCGGCGTCACCACCTGCCTTCGGTTCCCCGGACAGCTCAACGCCGACCTGCGAAAGCTGGCGGTGAACATGGTGCCGTTCCCCCGCCTGCACTTCTTCATGCCCGGCTTCGCCCCGCTCACCAGCCGGGGCAGCCAGCAGTACAGATCCCTCACCGTGCCGGAGCTCACCCAGCAGATGTTCGACGCCAAGAACATGATGGCCGCCTGCGACCCGCGCCACGGCCGCTACCTGACGGTGGCCGCCATCTTCCGCGGCCGCATGTCCATGAAGGAGGTCGACGAGCAGATGCTGAACGTGCAGAACAAGAACAGCAGCTACTTCGTCGAATGGATCCCCAACAACGTGAAGACCGCCGTCTGCGACATTCCTCCCCGAGGCCTCAAGATGGCCGCCACCTTCATCGGCAACAGCACGGCCATCCAGGAGCTGTTCAAGCGCATCTCTGAGCAGTTCACCGCCATGTTCAGGCGCAAGGCTTTCCTCCACTGGTACACCGGCGAGGGCATGGACGAGATGGAGTTCACAGAGGCCGAGAGCAACATGAACGACCTGGTGTCCGAGTACCAGCAGTACCAGGACGCCACCGCCGAGGAGGAGGGCGAGTTCGACGAGGAGGGCGAGGAAGAGCTGGCATAAATGTTTCCTTTCCAAAGCTCTGCGCTCGGCTCGTTGCAGTGAAATGTAATGTGCCAAGTTCTCGCCAGTTTTCAGTGTTCTGTCTACTGTCTGTTAATAAAAGCCCTTCTGCATATTTGAAGTCTGCTTTCCTGGTTAATGACTTGGTATGATACTGATGATGAACAGATACAGATGAGGGTCTGTGGAGGCTGCTGAGTAACTGTTTTTAAATGCAGCGGAGCGACTGAAATAAAGAGTTGACCCATAAAACATATCCATGATAAACTTTACTGTGTTTTACAAGCATAAACCCGGCCAAGTAAATATGACGTCAGTGGACTTAAAGTGTCTTGTTTCCTCAACGCTCGGTCTGTTCTAATCTGAATGCTTTGTGTACTTTGAGCTCAGATTAGTTCATATCGCAGATCAAAGTTCATAAACTGCAGCAAACATGCAGCATGTGACTGAATGCTTCAGCAGTCAGCTATGACATCACTGTGAAGTCTACACTGTAGTGTCACTGAGTTCATCCACTGTAAAATGCCTCTGCAGACAGTCATTCTGCTGAACCCTCACTAGGGGGCAGTGTTGGCTAAGGCATTCTTTTCCACAGGAAGTAGGTGAGGATGCTGAAGGCCAGAGCCAGCAGGGTCCAGCAGCAGCCGGTCTTCAGCTGGGCCTCCAGGCCCGGCTTCTCTCCGAAGCGAGACACAAAACCGCTCTGTGGAAAACACGAGGCTGACGTTAGCGTTCACGTTTAGGGAGGGACTTGTTTCTCACTGCAGGAAGAGAGAAACGGGTTTAAAGAAGCTGTGAGGTTTTGTTTAACCTGATTTTCAAGTTCTGGATTTGGAGACCGAATTAGCATAACTATTTTTTTCACTCGCTGGTGTTTTGAATAATTGAAACTGTTTGAAAAAGAAAATGCATAGTCTAAATGTCAAGTGCAATGTTGCATTCTGACTACATACAGAAGTATTTCTATTTTCATCAATTTCATTCTGCTGAATGATGCATATTCCTAAAGTTATTCCAGCTCTGGCACCATCACTTTAACTACTGTCTGACGGTAACCAGAACAAACCGGCTATACCAGCTGATCCTAAGAGGCTGAACAGATGGAAAGAGGAATTATTTGTTTAATCCTGAGCAACATGGAGCGATGCCGGCCAGCAGACGTGAGCTCAGACCAGACGGCTGCGTCTGTCTGAGAGTTATTCTGATAAAATGTCTTCAGTGGTCCTTGAGTTTTCTTTGCTTGACATGCAGACTTCCCAAAGTTGCATTATGGGAAGTGTAGGATCCAGTGTATTGTGTTTTGGCCTATATAGAGACTAAAAGGACTCTTTGATCAGTCTCTCACATGCCCTGGATATTTATAGGAGTGCCACCTCAAGGGAACAGGGTTTCCCTGTTTGTCCTGATGCAGCAGGGGTTAAGGGCTAACCCTAGAACACTAATGTGAACACTAGTGTTCTAGGGTAAAGGGTGACTTGCTTAATAATCGATGAAGTCCAACAGCATAGTGGTTGCATGTGTTCATGTTAAGACAGCCGGCTGGTTTCTCTTACCCATCCTCCCTTGTCCCGTATCTCGGGGCAGATGACCCTCTCCACGTAGGCCCCCACACACTCCTTCAGCTGCGGCAGCACCAGCAGCATGTCCTTCTCCTGGCAGTGCAGCGCCATCTGGCCCGCCAGCACGTACACCGACAGCACGGCGCTCCAGGCCAGGTCCCTGCGGCGCCCCCCGGGGACGGGGGCGAAGAAGTGCTCGTCCAGGATGCTCACGAGGGTCGGGCAGGCCGTGGCCTCCGTCACGTCCTGGAACACGCGCGGCCAGCGCCGGAAGAAGATGGGGAAGCGGGCCAGCAGCTCGTCTCCGGCGTGGCGCAGGGCCGCGGAGCAGGTCGTGGGGGCGGGACCCACGCAGCCGTCTGCCCCGCCCGAGGTCACGTAGGTCACGTAGTCGTGGGCCATCAGGAAGGCCTCCCTCACCAGCGGGTCGGGGCTGTTCAGGCCCTCCGGCGGACTCATGGCCCGTCAGCGGACATTACCTCCTCTGCTGGGAAATAAAAAGACAAAGTCACAGTGGAGCAGGGGTTCTCAAACTGTGGGGCGCAACCCTCTAGTGGGGCGCGGAGGTATTACAGGGGGGGAACATTTTTTTTATAATCCTTTATTAATCCCAGTGGGGAAATTAGACCCATCCTCACACATATCTGCACTCATTTTGTTTTGTTTGACACAAGTTGAACGTTATTGTTATGATCTTATAATTAGTGCAAAACAGCCAAATATTTGTAATTTTTTGCACAGTTATTTCAATAAAAATTCAGCATGGACCATTTTAAACTAAACCAGTGGTTCTCAAACTGTGGGGCAGGAACCTCTAGTGGGGCGCGGAGGTATTACAGGTGGGGAGTTTTTTGTTCTCTTCTTTTTAAAAACACAAGTTTAACGTTATCGTTATGATCTTATATTTAGTGCGAACGGGTTAATTGCAGCCCACAATAGGCATTTTTCTTTGCCAAATATTAGTTATTTTTTGCACAGATGGAACTTTATCTGCATTGTTCTAACAAAGTGATTAGTTTTTGTCTGATGGAGCGATCTGGTTTACTTGAAAGGGATTTACATTTTCTTTATTCTATCATTTGAAAAAGCATGGACGGAGTCACAAAATTATTTCAATAAAAATTCAGCATGGACCATTTTGAACTAAACTAGTGGTTCTCAAACTTTTTCTGTCACGTCCCACTTTGGAGGAAGAACATTTTTCACTTTTCTTCCTCCAAAGTGGGACGTGACAGAAAAGGTTTGAGAGCCACTGCAGAATAGAGAAGAGGGGAATACACACATGAGGAAATCAGCCGTTCATAACTCACCTCGTCCTCAGCGTACCGGAGAAGGAGAAAGAGAGTGGCAGTCAGACTGGTCACCCAGTCCCCCGGCTAAATATAGAGCCTCGTAGGAAACTGATCTCTGTATGAACAATCATGGCCGCCGGCACGCGAGAGGAAGGGCTGAGAGCAGAGCAGAAGCTTCTTTACCCGTCAGGGTTTAAAGGACGTGTGACACTCATTTAAATGTTCTGGAAAGTTCCATAAACGGCTTTATCCTTGATTATAACTCATAAAGTCCCTAAGTGACACCTACTGAACATCTCAGTGGGTCATGTGACAGGTCATGTGATTTTCTATTCCCATAACAACCTTTCCGAGATGGCTGCTCCAGGTTTTGACAGATCTGGAGGAAATGCAAAATTGAAAAAGCTTGTTTTTCATCGTTAAAGGTAAGATTCACCCGTTTAAGAATCATAATGCTTACATAACATGTGTCCTTTAATGTATAGAACCTGCTTGAGAACATTTCTTGAAGAGACTGATGTAAAACAAATCAGATAAAAATTGTTATGAGGCATACGTCACATCGGGAATTTAACCTAAAAATAAAAAGATAAAAACGGTGTGACATATACGCACAATCGAAAAATTATTATGATCAGATCAGTTAATTTGTCTGATGCAATGATATTTAGCTAACACATATTATATTGTTCAGTCCAAAGCATATTAAAACAAATGTAAACCAAAAAATCATGTTATAATTATGTAATTATTAATGTTTTACCATTAATGCCCAATGTGACATAACATTTCAAATATGTGACACTATTTTGAAAACAATGTCATGAATGTGTTCTATGTGGTTTATTCAGTCTGGATTATGCCTCCATCTTCTCCAACACGATGCTGATCAGCTTCCTGTTCATATCAACCTCATGAAGACGCACAGGAAGAAACATCTTCTTTTATGTTTGTGTTTGTAGTTCTGACCTGATGCCGTCTGTGAGCTGGAAACCAAAAGGATCATTTTGCTGACAAACACCTGATGAGCTTATTCTCTCCAATCATTTCAGTCTTTTCAACAACTTTGAATATTAATTAAGTTTTAAAGGATCAGCCCACCCGATTAAAAACATTCTCTCACTTACTGTTCATCAGAAATGTTTTGCTATAGGATAATGAGACAATGTATTTAAAATAATTTAAAAAAAACTTTAGGAGGCAGTAATTACAACTTAATTGCATACAGGACGTAATGCTTTGTGTGCTTTCCATGGCAATGCCTTTCTGGGGAGAGAGGGCAACTACTGTATATACCAGAGAGAGGGCAACTATAGACCAGAGAGAGGGCAACTACTGTATATACCAGAGAGAGGGCAACTATAGACCAGAGAGAGGGCAACTACTGTATATACCAGAGAGAGGGCAACTATAGACCAGAGAGAGGGCAACTATAGACCAGAGAGAGGGCAACTACTGTATATACCAGAGAGAGGGCAACTATAGACCAGAGAGAGGGCAACTATAGACCAGAGAGAGGGCAACTACTGTATATACCAGAGAGAGGGCAACTATAGACCAGAGAGAGGGCAACTACTGTATATACCAAAGAGAGGGCAACTATAGACCAGAGAGAGGGCAATTACTGTATATACCAGAGAGAGGGCAACTATAGACCAGAGAGAGGGCAACTATAGACCAGAGAGAGGGCAACAATAGACCAGAGAGAGGGCAACAATAGACCAGAGAGAGGGCAACTATAGACCAGAGAGAGGGCAACTATAGACCAGAGAGAGGGCAACAATAGACCAGAGAGAGGGCAACTATAGACCAGAGAGAGGGCAACTACTGTATATACCAGAGAGAGGGCAACAATAGACCAGAGAGAGGGCAACTATAGGCCAGAGAGAGGGCAACTATAGACCAGAGAGAGGGCAACAATAGACCAGAGAGAAGGCAACTACTGTATATACCAGAGAGAGGGCAACTATAGACCAGAGAGAGGGCAATTACTGTATATACCAGAGAGAGGGCAACTATAGACCAGAGAGAGGGCAACTATAGACCAGAGAGAGGGCAACTACTGTATATACCAGAGAGAGGGCAACTATAGACCAGAGAGAGGGCAACTACTGTATATACCAGAGAGAGGGCAACTATAGACCAGAGAGAGGGCAACTACTGTATATACCAAAGAGAGGGCAACTATAGACCAGAGAGAGGGCAATTACTGTATATACCAGAGAGAGGGCAACTATAGACCAGAGAGAGGGCAACTATAGACCAGAGAGAGGGCAACAATAGACCAGAGAGAGGGCAACAATAGACCAGAGAGAGGGCAACTATAGACCAGAGAGAGGGCAACTATAGACCAGAGAGAGGGCAACAATAGACCAGAGAGAGGGCAACTATAGACCAGAGAGAGGGCAACTATAGACCAGAGAGAGGGCAACAATAGACCAGAGAGAGGGCAACTATAGACCAGAGAGAGGGCAACAAGCCCCCTGCAACCAGAGAGAGGGCAACAATAGACCAGAAAGAGGGCAACTATAGACCAGAGAGAGGGCAACAAGCCCCCTGCAACCAGAGAGAAGGCAACAATAAACCTAAACATACAGGCTTTGGGTGGTTCTTTACTGTCAGCTATTGGCAGGAAGTCACTCCATGATGACTTATATTCACGGTCCAGACAATTCTGAACCCGAACATTTTGACTGAGGCAGAAATAGAGACGATGTCCAAAGAATGAACAGATAAAACTCAAACTATCTGGATGAAGATACGTTTTCCTATTTAGGTGAAACGATCCTTTAAAAGTGCAGCAAGACTTGTCTTTCACCACATGGGAGCAGTAGTGTATCACTAGAGACGTGTGTGTGTGTGTATGTGTGTGTGTGTGTGTGTGTGTGTGTGTGTGTGTGTGTGTGTGTGTGTGTGTGTGTGTGTGTGTGTGTGTGTGTGACTGAGGCCGACTCACACATGGAATCTGATAGCTCTCCCTTGGATTTTAACTCATAACCACTTGTTTACAATGAACCACATGCTCATCAGTCATCGTACCTCTCTATGAACTAGGACATATATATCGATGAACAGCCATTTGAGTCAGATTCAAGTAAATATATTTAAAGTGTGATGCTGCCTGTGAGAAGTTTCCCATGATGAAATCTTCACTGTCCTTTAAGTGTTTACTCTCCTTTTATGAAATGTCTATATGCGTCACATAGGGATCACTCAGCTGCTCTGCGTATGGTGTTTATGTCCGCTGTTAATAAACTGATTTATAGCAGAGCGAAGACATGATCAAGTGGGACATTAGCAGCTCTGTGTTCTCTGGCCATCTGGCGCAGCATACATTGTGAATGTGCATGGGAGGGAAGATAAGGCTAACCATCCAGAAAGAACCCTACCACACACACACACACACATAAAATGGCTACCTTGTTTGTCATTGCTGCGCCTGGGAGCAGAGGAAGTGACATGTTGATAGCGGCTCCTATCAGGCCTCTCACATGTTCATGTGGCAACATCTGCAAGCGGTGGTGACTTCCTGTCTCCTGCAGAGAGCTTCTTGATGTGCAGACGGTTGCATCGCAGAGCAACGTGCAGGATTATTAGGAAACGTGATGTCATGCACGGTTGCCACTACACTCCACGGAGCATGTTTACGATTTAACGTTAAATAATGTGGAGCCAAACTTGAAAACTAGCTTAAATTAAGAAGGTTTCAATTTAAACCTGAACTTTTGTTTAGTTTGTACTCTAAACCTATTTAACTTAGTTCTGTTGCACCAAAACTTAAAAAAATGTTCCCAGTAATAACTTTACACTTACACTTGAGGAGGTTGAACATTTAAAATGGCTGCGTAAAGTTATTGAAGAAAGTTAATGGACAAACTCATAAAACCAAAGTGAGTTCATGATGCTGCTGAATTTATCTCCATATATCTGTTTGGAACAAGAATATTGGACCAACTTTGTCTGTAATGTGAAACAAGTTGTTTCCTTACTGTGTTAGTCTGTTTTTGATCTCTTTGTACATATTGCTTCATTAGCTCGGCCAACACGTTTCTTTAAAGAGAAGTTAGAGCTTCCTCATAGCGTTAGGCTATCATGCTCCAGTTGTCAGTACTAAGAACTACCGTAAAAAGTCGGGTTACAAGCCGCTCCTACATCCGGTCAGTATCCCCGCTGTAGCAAGCTAGGAGCCTAGCGCTGCTGCTAGCTCCCCGCTGCTGCTGCTAGCTCCCTGCTGCTGCTGCTGCTGCTACTGCCCTCTGCTGCTGCTACTGCCCGCGTTCCCTCTGCCCAAGTCGGGTGTCGAGCCGGGGGCTACCTACGGTGGTTGTCGGGGAGCTAGCGGAGCGCTAGCGGAAGTTAGCAGGGAACTAGCGGAGCGCTAGCAGGAGCACTAGCTGGCTACAGCGGGGGGCTAAAGGGGACAGTGACCGAAGGTAGTAGCGGCTTGTAACCCGACTTTTATGGTAGTTTACTAAGTACTAGTACTATGGTGCTGTTTAGCAGGTGTTATATTTACTATGTTCATCATGTTCTTAGTTTAGCATGTTAGCATGCTAACAGTTGTTAAAGTGCACAAACCACAAAGTACAATTAGAATTTTGACGGAATAATTTTTTGGAGGACATACACATGTTTCACCAATTTCATGACAATCCATTCAATAGTTCAGGCATTTGACTAAAACCCCCAAACTTCAACCTCGTGGAGGCGCTAGAGGACAATTCAGGGGATCTACAAATTCCGTAGGATTAATCATCTGGGAACCATGAATGCCTGCTCAAAGCCAACTGACTGAAGCCGCCTCCTAAAACACGGAGGCTTTCCAGCTGATCATCACTGACCCGACGTCATGCCTCATGCAGCAGCAGCAACCATTATGATCACTGGTCATCGCGGAAATGCTTTTAAAGCAAAAAGGCCCCGTTGTAAGCTTCTCACCATGCAGGAATAATGAGAATATTGACAAATGTTCTTTTTCTCATACAAAAAGTAAGATAATAAAGTAAGATTAGTCAACAATGAATATAGTTTCATTTCTATGCTGGAGTAATGGCAGCTGGTCCAAACTAAAACGTTACATCTAATCGACTACACCTATATAGTTGATACTCTATTGAGTCGAGCATGTGCTTTTGGAGTGTTGCCTGGTTGGCCATCCAGCCTGACATGGGTCCTGAGATGATTTACATATCTGCTTGCTTTGTTTTATTTTATTTTTACCTTGTAGGGCAACAGAGGCTCAGTTATACATCGGTTCATCCCCAGTCCGTCTCTGCAAGACACTAAACCTGTATGCTGTTCCTGAATGTTAGTTAGTCCTGATGGACAGGTGATACCTTCATGGTAGCTCCTCCCATCAGTATGAATGTTAGTTAGTCCTGATGGACAGGTGGTACCTTCATGGTAGCTCCTCCCATCAGTATGAATGTTAGTTAGTCCTGATGGACAGGTGGTACCTTCATGGTAGCTCCTCCCATCAGTGTGTGAATGTTAGTTAGTCCTGATGGACAGGTGGTACCTTCATGGTAGCTCCTCCCATCAGTGTGTGAATGTTAGTTAGTCCTGATGGACAGGTAGTACCTTCATGGTAGCTCCTCCCATCAGTATGAATGTTAGTTAGTCCTGATGGACAGGCGGTACCTTCATGGTAGCTCCTCCCATCAGTATGAATGTTAGTTAGTCCTGATGGACAGGTGGTACCTTCATGGTAGCTCCTCCCATCAGTATGAATGTTAGTTAGTCCTGATGGACAGGCGGTACCTTCATGGTAGCTCCTCCCATCAGTATGAATGTTAGTTAGTCCTGATGGACAGGTGGTACCTTCATGGTAGCTCCTCCCATCAGTGTGTGAATGTTAGTTGGGCTGCGGTCGAATAGTCAAATAATTACCTCCTAACGTCTAACCCTAAGCACTTTTCCTTAACCTCTGTGGAAAACGTCACGGGGTTAAGGAAAGATGGGAAGGAGAATTCATGAGGAGTTAGGAGAAGACAGCCGCGGTGTTTGGCAAATCTGACTCCACTTTCACTAAGCGACGTAGTTAGGACGCGACGGCAGGCGATGTTAATAGGCTCGTTCGTTAGAGCTGCGCCTCGCCTGGAATCCAGAGGAGAGCAGCGGCCGCAGCAAGAGGCGTTGTCAATAAACTGCAATCAAGTCGAACAGTTTTAGGCTGCCTTCAAAGTATACACAGGAAGTCACAGAAAAAATGACTTCCTGTTAGTTCCAAACTTTTGTCTACTTGTAGTTTACAGATCACGTTTGGATTTATTCATATGTGTTTGTAAATATATATTTATGTATAAATGTGTGTGTAGCTGCATCCTTTGGTCTTTTTATGTCTGCCTGAAATACATTACTAGTAGTTTTGATGTGTGTTGTATAAATACGATTTTGTATTAACAACCACATAAGAAATGTTTTTAGATCAAACATGAGACTTATAGTCAACAATCCAGTGTTAAGTATTACAACTACACATAAAATAAGGATTTTCTACAACACGTGGTGTTTTCTGTCAGCTCTAAGAGCCAATCAGCTCTCTGATGTGGCGACAGCCATGCGTTTCCCATCATGCACTGGGCCACGCAGTCGTTGGAGAGCAACTGCGGCGCCTGGCTCTGAAATCGATGGCGACTTGCTCTCGTGAGAGTATCGTTGACCACGTGTGCATGACCTCAGATCAAGTCGGGAGCAAGTCGGACACAAATCTAACCGGCGTGCATTGTGCGCCGATCGCCGCCGATCGATTCTGCGCAGAACTGGTTCATCTCGAACGAGCCTATTGACGTCAGTCAGTCTGCAGCGGTGAAACTACAATGTTCCGAATATGGACTACAATACCGCAGCTTAGATACTTCGTCCGTCTTCTTACAGTGTTGTCATAACGACATAAACAACCTGGTTCATAGTATTACTTTATTAACGAGTTCGGAATAGAAATGAACGAAGGAATATGAAAGTGAAACCAACGTATTTTTCACAGAGAGTACAAAGCTACTAAACTGTCTCTTTGTTCAGTTTCAAACATGCTGAATTAAATACGTTATCCGACAAACGATGTGTGTCATATATGTGTGTCTCATCTCTCTTTTTGTTGTTATGGTTTATTTATCATAAAAATATGCAGACAATAGTTTATGAAACACCACACAACTCACACATAACTCTTTGATTAAAGCTGTAACTGAAGTCAAATACAATAAAAGAATGAGGGCTGAAGCTGCAGAACAACACCAGAGTCACTTTACGGCAGTTTGATCTCTTTACAGCAGTTTGATCTCTTTACAGCAGTTTCATCACTTTACAGCAGTTTGATCTCTTTACAGCAGTTTCATCACTTTACAGCAGTTTTCAGCAGTAACGTCTGTAGTTTGCCAGCAGGTTTAACAGATTATTGAAAGTATTCCCAAATTATAGCAACGGTTATTTACATGATCTGTGTTTGTCTTCATGATCGTTTGTTCTCGTGAACGGCCGAATGATACGTCACTTTAAATGTTGCCGCCGCAAAGAATTGTGGGTCGGCATTCTCTCCTTTCCTTTCGTAAAGGAAGGTCCAGTGCTATGCTAAAGGAGCTAAGTTAGGAAGCATTGAAGATCCTTTCCTTTGCGTTTGGACAATTCGACCGGCTCTTATCATGGCGGCCACTGAGGTACTGCCGGGTCATTTCACTCAGTTAGGAAGGTTCCTAACCAAAAAGGACTATTCGACCGCAGCCTTATGCCGTGTTCACAACGGACGCGGCGCGAATTATCGCGCCGCGTTCACCGCGGAAGTTTAGTCGCGCGAGTGAAACGAGGGTGTTCACACCAAACTCGAAACATCGCGCCGCGAAAGGGGCGTGGCTTATCTCAGTCACTTGTCTCTGTGAAAGGAGCTTTCATTTCTGCTATCGACCATGGAATAAATAACCACTAGTTTTGCTTTATACTTGTTGTGGAAGTTCCAAACATATCGGAACATGAAACGCCCTCGTGTTTGGGTTCATAACACCATCCGTAGCCGCACACAGCTCGGTGAATTTCTCCGACTCCTCCAGGAAATGCGTCTGGCTTCTCCGTAAAACGGATACCAATTCTGCCATCCACCATGGAATTAACCACTAGTTCTGCTTTATACTTGTTGTGTAAACTCCACATGTGTCGGAACATCAAAC
Source organism: Myoxocephalus aenaeus (assembly GCA_038501785.1). NCBI lineage: Eukaryota > Metazoa > Chordata > Actinopteri > Perciformes > Cottidae > Myoxocephalus > Myoxocephalus aenaeus. Next base: position 1,760,987 of record JBAMJR010000243.1, on the reverse strand, counting down.
TCCATGGAGTCTGGGTTCATAATATTATCCGTAGTCCCACAACAGTGTCTGAATGACGGCCGCTGCCAGCGCTGGTTCAGGCGAAGCAGCAGCAGCTTCATTCGGGACCGGCAAGACGGCGGTGATGATGGGCGGAGCTTCTCAACGCTGATTCTCAACGCTGATTGGCTGCCGCAACTTTGCGTCACGCGAATTCTCCGCTGGAGTTGGGAGAATTGAACTCACGCGAATTCGCGCCGCGTCCTTCGCTCTGTTCGCCCCTCGTCAAACGCTCTGTTCGCGCCGCCTCAAACGCGTCTATCGCGCCGCCCCGCGAAAAAATCGCCGATTCGCGGGGCGGCGCGTCTGTGGATTGACTTTGCATGTAATCTGGTCGCGCCGCAAATTCGCGCCGCGTCCGGTGTGAACACGGCCTTAGTCCTGATGGACAGGTGGTACCTTCATGGTAGCTCCTCCCATCAGTGTGAATGTTAGTTAGTCCTGATGGACAGGTGGTTCCTTCATGGTAGCTCCTCCCATCAGTGTGAATGTTAGTTAGTCCTGATGGACAGGTGGTTCCTTCATGGTAGCTCCTCCCATCAGTGTGAATGTTAGTTAGTCCTGATGGACAGGTGGTACCTTCATGGTAGCTCCTCCCATCAGTGTGAATGTTAGTTAGTCCTGATGGACAGGTGGTACCTTCATGGTAGCTCCTCCCATCAGTGTGAATGTTAGTTAGTCCTGATGGACAGGTGGTACCTTCATGGTAGCTCCTCCCATCAGTGTATGAATGTTAGTTAGTCCTGATGGACAGGTGGTACCTTCATGGTAGCTCCTCCCATCAGTGTATGAATGTTAGTTAGTCCTGATGGACAGGTGGTACCTTCATGGTAGCTCCTCCCATCAGTGTATGAATGGGTGAATGATGTCATGTAGTGTTAAAGAGCTTTGGTCGGAAGACTAGAACGACTCTATACAAGTACAGTATATTAACCTTTTTTTATCCTCATGGTTTCTTACCTGAAGAAAATAAAATTAAAAAATACATGAATCTATTTGCGTGTAACAATAATCAATCAAAGAGTTTCTCACAACAAAGAATGAGTTGATAAGGACCAAACAGGCCACACCCCCTTCTAATGGACACAATGGTTCCTTTTCTGTTACTGACGCCTGCTGAGATGTTGTCTGTTGAGTCACACACACACACACACACACACACACACACACACACACACACACACACACACACACACACACACACACACACACACACACACACACACAGACATTAGCTGCAATAATGTGAGATGAGGTGTGCATCTCTATACAGTACAGCATGGACTTGTTCTGCTGAATGGAACAATGCAATGTGTGTGTGTGTGTGTGTGTGTGTGTGTGTGTGTGTGTGTGTGTGTGTGTGTGTGTGTGTGTGTGTGTGTGTGTGTGTGTGTTTGTGTGTGTGTGTGTGTTATCTTTAAGCAGCATAAGAGTATTTCTCGCTGTAAGGAAGTGGCTTATCAACATCTTCACAAAAGTTGAAATGCACTTAGAAGTTTTTACCCACTGCAAAAGGCTCCAATAGAAGCTGCAAGGTGACAGAGAAAGGTTGAACAAAGCTGGCGGATGAAAGCCGACCTCCTACTGCTCCTCCCCACCAACCCGCAGTCAAACAATCGCGATCTCCACGCCTCTTGTTCCGGGCTCCATCAGCCTCGCAGTGGGAGGTGTGGTCAGAAAGAGGAGGAAATTGCTCTGAATTTGTGGGTAATTGAAAGCAGCTCCATCCCCTGTGTTTCCATCTCTACCTGCTCTAAACACCTCCACACCCCTTCTTACCTTCTATACCAATACTCCCCTAATGGCACCCCTTCCCAATCCCGTCCTCCATCTCCCACTGGACTGAATTGATGCAAACGATTGTGCGCCCGTTAGCCGTCTGGAGGAGAGGTGACCCACTTGTGCGGTTTGCTCGCTGTCTCCTGCCCACCTTCTCCCAATTGCAGGTATTGATGCCCTGCCATTGTTTCTGCCTGCCCAGGGGGTGGAGTGCTTTGTGGGAAAATTGGGGGACCCCTCAGGTGTTTGATGGCTTTTATTGATTCACACTAGACTCTGCAGCCATTTACCCTCTGCTACGGCGTGCAAGCTTTTTAGACAGCGGCTCTGCAGAGACACCTATTGTTAAGAGCTATTACTCTGTTCTACCCAAGCATGCGCACACATGTTCTTCTCCCGAACGGCTGATCGATGCAGGCGGAAGGAAGGTTGTGGTCTTTCTGCATATCAAATAAATGAAAGCTGCGCTACTCTCAAATGTCTCATTAATTGCAGCATCTGTTATAATAAGAAATAAACAGCCTCCATGTTTATTTAGAACACAACAATGTACACAACCATCCAACAATTACAGGAACATGTTAAGGACATCAAAACCTTTACTGTCAACTTCCTTCATGTTGGTTGTGTAATGTAAATGTCATGTAAAACACACACACACACACACACACACACACACACACACACACACACACACACACACACACACACACACACCTTTGACTGGCAGGATGACGATTGTGGGTATAAGTCTGCAGTGTATTAGTCTATTTTGCAAGGTCATCGTCGCTTGGTTTATATACAGACACGCCAGGGACTTGGTCCCCAATAGTTAGATCACCACTGTACTTTTGTAATATGGTCTTGCATTTATATTCATTATTTTAGACTTCCAACCACTCACAGCTCTTTACAATACGTCATCATTGCATCATCCTACACTAATGGCAGAGGCTTCCGTACAGGTGCCACCTGGTCATCGGATTATAATCATTCACACACTCACACAATGATGGCTCAGTCTTGGGGATCAAGACGGGGTTCAGTATCTTTCCAAAGGAAAAGTAACAAACGTGGGAGTCGAAACTGAAGGCTGATATTTTCCTTTTCCCCAGTAAATGTTTTCAGTTTGGCTCCATTATGATGAGGATTTACTACATTTATCCAGAAACACTCCTTAATAATGTTTTACTCTCCATCTCTGATGCAAACATAAGAAGCATCTTCTACTGGTGGGAGCGCTCACAAAGGTCAGTGCTGCTTTGTGTGAAACATCTCATGTTGTGTGACACGTACTACTGTTGAAGAGCTTTCAGCATCGGTCAGTATCCATCCCCACATTGAACTGGCTCAGGTGCTATTATTGACTGAGATGGCCAGAGAGAGCTCGTACGTGGAGCTTTGAGTTGAGATGTTATTGCCACACAAACTGCTCAGGTCTAGATTGAACATCCATGATCAAATATCACTTTGAGGTATATTTAAATAATGTCTTTAAAAGCCTGATAGAGGGAACGTTTCATGATCGTACAATCTTACAATTCCTGTTGCTCATCCTCACTTCTTTGAATTCTGACTTGCTGCACTATCCACGACATGAAGTCAGACTCGGTAACACAAATGATCACGGGCAGCAATAGCCAAGACACAAAAGTGTGCTACTTACAGAAACTCAAACTTAAAAAAAAAACAAAGTAAAAGCTGTCGGAGTACCAGCCACGCTGATGGATCTCTGGGGTGTGCAGAGCAGTAATGAGCGCTTAGCACCAAACAGGGAGACAAAGGGAAAAGGAAAATGACAAGGAACTTTCAGGTTCCCACTTTAACAGCCTATTGAGATGCAGAACAATCATCAGCAGCAGCAGAAATAGAGCAATGTTGTGTTCATGGTTGTGAAGGAGCGGCGAGGTGAGGTTTGCCTCTATAGTGCAGGGAGCAGGCTCTCCATGCCAATAACCTCCTCTCATCACATCCCTTTGACACCAGGCTCACCCACTGAAACACATATCCCTTTCAATAGCATGACGCCTGCTCTCCAAATGTTTAATTTTCAACTTGAGGTGTACCTCTTGTTTATGTAACAAAGGCCTCCTCTCAATTAGAGCACCTGGGTGGGAGGAAGCGAGGGTGCACATCTACACCCTTCAGGCTCCCTCCCTCCTCCCACCTCCCTCTCTTCTCCCTCTCAAACACACTCATTTACAAAGAGTCACACATGCTCTCTTTCTCTCTCTCTCTCTCTCTCTCTCTCTCTCTCTCTCTCTCTCTCTCTCCGCATAGCTGTTTTAGAGATAATGAGATTAAAAATCTATTTTTGTCAGTCAGTAACCTGCAAGTGATGCATTAGTGGAAACCTTCCACAACACCGCAGCTATTACTAAAATGAATGGGAATGAAATTGCTCACCTCGTTTTCTCACTTCAGCGCCTGTCACCCTCACAGAGTTGTTAGTGGAGGCTTCTCTCTCTCGCCTTCTTTGTTTTTACGTTATTCCAGCATGAGTCTCGACCTCAGGAGGGTAATGGTGTGTCACTCATGGTTGGATCACATAAATTAGAGGTATTGTAAGACTACAATCCTGTATTCAGACATGCAGAAGGTCCATGCATCCTCACAGCTCCATTGTTACTGAACCCTGAATAAGATATCAAAAATACCATTACAGTGGTGAAACCGACAAGAATCATCAGGCAGAAACATTACAGTAAAAGCAACTATTTCATAATCCGACTGGAGGAAGTCATCAGAAATTAGCATCAGTGCATTTTACAAAAAGTAAAGGAATGATATATCGTACTAAGTCTTCCCCTCTTTAGGCAGATGATTAAACCTGCCTGTTTCTATGGCTGATGGCAGTGTACCTGGATGTAACACAGGTTATATTGTGCTTCACATCTGGCTCTTCACTGTGTTTGTGTGTATCCACTGATGATTACCTTTCCCTATACATACGGAACAATTAGTGTTGAGCATCATAAATATTACACTGTAATCTGTTCACTAAAAAGAAAACTCAGGAAAGAGCTATTTTCAGGTAAAGTTCCCAGCTGGAATCAAAGCGAGATCATTGTAATCACAATATATGGTGTGCATCTTAACTATAGGACATTGAACGCCTCATACACTTTAACAAAACAAAGACTTCATCTCACTAGTACAGATCCGTTAAAGACCTTTCTGAGCTGCTGTTCATGATCAGCCAGATCATCACACACTTATATTACTATGACTGCCATTGGTAACATGGGCTGTTTGTAGTAGTAGTTTCACAGTATAGTGGTCGGGTCCACACACCCTCCAACTTTGAACACAACGGAGTTGTTTCTTGAATATTCGGGTCTGAGTGGTGAGCCAGCTGGCTGAAAAGACACAACCTATACCGTGAGTGTCAGGCGAACATGGACTGCACCAGTCGAGATCGATAATCAGGTATTCAGCAAGAATGTCGAAGTAACAAAGTATTACTGGGATAAGTTACTCTATTGTTGATGCATTTCAATGTGTAATCCCTTCATTCAACATGTAATCACATTACTGTAACGTAATACCTGATCTTGAGATCTTGTCTTGAAGTGAGTCCCTGTGCCTGAATCTAGTTCCAGAACCTCCATTATTTCAGTATTGTGGTTTGCATTTAGCATATTCATGAATTAATTACTTTGCAATCATTGTGATCTCCCAGCAAACCTGGGAGACTGGGAGGAACAGGGAATTAACACAGGCCATGTTTCCTGCAGGGCCCATTACTAAGTCAATTCAATTCAATTCAATTCAATTCAGTTTATTTTATATAGCCCAACATCACAAATACAAGTTTGCCTCGGAGGGCTTTACAATCTGTACACATAACATCCTGTCCCGGGACCTCACATCGGATCAGGAAAAACTCCCCTAGAAAGATAGTAAAAACCCTTTCACTCAATGTGGCCATGCTCAACAGACGGATATCAATACAACCCAAATATTGTCGTGCTGATAACGTAACGAGGTCAGAAACACAACTATACTGTAAACCCAGTCCGTTAACTTTACTAACATCAGACTTCAAAGTCACTTCAAATCCAGCCGTGAGCACCAGAGCCAGCAGGTTCACCTGTTTGATGATCCAGCTGCAGCCACTTCACATTATGACAGGTTGTGATAGTTTGTTCTGCTTTGAGGTGATGTATTGTATTAGTATGAGCACTGAGCAGCAAGCTGTGCAAACAGAGCAAGCAGGATGTGCAGGGATTGATCTGAGGCTAAAGGTGGGGAAGTGGTGCCAACAGGTCTGGACCCCACAGAGTGGAACCAGGCAAATGTGCCAGTATTTGAGTTTAAACTAAGCAAAGGTTAATGGAGCTTATGACTTTGGAAATGTAACTTTATTGTTGTCATGTCAGATGGTAAAGGGATAATGTATTGCAGTCACGAGCTGTTATGAAGCTATGTCTTCTCAATGCTGCATTCACATGGACGTTCACACATTAAAGGAACAGTCCAAAGAAGGGGCAGGATGGCAAAGTGATTCACACATGAAAATATATAACCTAAAATGATTTGGTGTCACCTATTGGATGTAATTATTCTAGTAATGCTTGTAACTATAACATGCAGTTTTCTCTTAATATTCGATAGCAAATTATCCGGTTAAAACATTTTGACTTTGGACGGCAAGCCATTGTCGATACTCCCAGTTCCTCCCCAGTGTTCTAATCCCATTTGACCCTTGGAAGCTTGTTGGCCAGTAAATACCATAAAGATGTATTATTTATGTCCAAACCAACAACTAAGTTGTTCTAGCATCTGTAACTGTCACTATGTCACAGTATGTAAGTTCAGGGTATGCTATACACTGCTACTGCTACCCAAATGTATATTAATACAACTTTTAACAAATATGGATCATAATGGGGGCTATCAAAAGTCATAATTAATTATCAAAAAATTATTAATAATTACATTGAGGAAAATACATTTACATTAAATCACTTTCCTAAGTCAGTTAGCAGCTGCACATAGTGGAGTATTTAGCATTTAGAGATTTGGAGTTTAGTAGTTAAAGGAGAGTAACTTTTGATCTACAGGTGGACAGAAACACACTTTAATGAATGTGATGGTGCTGAGTCTACTGAATGTAATCCTTAAAGTCAGAATATGCCAATGTTGTGTTTATAGCTTGTTGTGTTGCTCTAATTGGCCGCAGAAACAATGAGTTAATGCGTGATGCAGGTTTAAATATACTTGTTCAACACTGTGAGCACCTAAAACAACATGCCGTTCACCTCAAAATGTATTGGAGCGGACAACAACATATCTGAAAGATATCTTAAAACCTGAACAATTAAAATCCAAACTATCTGCATGGCTACACACCACAAAGGGGAATTATAGTTTTGGGGTAATATGGGCCTTTAATTGACATCTATCAGTACCTATTAGTGACAATACAGTTCGGACTTGTCCTGATTCAGCCCCACGCCACTCATCAGCCTCCACCCACAATGCTCAGCTACAAGTTTCAACACCTGGCTGAGAGTCTTTCACACTGATCAACAACATCGGCATCCTCTTCCCATCACGTTTCACATCAGTATTTCATTTGTTTAACCTCAGGCATGAATGTTGCATACAACTTCTCAAATGAGAGTTTATCTAAAATGCAGCCATTGTGGTGATGCTTAGGAATAAGACATATCTACAGTTTTATATGAGTTGGTGTAGAGAGCTGTAGTCTAGGTTTCAAGTTATGAGTTCAGCTTAGGTGGTCTCGGGTGTCAGTGGGCTGAGCAGCTAGAGGAGCTTAGCCGGGAGGGAGCCGCTCTCCTGCTGCCTCACCGAACAGCAAATCAAACCAGATGGGCTCATTTATGGCCAATTAGCAGTGTGCTGCGAATGGAGCGCCACTGACGCACCTAGTGTTGTTATTATTACAGCTTTTATCTGAGCTCAAGAGAAACCTGGCGGCTACTAAGTTGGGCTTTTTGATGCATGTTTGACCCCCAGATGGGTGAGGAAACTGGAGACTTGGTCTTTGAGAACTGGAAGAGAGGCAGACCGTGATAAATAGCTCCAGGAATGTTGACGATTATCTGTGCTTTGCTGCAGGACTGACTCTGTAGAGAGGGGTTGAAAACTACACACACTTGTAACAAATGTGAAAACAGCATTTCCATCTTCACCGCTGAACAGGAAAACACAGAAGAAGAGGAAGCGGGGCTGCTCCGGCTCGCTGTGGACTTTTCTGGTGCGACGCCCCCGCTGCAGAGACAAGAGTGTCCCGTTACTGAAGGGGGGTCGAGTCCTAAGCAGGAATGTTGCTCTCGCCTTGTCCCCCCTCTCACTCTCCTCTAATCGTTCCCTCCATCACTTATTTGGCCTTTGCTTGACTCCCTCTGTGATGGTCCACTTCACTTAGCTCATAAACAATGCCCCAGCCCCTTCCACACCTTCATATTCTGCCTGCCTACACGCTCCAGCCTCTCGCTGCCTCCTTACCTCCGAGTCATATCAGACCTTTTAACAGTAATTAGTTGAGGGACTGCAGCACAGCGAGATATTTCCCTAATTCATCACCATCTCTGGGAGGAAGAGAAAGGTAAGGTAACGCCGCGCTGAAGGAGCCCGCTGAGATAATGACATCATCATACACATCCAAACAAAGGCAAAGCTTTTTGTTGTCTTTATTGTGTGCAACCGGCTTCACTACATGAAACGGAACAAAACCAGCTGCTGCACACATCTATTGTCTTTGTATATAGTGAGGAGGAACACTGCAATTACAAGAATAGACTGCTTCTTTGAGGAGGCTGTGGCTGCACCCAAACACTGGCCTCTACCTCTGAACAGGGTGTTCCCTCACTGAGGAGGAGGTCGTGTTCGGCGCTATGGTTTAGGTCCCGAGGGAAGCCAGCCTCCAATGGCAGCTCAGCGTTGTTTGAAAGCCTCTCAATGAAAACTCCTACATCTAATTGTCCCTGCAATGCTTATCAACGCTGCCAATCCCAACTAGAGCGGAAACACAGAGCAATTTTCCCATTACAGCGGGAGCAGAAAACGGAGGAGAGACGAGGAGACGAGGGAGCGCGTCGTCTCCAGAGAGCCGTGCAGATGGCTTCATCTCCAAGTTCAAAAACACAGACAGGAGGGATGGGGCACATGCACTCTCACTGCACTTTAATGTCCTTGTGCACAGAGTGCGTTCACATGCGCTCCGACAACATGCAATCAATTAGCTTTTAACCTATTCTGTGCATCTAGTTTCTTTCAAGGCCACAGTGGCCCAGAATGAGGATTCATTTCAATGAACACTGAGATCATAGCTGTTTTAATCTGGCTGACCCCGGCGACAGTGGTTAGATAAGCCCACTTCAACTTTGCCAGTCCCGAGCTTTGATCTCCCGCAACCAGAGCAGAGGCTCCGCAGACGTGCACATGTTTAGATTTCCTCTCCCAATATGGAGATTACATTCAACTTGAAGGAAGAGCTAAAGTTCCTCTTCAGTCGGCTGTCGTCGGAGCGGAAGAATGCAGCGCCACTGTGCTCAGATGGATATGATAGCATCCCACAGACCGGGACTCAACCCGAGCTCCAACAGATCAATCTGTTTACCTGCTTTCTGGAAGGAATGTTTATTCAGACACATGGAACTGTGTATACAGTTCACCATTGGAACCCAGGTTAAAATGATAATGTCCGTGTGTGTGTGTGTGTGTGTGTGTGTGTGTGTGTGTGTGTGTGTGTGTGTGTGTGTGTGTGTGTGTGTGTGAGATTGGAGTAGAGGTTGTCTTTACTAAACGCTCTGTTCATTATCAACGCAGACATCTTTAAGTGTCTGCCGTCTGGCTCCACTAGGCTTATCAGTTTCTCATTGGCTTACACAATTAAAGATACCACACACACAAATGTGCGTAACCATGCACACACTCAAAGCCATGCCTGTGTGTGCGCATACACACATATGCAAAGAGGCATTCAGCAGCCCACCTAAAATCCAGAATAGATGAGCGTAACCTCCTGGAGGCAGCAGAGTGGCTGCACAGACGTCACAGGCCTCGCAGACACAGCGACTGTGTGCTGCTGTCATCAGAGCGCTGACCTCCTTCCATCCCAGAAGTCAGCAGCGGGGAAGATGTTGTGAACATTCTGGGCTCAAACCTCTATATGCAATATTTTTAAGTCATGAAAGTTGCCAAAACAATCATCCCCTCCGCCTCCATCCTCATCCGTATCTAAGTGTCCTCCACTTGTCTTCATTGTTCTGAAACCAACACAACACATGTTGAGGATGATTCGTTTTCACACCAAAAAGGAGGCAAAACTAATGTGAATGTATTGTCTCTATCTATCTGTTACTATTTTAAAGTTACATAACTTAGGTAGGATAGGAATTCAGAATGAATGGCATTACTCATCTTGTAACTATGTTTTCTTTAACAGAGTTGGAGTAGAGTTCACAAATCCAAACCAAAGCCATCTGCTCTAATTGTACATCCAGGATCCCCAACAATTAAAAGTATCTCTGATTATTAGGCCAACAGAAGAACATTTAATCAATGATGTTTCTTTAGGGAGTAGTAGTAGTTCAATTCAGTTTATTTTGTATAGCCCAACATCACAAAAACAAGTTTGCCTCGGAGGGCTTTACAATCTGTACACATAACATCCTGTCCCGGGACCTCACATCGGATCAGGAAAAACTCCCCCAATAAAGATAGTAAAAACCCTTTCACAGGGAAAAAAGGGAAGAAACCTGAGGGAGAGCAACAGAGGAGGATCCCTCTCCCCGGATGGACAGAAGCAATAGATGTCATGTGACCAGAATGAATAACGTAACAGAGTCACAGCACATTACATGAATATGACAGAAATTATTCATATAATGAGTAGTAGGCATGGTCCATGATCCAGATAACCACGATCCATGAAGCAGAAGGAGGTAGAGAGGAGGGAGGGGCATCAACAGGACCATGGCAGCAGACAGGACCGGTTCCAGGCAGCCATGAATCCATGGGAAAAAAGTTAGTAATGTGCATTGAAGAGACAAGCATTTATCCAGAAGGAGAGAAAGAAGAGGAGAAGAGGAGCTAAGTGTATCCTAAGATGTCCCCCAGCAGTCTAGGTATAGCAGCATATCTAGGGGCTGGACCCGGGAAAATCTGAGCCAGCCCTAACTGTCAGCTTGAAACAGCTCTAAGTATAAGCGCTATCAAAGAGGAAAGTCTTAAGTCTACTCTTAAATGAGGTGACTGTGTCTGTCCCCCGGACTGAAAGTGGAAGCTGATTCCACAGAAGAGGAGCCCGATAACTGAAAGCTCTAGCCCCCAACCTACTTTTTAAGACTCTGGGAACCACAAGTAACCCTGCATTCAGTGAGCGTAACGCTCTAGTGGGGTAATATGGTACTATAAGCTCCTTAAGATATGATGGTGCATCACCAGTTAAGGCTTTATAGGTGAGGAGAAGGATCTTAAATATGATTCTCGATCTTACAGGAAGCCAGTGGAGAGCAGCTAGTACAGGAGTAATGTGATCTCTCTTCCGAGTCCTTGTTAGTACACGAGCTGCAGCATTCTGGATCAGCTGGAGAGACCCAAGGGACTGACCGGAGCAGCCTGATAATACGGAGTTACAGTAATCCAGTCTTGAAGTAACAAATGCGTGGATCAATGTTTCTGCATCACTTTGAGACAGGATGTGCCGGATCTTTGAGATGTTCCGTAGGTGAAAAAAGGCAGTCCTTGAGATCTGTTTCACGTGGGAGCCAAAGGATCGGTCCTGGTCAAAAATAACTCAGAGATTCCTTACGGTGGTGGTGGATGCCAGAGCGATGCCATCCAGAGAAACCATATCGTCAGATAATTGATTTCTGAGGTGTTCTGGGCCAAGTAGAATAACTTCAGTCTTGTCCGAGTTCAGCAGCAGGAAGTTGCAGGTCATCCAGGTTTTGATGTCTTTAAGACATGCTTGAAGTTTAGCGACCTGCTGGATTTCATCTGGCTTGATTGACAGATATAGTTGAGTATCATCGCCATAGCAGTGAAAGTTTATGGAGTGTTTTCTGATAATATTGCCTAAAGGAAGCATATATAAGGTGAATAAAATTGGTCCAAGCACAGAACCTTGTGGAACTCCATGACGAACGGTGGTGGTCATCGAGGCTTCATCGTTTACAAATACAAACTGAGATCGATCTTATAAATATGACTTAAACCAGCTTAATGCTGTACTTTTAATACCAATCGACTGGTCTAGTCTCTGTAATAAGATGTCATGGTCAATGGTGTCGAATGCTGCACTAAGGTCTAACAAGACAAGTACAGAGACAAGTCCCCTATCTGATGCAACTAGAAAGTCATTAGTAATTGTCACTAGTGCTGTCTCTGTGCTATGATGCTTTCTAAATCCTGACTGAAACTCCTCAAATAAGCTATTGTTATGTAAAAAGTCACACAACTGATTTGCGACTACCTTCTCCAGTATCTTAGAGAGGAATGGAAGGTTAGAGATAGGTCTGTAGTTAGCCAACACCTCTGGATCCAGGGTGGGCTTCTTAAGAAGAGGTTTAATTACAGCTACTTTAAAAGACTGTGGTACATGACCCATTAGTAAAGACCCATTGATAATATCTAGTAGAGAGGCGCTAATTAAAGGTAAAACGTCCTTAAACAGCTTAGTCGGAACAGGGTCTAGGAGACAGGTAGAAGATTTAGAAGTAGAAACCATTGAAGACAGTTGGTCGAGGTTGATGGTAAAAAATCCATCCAGACGCACAACAGGGCCCACAGCCTCCTCCATGGTCATCCCACCTGAGGATGGACCGGCAGTAGTCGAGGGCAGGAGATCACCGATCCTGTCTCTAATAGCCAGAATCTTACCATTGAAGAAGTTCATAAAGTCATTACTACTGAGGTCTATAGGAATACACGGCTCCACCGAGCTATGACTCTCAGCCAGCCTGGCCACAGTGCTAAAGAGAAACCTAGGGTTGCTCTTGTTTTTCTCTATTAGTGATGAGTAGTAGGCTCCCCTGGCATTACGGAGGGCCTTCTTATATGTTCTCAGATTATCCCGTCCAACTAACCGGGACTCCTCCAGACCGTTGGAACGCCATATGCCCTCAAGCTTCCTGATGCTTGCTTCAATATGCGGGTCTGAGGGTTGTACCATGGAGCGAGCCTCCTTTGCTTAATGATCCTCTTTTTTAGAGGGGCTATCGAGTCCAGTGTCGTAGTAGTAGTAGTAGTAGTAGTAGTAGTAGCATAGAACTTTTGGTCCAGTCAATTGCCAGTACACCTGTGATGGGAAATAACACAAAGTTGAAGGTATTTAAAGATTCTGGTCTTTTTGAGAAAGCAAATGCCAGAAGTGGTGCTGTTTCTCTGCCTCCCATTACTGAGGTCATGACCAGCAGAAAAAGCAAACAGAGCAAAAGATGGTGGAGATTGGTGGAGGGCCGTCGGTCTGATCTCTTATCTAGCTGCACCTTTACTAACATCACTGTGAAAGGAAAGATCAGCTCACCGGCCGGTACAGTCAGAGACACAGTGACTTGACAAACTCAGAATGTCAGGCCTGCTTTGGTGTATTAAAGATGTATCCCTAACACATCCAAGAGTTCAACCAACCAGTAAGAGCCCACCTTGTCTTCTCGGCTTTGCTCTCTCTGTTCATCTGTTTGCCTTCCCCCACCCACCCCCACCCTGTGCAGGTGTGTGGGTGCTGATAAGCAGCACGGGTGCCCCGTGGGTCATCAAGGTGAGGCTGCGTTGGGTGAACTCTGCCCTCTGCCCGCGCTGGCATTTCCAAATGGGGAGAATCTACGGAGGAGGGCAGGAGCGCCGCTGCTTATCGAGCCAGCTGACTGAGGACCAGGAGCGCGGCAGAGCCACGGGGACTTGAACCCCCGGCTTGCAACACAACGCCTGGCAGCCAGCAGGGCCCTGCTAGACGGAGGAAGACCAGTCCACCATTCTCAGGGTGGAACTGAACACCCTCCCTTTCTGAATCAGGTCTGACACCTCTCACCCTCTGCAATGATATCTCTGACTGAAATGCCAAACCTCACACACACACACACACACACACACACACACACACACACACACACACACACACACACACACACACACTGACATTTCAGCACTTGGCTCTTCAGAGTTGTTTATGTGGTTGAGTGTTAAGTAATCCCTCCGTCAAATGTGTAATCTTAAGAATGATGCCATCAACAAAGAGATCTTTTTATTCAGCTGAATGTATTTTATAAAGGCTCAACAGTGTCTACTGTAACTTCTGGTGTTACACCTTCATTATGCTCATGGCCAGATATCAAAATGACTGCCTCAAAAAGGAAGATAAACTGTCTCGAATGTTTTCAGAGGGAATATGTAATCAAGGTTCATTCTATCCTTTCAGAGGAAGGCTGTTTTTGTCAAAATGACTCATCTCTGAACAGATTTGGATAGTAATAACAATAATAAAGGTTTAATAAAGCCGGTGCTTATAGGTTGTGTGTGTATTAATGTGTTCATCTCGTACATTCTTTCTCCTCTGCATATGCTTCAGCTTGCTCGGCGCAGGGTGTTGGGTCTAAACCCAACGTGGCAGTCTGAACCCCACCTGCTCCCCAGTTCAGAGCCCTCAATTAGGGAACAAGGCTGGGATGTTGTGAGTTAACTTTTAATAGGCAATAAGGGGATTGTAGCTGTAAAGCCTGGCCCTCTGGTAGAGAGCAGGCAGGGTTGGAACAGTCACGAGGCGGGGCTCTAGAAACGCTATTAGAAGTAAGATCTACGGTTCAGGACCAGCGTTACCTTCAAAGACATCATTCAGCATGGGAGAAGTGTGATTATTTACTTTCTCTTCAAGAGGGAAAGCAGCAAAACAATTCTCTGGGCAGATAACATGGCCAGCATCTTAACCTAAACAAACAGGGATATTTGACTATGTTTGTTTATCATAAACAGGAAAGTAAAAGTGGGCTGAGCTGCTTCTGTGGTCGACGATGAGAAGTTCAGCCTCCCACACCAGAAGCTCAACGCAGACCCACAGATGGGGCATTTTCTGACTTCCTCAGAGATAAAAATAGTCTGACATAAAGGGGATGATATATGATCTCAGTCATTCATCTAAATTGGACAAATGAGGCCCACACGTCAGAGCTGTGAATGACCCCCACCACAGGACCCCCACCACCCCACCCACAGGACGGATGAATGGGCCAACGTATGGGAGCCGCTGCTGTACATGCATACATATTAATATGGATGTTCATGTGTGAGAATCTTTCTTTGTGAATGCCTACCAGTGTGTGTGTGTGTGTGTGTGTGTGTGTGTGTGTGTGTGTGTGTGTGTGTGTGTGTGTGTGTGTGTGTGTGTGCATGGATATAAATATACATTATCATTGCTTCCATAACCTTCCATAGCATTAGCAGGAGTATCTGTATTTTCAGGACGTGTGTGTGTGTGTGTGTGTGTGTGTGTGTGTGTGTGTGTGTGTGTGTGTGTGTGTGTGTGTGTGTGTGTGTGTGTGTGTGTGTGTGTGTCTTCATGCACAGCTCTTTGTGTGTGAGAGCGAGGGAGTGAGAGGCAGCATTGTTGCATCTGCTCCTCATTAAAGGGCGCTAATGAACGCACGTGTGTTCCACCTGGTCCGTGGAGTGGGGGTTGATGAGGACCTGGCCTTTCCCAGCTCTGCCGTCGTAAAAACTGTCTCAAGACAAACAGGCGAGCTCCATCCCCAGACGCTCATCTGACAACAGTTTGGCAGTTCCTCCTCTAATGATGAAGGTGATGCTCGGCGGCGGCCCTGCTAGGCAGGACTGTGACTCCACCTGGAAAAAACAAGACTCCCCTCACACAGGAGGACCTGCAGAGAACGTCTACGGGAATCACACTTCTTCTGCTGTAAGCTTTCCAACACGAACACTCATGCGTTTGGACAGACTGTGCCGGGTTACCCAATAGGTAGCAACCTTTGCCAGGTAGCAACCTTTGCCTTTTTTTTTAAAGGGTAATTTCACGCAAATTACAAAGGAAACCAGCTTGTCTCACTTGTGGTCACGGGACATATGGATAGTTTAGTTTTGTCCTTGAGTATCTGCCTCCTGGCCGAAACAATAGAGGTGAATAGAGTTCAGTTCCAGGAACGGAACTTTGTGTCCATGGTTAAAAGAAACTACCGTAAAAGCCAGGTTACAAGCCGCTACTACCTTCTGTGGTTGTCCCCGCTGTAGTTAGCTAGCGCTGCTGCTAGCTCCCCGCTGCTGCCGCTACTGCCCGCACTCCCCTCTGCCCGAGTCTACCTTTGGTGGTTGTTGGGGAACTAGCAAGAGCTAGCGGAAGTTAGCAGAGAGCTAACGGAAGTTAGCGGAAGTTAGCAGGGAACTAGCAGCAGCGCTAGCTGGCTACAGCAGGGAACCAGCGGGGACACCCACCGAACATAGTAGCAGCTTGTAACCCGACTTTTACATACAGCAGTCTCATGTCACACATCTACACACCTCTACAACCTTCCTACCAAGACTTCATAATGACAGATGAAGCATTTTCATTGGTAGGAAAACCTTAAAATATGTAGTTTGAGGTATTTTAGGAATAACTAATGACTGTTTGTTTTTTTGGCAGGAGGTGGCGACCCAAAATGTTACCCAACGAGTTGCTCGGCTCATCTGGTTGTCAATGGATGCTTCTAGACTTGAATCTCACGGTGTTTTCTGGCTCTGCGTCTCTGATCAATCAGACCACTTCCTGTGTTAGCATGTTACATGTTAGCACGTCCTGCTTTTCATCTCTTCTCTTTTCTTTGACTGTCCCAACTCTAAGTCAAGGTTTGGGTTCTCTACTGGCTCATTGAGATGAAGGCGTGTCTCC
Organism: Myoxocephalus aenaeus; assembly: GCA_038501785.1. Lineage (NCBI taxonomy): Eukaryota > Metazoa > Chordata > Actinopteri > Perciformes > Cottidae > Myoxocephalus > Myoxocephalus aenaeus. Next base: position 1,744,318 of record JBAMJR010000243.1, on the reverse strand, counting down.
TTGACGAGAGAAGCAGCGAAATACTTCGACGTTGTGTTCTGTAAGTTCAGCTTTTCCAACACTTTCTGACACAAAGTTACAACGTGCCATGAGAGAAGAAGCAATAAACAAAAAATGAAAAAGTGATGCAACTGCATGATAACATGAACAGTTTATAAATCACAGAGAACAGTAATAAAATGAACACGTAATAGAATGACAATCAGAAAGAGGATGGCAATCAATCAAAAGTTTCCAAAGCGGTTTGCAGGAAGTGACTGAGGACGCTTGGCACAGAACCAGCGCCCTGCTGAGGAGGCCCGCTCTTTAAGCTCTTGTTTCCATCGTAAACAAAGTTGTTGCAAGTTTTTTTTCTAATTAAGTGACGACGGTCTGCTTTATTTCAATATTTATTTGCTTTCAAAACAGCTGACATTGAAATGAAAACGCAGTAAACTCAACCGTTATCGTTGCTGTGAAATACCTGGAGCTGAAGGTGCGTCTCTTCTGTCAGCAGAACCCGTCACCCGGCCTGGTCTGTGAGTCTCTGTCTGGTTGGTCTGGACGCTGCACCCGTGGGTGCTCGCCTCACAGGGCCCTGGAGGTGTAACCTGCTTCTGACAGCAATGGGTTGGTGATGACCAAAAGACAGATATATATATTGTTATGCTTTTGATAAGTGGAGCAGATTTAAAGTGGTAACTCTTGAGGTTGCTGCTATGTGGTCATCACTGTCACGTCCAAAGGAAGAACACCAGGCTCCTCATTGGTCAGCAGCCGGTCCTGATGGGAGGCTGCATGGATTTAAACTAAAGGACTACGTAAATGGACGCTTCACATTGTTGTATACCATTATTTCACACATGCCACATCGTTTTAGATTTTGGTGTTTGCGTTTCCTACTGTGTCAGGTGTTCAATCACTTAATGCATTGTTTGTTATTAGACTTGAAGTGAGCATTAAGACTGCATTGACTTTTTGTCAATGATACCATTATTATGATGTGATAATGGAAAGGTCTTCACTGCATTAATATACAATGATACATAGTCATATTGACAATTATGGATGCAAATCTATTTACACAGCTCATGTTTAAGTTTCAAGTTATTTATTGTCATATGCACAACCATTACAGAGAAGCGGTCGTTGGTGATGTTCAAACAATAAGTAGAAGTATATAAAGGTGCAGTATAATGGTTAAGAGTCTTCTAATGGATGTTTAAACCAAATTGAAATGAATGGAAATCACTGGCTAACTGGAACAGTTTTAAAAATGCATTTGAAACACAGTAAGATAATGTGGAGCTCAAACCAGAGAGCAGCATTAAATGAATGTATGAATGAAATTAACTGTGCTGGTTTTACAGTGAACATTTTATCTTTCAAGGCCGTTTATTTGCAACTGTGCTTGACGCTATTGTCTTATCTCATTACACATGTCATGGACTTAAACATGAACATTCAACATTGTATTTGTAGATCACGGCTCAGGTGTTTAGAGCAGCAAGAGACTTCAGGAGATGACTCCCCTACCAGGACCTCCCCTGCTGCCAATAGAACATGCTCATCCATCCATGTGTGGACTTTGATCTGAATGTCTTTCCAAAGACTACCACTGAAGCGCTGATCCTTTTATAATAACTCTATCGTATGGACGACACTGACTGATTGTAATGAAAAACCAGTATCAGCCTTATTATTATCAAAGCAATGCATCATTCTAACCATATTGGGACAATGGAGGGAAAGAGATGCATGTGTTGATCTGTCTGTGCCTCTATCTCCGTACACACCATTCCTCAACCGTGTCCAACGCTGACAGCCGTGGGTAATGACAGTCGAACGCTCGCTCGCTCCTCATTTACTCCGAGCTGGCGGTGTAACAGTTCGCTCAGAACTCTTAAGTGCTTGTTAATTTAATATGCAAATAAGTCTCTTGACAACCTGAATGCATTTTAATGAAAAGGCGGCTGCCTCCGCGGGTTCTGCTGCAGGTCGTCGCCTGGCTGAGAGAGAAAGGCCACGGGCCGGTGGAGCAGACACAGGGGAGGTGTGTCTGAGGGGTAGCAGCGAGACGCGAGCCTCAAAGTATTAGGAGCAGAGAATGGAAGCCCAGATGGCGCCGCGTATTGAACACGCGTGGTGGCGGCTTGCAGCCGGAACACGTGTCACACACGGAGGTGACGCTGCTGTCACCTCGGCTTTGGCCTCCTCTGATCTGTCAGCCGGTGTTCCCTGCAGATAGAGCTTCAAAACAAAATGAGGGGTTATGAAAGGGAGCAAACACAAGCATCAGCCTGCACAAACATGATAGAGTAGAACACACACACACACACACACACACACACACACACACACACACACACACACACACACATCGCTCTGTTAATGACAGACCTTAGCTCAACCTTTGCCTACATACGGGTGGCGCGGCGTGCTGAAAGTAAGGTGAGCGTGTTATTGGGGAGGTGGGGGGTGGATTGCAGGCGGTGTTAAGTCAAGCAGGAACCCTCAATGTTGCTAATTTATTTACAGATTTAATTAGATGGATAGAGCCCTCACAGATATAAGAAAGAGAGGAGAGATGTTGCCAGCGTTACAGCACTTTAATTATGGTAGCAGGCTCCTGATCCCTGCGCTCCGCTGTCTGGGGAGCCAGTTAATTAAAATCCTCATTATTTTACTTTTAATTAGTTCCCCCCTCTTTTGTTTCCTTTCACCATATGGCCGTGTTCCGTGGTCAAATTAACGTAATTGAGCTAATTAAGCCGATCACTTTAATTATTCAAAGCGTTGCGATTGGCCAGGAGAACTTTTCTCCCTCTCTCCTCCCTGACATTCCTGTAAGAGGTTCAGAGTTGTAAAGTCGGTCTCTTTGTCATTATGCTCTCCTCCCGCGCTGAAGGCAGTGAGTTATGTCTGCAACATGCCTCACTTCCTACATGTTCCAGCAGTGTCTCGTGTTTCACTCCCATACCATGCGGGGTTGCATACCCCGCATGGTATGGGAGTGCGCAGCACTGGAGACCTCAGTGGATTCAAGAGGATTCACAAGCCGTCAGAACATTTAACACACGATGGTTAAGACACATTAGGTGAAGCTAGTAGTTGTCGTCGCTACATCTGGTGCTCGGGGATTGGCGCCACCAGAAATAGCTTTGGCAGGCTGAGCCGCGTTCAGAGGGATTGTCAGCAAAGCTAAATGCCACAGACTTCTTTCAACGCTATCATTGCATTTACATGCTTGAATTTTGAAAGTGGTGACAACCAGATGGCGGTTTTACAGCAAACATTCTTATGTTGAGCTCGATGCCTCGGGGTGGACGAGGCCTGTCTATCAGCATTCATCTACAGCACATCACAGCACTTTATCTGATACTTATTTTAATTACCCATTGCACTGTTGTTGTTGTTGATTGTTGTCTGTCTCGTCTCATGTCTAATGTATGCAACTTCAACCAAGAAAAATTCCTCGTCTGTGTAAACATTCCTGGCAATAAACGTTTTCTGATTCTGATTCTGACCGCTCTGGTGTAGATGAATGTCTATCAGCATTCATCTACACCACATCACCTCTCTGGCATCCTGCAGTCAGCTCATCATTCATATCCATAATCTATTCAACCTCAACTTTATTACAATCGTCATTTACATACATACTACATACATACATATATACATACTACATACACACATACATACATACTACATACATACATACATACTGTACATACATGCATGTGATGACCTCTGCATTTCTATGAAGGTAGATTTGTGTCTTTATTCCGCAAGCAAAGAAACATGTTTTGAGAGCAAATTTCTGGTTTGTAACTAGAATTTCTGCCTACAATTAAAAAATTTGCTCTCAAAATAAAAACCTTTGCTCTCAAAATAAAAAAATGTGCTAAAAAAACAAACCTGTGCGCTCAAAAAAAAAACCTGCTCGCTCGAAAAAAAAACCTGCGCGCTCAATCCCAAAAGTTACGAGTTGAGTTTTGGATGTAGTGGGCGGGGCATACGCTGCTGAATGAGCGAGGAGTTTCTATTGGTGGGCTCGACTGGGCTCTTGGCACACACACACACTAACAGGAGGTTACGTGAGGAGGACACAGAGGTAAGTTGACATTATATTGCTCTGTTCGTCAACATTATTTTAAATGTAGCAGCACTTCTCTTTGTTTTCATGTTGTTAATGTCGTGGAGTCTCTTTCTTTAAAGAACGACATGGAGGCTGCTGTGTTGACATGCAGCCCCACGTTCTGCCTGCATGTAACGTTAGCCCCCAGTGAGCTAACGTTACATGCACCTGATGCATGACTACGTTAGCTAAGGTTAGCTACGCACGTATGATACAATTTAAAATAAACCCTATGAGTTTGGTTTTCTCCGACCGGGGAAGGTACGGTTGATGAGGTTACAACCATGTTACTGTCTTGTATTAAACTGGATGAAGATAAGCTAGGGTGACCAGACGTCCTCTTTTTCCCGGACATGTCCTCTTTTCGAGACCTAAAAAAAGCGTCCGGCAGGGATTCCAAAAACGTCCGGGATTTTGCTACGTCGGGGAAAATAGTTATTACCCCCTTACAAGTTTTGGAAATGGTACGTCCGGGATTTTGCTACGTCCGGGAAAATAGTTATTACCCCCTTACAAGTTTTGGAAATGGTATCTCCCTCACGTTCCACCTTCTTGCGCAAGCTCTGACTGTAGAGAGAACTGTCATTGGTCGACCGATCTCAACGAAGTTCACGGCATGCTATACCCCCCCCCCCCGCGACGAAGTGTCCTCCTCCTCTCTCTCTCTCTCTCTCTCTCTCTGTCTCTCTCTCTCCTCCACCCCCCACCCCCCCCTCCCCCGGAACGAAGTGTCCTCTTTTTCACAAACTCAAATCTGGTCACCCTAGATAAGCTGAAGTTGAATGAGCCATTACATCCTTAAAACTCGTTAGCTAAAGAAAGCAGCAGCATTTAACATCACATGTTTTAAGTAACTACATAGACAACTTATGTTAGCTTAGTTAGTGATATCATAGTAGTGAAGGTGAGGCACAAGTTATTCATAATTTGCTTGGTGTTTTTGATGAAATAATTACACTCAAACAGTACATTGATACTGTCATGGTAATACGTACTTTTTTTCTTTTAATGTCAGAATGGAAACCAACAACAAACACCTCAGGTAATTGCTTAATTTGTTTCGATACAGCCTGTGTGACAGTAATGCATTACACTGTAACGTCCTTTTAGCGTGTTCATACATCTAAAATCCCTTTTCCAGTATGATGCACATGAAGCCACGGCGGCTGCACGACAACTCCTGTCCCTGATTTCAAGTGCCATACCTGAGAAACCCCAGGGACGAAGGCAGGTTATGGAGATATCTTCTGTGCAAACTAAAATTGCCAGGTAGACAGGCATGCACTGTCAATGAGCCAGTCAAATGTGTCATTAATCTGGTTTTTACCATGATGGCAGCAGTACAATTACGCAACTGTCATATAACATTAATCATGCCTTTATTTAAGCTTTTTAGAAAGTTATCTGGTTAAGGCCAATTTTAATCTAATTCTCCAGTCTACGAAAAGCCAACTTTGAAAAAGCAGCAGGTTCATAATTACTGTACTTAAATTGAAATATATTTTATGTTTATTGTACCTGCTAATACAATCAAAAGAGGAGGAATACATCATGATTTGAGGTCATCCCCAAAATCTGTTTTAATTTTCTTGTGTTTTCACAGGTGGAAGGAGAAAACTATGCTGTTCCTCTGGAGGCTGATGGCTACACTGGGTCCATACTGAGAGGTTCCTCAAGTGCAGGAAAAACCATGCTCTATATTGTTCCTCTCCAAGATGAACTAGAGCTAACACCTCTTCCTGCAAGAGCACCAGAGTTTGCACTGATGCCGAAAGCCAGCTGCAAAACAGAGATGCCTCTGCAAATGCTGGCACTCCCTATCAATGACGGTCTTCACTCATGCCCTGAAACAGGTGAATTACCTTACAGTTTGGGGTTAAGGATGATCAAAATAAGAGCAAATTGTAATTTTAGGAAAAAGTAACCTTTTATGTTTAATATATCATCTTAAAAAGCTGTCAACAAATGATCTTAATTAATCTTAATGAGCATTATATTTAACTGTTTGCATATAAAATGACTGGAGATTTATTCTGGTCTACACTTTGTATTTCTCTTCAAGATGCACAACCTGATGGCAACACGGCAGCAGAGGCTTTGACTGCATCCTCATCATGCAGTGGATGATGGTCAAGCTCACAAACATCTGCTTATGGAAGATCGGCAAACAAAACAAACACAATGTTCCAGAATAATTTTATACTGCAGCTATTTATGCCATCTTGTTATAATGTTAGTGAGCAAAATAAACACACATAAGTATTTATTTACTGTGCTTTATTTGTAATTATTTAAAAGTGCATACTTGTTTTAGAATAAGGACATTAGATTTGCATCAAGTTTATCAATGGGAAACTTCATCCAAAAAATGAGGTCTGTTGAAGGACATGCATATAGACGTCCCGTCCAAAAGAAGAGGAATCGACGGTGGGGTTTACTTGCTGCACTACAACAAGACCTTCAGCTGACAAGGGGCATACAGTGACCCCATGACCCCATGCTCTGGATCAGCACCATCAGGTTCCTCTTCTTGCAAGTGTTCTGCTTGCAGGATCTGAGATGGACCAAACACATACATTAATTACAATTATAGCCATTGCCTCGTTTTGTTCACATACTAGTGTAGACGATCTAATGTTAATATTTGTTAATTTAGGTCAGACTGATATAACACATTAATGAATACCATACTTTAAATTGCATGTCTTTGTTCTATAATACACACTACCTCCTGCAGAATTAATTAAGCAATTACCTGAGGTGTTTGTTGTTGGTTTCCATTCTGACATAAAAAAAGTAAGTATTACTATGACAGTATCAATGTACTGTTTGTGTAATTATTTCATCAAAAACACCAAGAAAATTATGAATAACTTGTGCCTCACCTTCACTACATGATATCACTAACTAAGCTAACATAAGTTGTCTATGTAGTTACTTAAAACATGTGATGTTAAATGCTGCTGCTTTCTTTAGCTAACGAGTTTTAAGGATGTAATGGCTCATTCAACTTCAGCTTATCTTCATCCAGTTTAATACAAGACAGTAACACGGTTGTAACCTCATCAACCGTACCTTCCCCGGTCGGAGAACACCAAACTCATAGGGTTTATTTTAAATTGTATCATACGTGCGTAGCTAACCTTAGCTAACGTAGTCATGCATCAGGTGCATGTAACGTTAGCTCACTGGGGGCTAACGTTACATGCAGGCAGAACGTGGGGCTTCATGTCAACACAGCAGCCTCCATGTCGTTCTTTAAAGAAAGAGACTCCACGACATTAACGACATGAAAACAAAGAGAAGTGCTGCTACATTTAAAATAATGTTGACGAACAGAGCAATATAATGTCAACTTACCTCTGTGTCCTCCTCACGTAACCTCCTGTTAGTGTGTGTGTGTGTGCCAAGAGCCCAGTCGAGCCCACCAATAGAAACTCCTCGCTCATTCGGCAGCGTATGCCCCGCCCACTACGTCCAAAACTCAACTCGTAACTTTTGGGATTGAGCGAGCAGGTTTTTTTTTTGAGCGCAGGTTTTTTTTTGAGCGCGCAGGGTTTTTTTTTGAGCGCACAGGGGTTTTTTTTGAGCGCGCAGGTTTTTTTTTTAGCACATTTTTTTATTTTGAGAGCACATTTTTTTATTTTGAGAGCACATTTTTTAATTGTAGGCAGAAATTCTAGTTACAAACCAGAAATTTGCTCTCAAAACATGTTTCTTTGCTTGCGGAATAAAGACACAAATCTACCTTCATACATTTCACCCATCCAAAGCCTCTTCAGGAGCAGTGCTGTGAAGCAGCATGGCTCTACGAAGCTCAGGCTCAAACTGTTGGATCCAAGTTAACGACAAAGTGATGATGTCTTTATATTAATTATTAGATGACGGAGGTACTGATGTTCATTATACTACACTAGTATTGCATTGCTGTTTTAACCACCACACTAAGGGTTGCCGGCAATCATTTTGAGAAATTGGCAACCCAATCATTGTTTTTTGGCAACCACTTTTTAACATTTAGCAAAACGTCCTCCTCAGAATAAATACATCTTGAATAATTGTTTCAATAAATGATATTTGAGTATTGGTGTGAGTGTCATAAGCAGACAACGCTGCATGTGCATTGCTGCGTTTACTCAGGAGCTTTAGGCCATGACCAAGCAAATAAAGACTGGCTGGGCTTGTAACGTTGGACTAAAGCGTCAACAAATTGATTCAACTGACAAAGAACCAGATGAACCTGAACAACAACAAACAGGACAATTGTAAAATCTTGGGAGAAGATTATTTTCAGTTTCCACAGCCATAAGTGGACCACTTCTACATGCTGGTGCTGAGCTGTGCCCAGTGTGAGGAAGTAGGCAATGTGCTTTACATTTCTAGTTTGTTGAGTAATAGCAGGCATCATAGCTTCACGGACAGCAAGTCAAACTTCAGCAACACGATACAGAACCAAGAAATATTGAGTTAATATGGCGACATGCAGATCTGTGTTGTGTGTCTAGGTTCAGGCCTCTACCCTAGAACAGTCTAGCCGGATGGAAATGTGATTGGAGTGCTGACAGATTCAAAGAATTGAATACAAAGTTTTCACACAAAAATAGTCCTCGTTAGCATAGTTAGCTAGATGCAGTATCGCTAACAGAGGTTGACGAGTATCTCATTGACATGCAGCTCAAAAACACCAAACAATTAGCATTCAGAATTAAAAAACGAGTCCAAATTGAAGGGAAAATATAGCGATAGTTCAATAATTCCATTTTGAAACGTTCCTGACGGTAATTAACCTAGGGTGATCAGACGTCCTCTTTTTCCCGGACATGTCCTCTTTTCGAGACCTAAAAAATGCGTCCGGCAGGGATTCCAAAAACGTCCGGGATTTTGCCTCGGCGGGGCGCCCCCCTGAAGAAACCCCCCGCCCCCCTGTAATTTTCTCGATAGCTCCAGATCACAAGTCGTCATTTAAGTTTCTCTTTCCTATGGAACCGGTCTACACCTTGTTCTGTTATTAAACAAACTAAACGGCTGTATTTTATTGATCTTATCCACACACAGCTTGTCATTTCGGTCTCTAAATGGTCGCGTTAACACTTCTCCTTTGCTCTGCGTAGACAAAGTTCTCGTGTCTTCTACCAACAATGAGCTGCTGGCTTCACATATTACAAAAGTACAAAGTACACGGACATAAAACTAAGTCATTAATAAATACATGGAGAAAAGCCTGTACTTTCGGGTAAATGTTTACATTACGCCGTTAACAGGTTACGCTCGTGCATGCGCGACTCGACTTTTGTCTCTTTGCCAGAAGTCTCCGTGACGTCCTTTCTGCTGCTGCGTGTCTCAAAACAGAAAACAGATCTCAGCTCAACGTTGAACATGAATTGTATCAAATCTACAACCCCGTTTATAAAGATGTGTAGAGGCTCACTGCTCCACTAATACTGATGCAACCTGATGCTCACATCTCTGCACTCATTCTGTTTTGTTTGGCAAAAAAACTAAATAGCTTATTGTTTTCCACAATGAGCTATTTAGTAGTAACTAAATATTAGTTATTTTTTGCACAGATATAACTTTATTTTCATTGTTCTAAGTGATTGCAATTTAAAAATTAAAAAAATGTCCGATGGAGCAATCTGATTTACTTGAAAGTGATTGCAATTTTCTTTATTCTGTTATTTATAAAAGCACAGATGGAATCACAAAATGAAGTTATTTACAGAAAAAGTTTGAGAACCACTGCTTTAAGCCCCCCGAAGCTATAAACCTAGGGGAAACACTGTATGTAAAGTATTTATTATTTATAATTTTTTATTTGTTAGCATTATTGCTTCAATATAGGGACAAAACACATTAACGAAGCACTGGACTAAATGCCACAAAAAAGATTTGTTTTACATTTGCACTTTGCAATTTTGTTAAAGTTCAATAAACAGATGTTCATATAGTCATTTGTGTCATTTTTGTCATTTCATTTGTGACATTTCTATGCATTCACATATGTTCATATGCGGCATGCTATACACTACCCCCCCGCGACGAAGTGTCCTCTTTTTCACAAACTCAAATCTGGTCACCCTAATTAACCAATATGAGACCTGTGTTCTTCTCCCGCTGACCTCACTAGTTCACATCTGGTGACACAAAGCAGACGCCAACATGTCGTCTCGCTGCAAACACTCGTCTGACGAGATGTTGGAACGAGCTTCAGACCAGCGGATCGGCATCAGTGCTGAGCTAAAGGAGGGCAGCCATCTTGGATCCATCTTGCAGCCATCAATCACAGGAGTGTCTGTGAAGAAGGAGGCGTCACCGGTCCTCCTCCTCTTCAGCATGTAAAAATACCCTGGCGTCATCTAGTGTCTTCACACCACGTGAGGTGAAGGAGCTTGGGCAATTACACTCATCTGCATGTGTTAATATGATTAATTAGCAGGAATAAACACTTTCCCATGTCACAGGCTGCACGGTGAGCCACACACCTGCAGAGGCTCTGATAAAAGACAACGCCTCATGGCAAAGAGCCTTTTCTTGAGACCCGTTAATTGGCATCTGAAAACGTTCCGGCTAATTAGGAAAAGCCAGATGAGGCTTGATTAGTTTGAAGGCAAAGTGTAACTTGTGGTGCGGTGGGACTCGGGAATGTGCCGAGGTTTTATTTCTTCTCCATCACGATACAAAGATAATTGTAATTGTGATCATTTGCATACGTTAATGAATTTGCGTGACGCTTCTTGATCAGACGTGGAATAAATAATTGATGCCGTATCAGCACCTACCATGACAAGTGGGATGTTTTGAAATAGCTAAGCGCATTAAGGTGTGAGTCTGAGGAAAGGTGTGAAAGTAGAGCAGATCCTATCTTCTGCTTCCTCAGATTAACTCAACCTCACACTACAAGCTTCTACCTAGATTTTAAAAAGCACGCAGAGTCGGAGCGAATTGGACTCAGCTCAAGAAAATGCTTTTCAGAAACCGTGCAGAGTGGCGGAGAACAAAGAGCGGCGATGGGAGACAGACCCGTCTGTGTTGGAGCTTTAATTGGAACACGGTAAACAGTAAATACATCAGATTGTCTCGAATGCCCTGGATGTGGAGGAGCCACTCCCCTTTAATTAGCTGGCGAGTGCTTTCAGATTAGGCTTTGTTAGAGGCAGGCAGCCACGGAGCCAGGCAGCCACGGGATATGCCCCGAGTTCAGCCTCCCAGGAGCTCCAGCAGCACAGATACAGGGCTCATGTTTAATTGCTTCTGTAAATGGTCAGAGCTCAAGCCCCCTAATTCCATTCCTCGGGGTAATCAGGCATGTTTTCACCATACAGGGCTAAAGAGAGGGAAACAGTCCACACATCCACCGTGCAATACAATGCCACTGATGCCGCTCAGGGGCTTCACAGTGACCGCAGCCGTCTTCATGACATGACACAGGAACATTGTTTAATCAGATTTTAGTTTGGAACTCATTGAACAGGTATCTGATAAAGATCACTGGATCCTTTCAGTTCTTGGCATCTGAAAAAGCAGCAATCACACAGCAACATTACATTTCCTTGAACGTCTCTGCTGTGGGTTTGAGTCTCACTTTGATTCCCCAACACTGAACATGTTCAGACACTGATTTTTGCCTGACACCGATCCATTTGATAACTATTCCTCCGTGTGTAGGATCTCAGATTAACATATACAAGAGAGAGATCAAGAGTTCATTAAAAACACTGACGCTCAGGGGAGAGCAGCGCTCTGACAGTCACTTCAGGCCATCACACCTTCAGTCAAGCGTCTTTTAGTCCCGCTTCCAGTTGGCTTTCATCCTCATGGTTCAACCACAGAGTGGTCTTGGTCCCAGAGAAGCCTTTTGCCAGCACAGTCCACACACACACACACACACTGCACACATGTGATGATGCACAGACCATTTTGACATTGAACACAACATGAATGTGAACGTGAATGCGGCACATAGTCTCTGATACGCTGACGGACGGGGGACTCGGTGAGGAACAGCGTCCTCCCTGGGGAGCAGAGGCCGGCAGCGATGAAGATCCACAACAAGGACAGGAGCAGAGAGGAAGAGGAGCTGGGGGGGGGGGGGGGGGGGGGGGGGGGAGCAGTACTTCTGTCACTCAGCAAACCTGCAGACAACAGAGAGGGAGAAGGGTCAGGCTCGTGTTTATGTGGGAATACAGAACCCACATCCTGACCAGTGGATTTCAAGACTTTTCCATGACTTTAAACCAAATGTCCATGACAAACATTTAGTGAAATCTGGGTGTAAACAGTAAAAAGTGAGTAAATGTAGTATTTAAACTAACAATGAGAATACAAAGCATACAGTAAACCTTAAATGACACAAATGAATGAGACAATAGTTTGATTAAAAGAATAAACATTTATATAGATGCCTGTATGGATGCCTGCTTATATTTTGAGTCTTTCTTTTAAAAGCATATTCATTATTTCAAACTCAGCGTAAATGAACGTCATGAACACATGAATATAACACATTTACATGACTTTTACTAAACTTTTGGGATTTTATTTTGGAATGAAAGCTGCTAACATGACAATAGTCTCCATGCTGGTCAAGGTGGATCCAAGTGTAATCATTCAACAGTTAACTTCTCCATCACCTATTCTGTCTACAGTCGTTTGGTCAGACTCCTCTGATAGTCATATACTGTCTGTTTTTCATATTACCTCTGATATTATCAATTCTACTGGTTCCTTCAACATCCTCTTCCATCACAGCCCAGCGCTGCCCTGGAGACACAGATGGTTGGCTGTATTCACCTTCTGGTCCGTCAGCACAGAGCTGCTCTGGAGCGGAGGCAGGTGGCTGTTGAGCAAGACGGCGCCGGGTCTGTCGTGCTCGCAGAAGATGGTGCCGTTGATGTAATGGAAGCGGTCGCCCGGCACCAGTCTGTTCCTACAGGTGGCGCAGCTGAAACACTGCAGAGCACAAACAGACACGGATCACATGCAGGCCACGGCAGCGTTGATATAGTTTAAACCAGTTAAACTATATCTAGACTTTTTTTCTTCTTTTCCCCTGTGTTTGAGTCGTCGTAGGAACCTCAAATTAATTCCAATACTTGTGTTTATTGTATGTATTTGTTCAGCAAAGTCTTGGGGAAAAAAATTATATCTGCAAAAAAAGAATCACACATAACTTAAATACCGGTAAACAAAAAGGACCATAAAGGCAACGAATACAACAAAACCAAACTAATAACCCAAAGAGCAAATGGAGTAGAAAACAAACAAATAAAATATACAAACAAAACCAGGGGAACAAAAGAACTGCATCATAGATCATAATAGATCATAAAAGGACGACATCACTTAAAAGCAGTTCTAGACTTTTTTTCTTTTCCCCTGTGTTTGAGTCGTCGTAGGAACCCCAAATTAATTCCAATACTTGTGTTTATTGTATGTATTTGTTCAGCAAGGTCTTGGGAAAAAAAATTATATCTGCAAAAAAAGAATCACACATATTTTGATCATAACTATGAACATCCAGCACGATATGAGCAAGATTTCCCCAAAAATGCCTCCTTGAGCGGTCACAGAGTGTTTCAAACTGTATCATGGAGCCCTAACAGCAGCCCACATACTAATAAGACACTTTTGGGAAAGATTAGGACCTAAAGAACCGGAATCTGCAACATAATTCATACTAGAACACAGCATTTGGGTGTTCAAAGAAGTTTCAGTCAAAAAACGGTGTCGTTCGGTTCAAAAATGGAGTTTACATAAATACTTAAACTTAACGGTTACTTGAATTATGTTTCACACCAGATGTCTCTTCTCACAAGGGTTGCGGTGTTGTAGCAATTTAAATGAAGTTAAACAACGGTGTGGTTCTGGAGATAATATGCTGATGTTTTTTGTCTGATAATAGGCGCAGGGGGATTTTCTCACGCTGTTTTTAAAGGGTTTTAAGCACGATATCAAGAGTTGGAACAAAACATTGCGAGCACCTGAGACTGGAAATATGAAACACTAGAATGTAACATGTTGTAAAAAAAAACCTTTAGACAGTGTCTTCAGCAGAGTGTAAACATGGACACATGGGAAAGAAGATGGAGGGCACAGATCATTTATCTCCTGTCCGTCTCCACTAATCCCAGATGTTCCTGTCAGACGAGCAGCGGGAGGCAGAGTGCGTGCCGACAGAGCAGAGGCTTTACCTTGAGGTGGTAAACGCTTCCCTGCGCCCGCATCACCATTTCGTTGGCGGGGATCGACTGTCCGCAGGCGCTGCACGCCCCGCTGTGCCCGAACAGCCTGCGAACACAGAGACACAGATTGCTCCTCCAGCCTCACATCTCCAACCAGCAGCTCCTCCTCCTCCTCCTCCTCCTCCTCCTCCTCTCACCTGATGTAGTCGCTCCGGCACAGGATCATGCCTCCCTTGCTGTAGCAGGTGGTGCCCATGTCCCCCAGCTGGGCCTGGCAGCAGGAGCACTTGAGGCAGCGGGTGTGCCAGTAGCGCTCCATGGAGAAGAGCAGGAAGCGGTCGGCGATCTTGCCCCCGCATCCGGCACACGACCTGGGGGCCGGCGTGCCGCCTGCCGCCTGCTGGCTGTTCACCATGCTGGTGTGGCCCTCAGAGGCTCCTGGGCAGAGGACAGGTAACGGTGAGCAATGCTCACCTTCTGGAGACGACATAAACACTCGGATTTCTCCACAATAATAGATTTCTGTGTAAACTGCATTTCTCTTTCCATTGGTGGATCATTAGAAAGCCATAATTACAGCAGGAGCTCTCAGTAAACTGTGTTGTGTTTTTAAGACACATTGTCCATCCCCCCCTGCTCTGACAAAGACAGACAGGCTTCAGTGTGATGGAGCGCACTGACTGGGAGAGCTGGGAGAGCTGGGAGAGCAGAACCTGCTTCTGTGCACAGTCATTCTAATAAAACACACTCATAAGTGTTAGATATGAGATGTGTTTAAATGTGTTTAAGCAGCTACAACACAACAGCACCAGTCTCTGGTTGACAGGTAACACAGCGCGCGCGCGCGTGTGTGTGTGTGTGTGTGTGTGTGTGTGTGTGTGTGTGTGTGTGTGTGTGTGTGTGTGTGTTGTATTCTGCAGCGCTAGTTCCAACTTCCTGAACTCCCTCAGCTGGACTGACATGTCCCACATCAAGGAGAGCTGCAGCTGGAGTCCGGACTGCGCGCGCAGAGAGGAAACGAGACAAACGTGTTACTACCTTCACGAGCCAAAGGCTTTCTTTCCTCCGGCGATGAAGTTTGAGGAGGTGGAGAAAGACTCAAAGAAGCTCGCGCCGCGTGGTGCCGCTCAGAGACGCGTCCTGGGCTCCATGGCTCTCCGGAGGAAAGGCGCAGCGGCGCAGCACGCAGCCCGGGACGGAGGCACGGGCACGGGGAGAGCTGGACCGGGGCTCACCGACATGAAGCGGCGGCGGCACAGACACACGAGCAGGTCCTCTGCGTCACAGACCGTCCGTCAACATTCCTCCATCTGCTGCGGCGCTCTGACAGCGACTCTATTCATCAGATTGCGCAAGGAGCTATTTAAATTAGCGAGAGGGGCGTAACCGACGGAGGCGCGCCGCAGCCAATGGGAGAGCAGGGGGCGTGTCCACAGCCAATAGGAGCGCAGGGGGCGTGTCCGCAGTCAAGATGATTTATGAGTTCATAGTGGCTTATTAGCGCACATTCACTGCCCACTGTGTGTGTGTGTGTGTGTGTGTGTGTGTGTGTGTGTGTGTGTGTGTGTGTGTGTGTGTGTGTGTGTGTGTGTGTGTGCAGCGTTATTAAACAGATTGTGGTGTCGTATTGTTTATAGGTTACATGGATAATAATAATAATAACTTTATTTATATAGTTTACAAAGTGCTCTACAGAGAAGCAAAGCGTATTCATAACTTAAATACCGGTAAACAAAAAGGACCATAAAGGCAACGAATACAACAAAACCAAACTAATAACCCAAGGAGCAAATGGAGTAGAAAACAAACAAATAAATAAATAAAATATACAAACAAAACCAGGGGAACAAAAGAACTGCATCATAGATCATAATAGATCATAAAAGGACGACGTCACTTAAAAGTAGTTCTATAAAAATGGGTTTTAAGAAGTGATTTAAAAGAAGTTATCATATGATCATATCTTCTCTTTGACTCTAATAACAGTTTGAGGTCAGAAATGTCCAACAGAGTTTTATCATTTTATCAAGACATCAGACATTTACATTAATACATTAATTATTACATTAATGTTTACAATGATTCATTTGAAGAGGCACGTTTAAAAAGATAATACTTACATGTACCGTGTTTCTGTAAAGGTTCTGCTCCCACAACCCGCATCCTTAGAGTGTGTGTGTGTGTGTGTGTGTGTGTGTGTGTGTGTGTGTGTGTGTGTGTGTGTGTGTGTGTGTGTGTGTGTGTGTGTGTGTGTGTGTGTGTGTGTGTGTGTGTTTTCTAATCCCTTCCACAGAAGGTCAGCATAGCACTGAGGTTGATGGGACAGCGATTCCTTGTTGCTCGAGGGCACTCCAGCAGGGCAGGTTAGACCTCCTGGTCCTGGTCTTAGTCCTGGTCTTAGTCCTGGTCTTAGTCCTGGTCCTAGTCCTGGTCTTAGTCCTGGACTTAGTCCTGTTCCTGGTCTTAGTCCTTGTCCTGATCCTGGTCCTGGTCTTAGTCCTGGTCTTAGTCCTGGTCCTGGTCCTAGTCTTAGTCCTGGTCCTTGTCCTAGTCTTAGTCCTGGTCCTAGTCTTAGTCCTGGTCTTAGTCCTGGTTCTAGTCTTAGTCCTGGTCCTGGTTCTAGTCTTAGTCCTGGTCCTAGTTTTAGTCCTGGTTCTAGTCTTAGTCCTGGCCTTAGTCTTAGTCCTGGTTCTAGTCTTAGTCCTAGTCCTGGTTCTAGTCTTAGTCCTAGTCCTGGTTCTAGTCTTAGTCCTGGTTCTAGTCTTAGTCCTGGGTTTAGTCCTAGTCCGTACATCAGCCTCACACAGCTGTACTTGCAGCTGAGGCCAGTAGAGGGCAGCATCGTGTTGCAACCAGCAGACGTTGGTGGGTTGTACTGTTTTCTGATGTGTTTTAGTTTAGATATTCTGGAATGAGTGTAAATGGAGCCAGAACATTGTGAATAGTTTGTCTCAAAGATAAATCTGCTTTATTTTTATGATCTAATCTGGGCTCTCCAACTCTGTTACATTGTTGAATTAAACTTCTTAAATGTGGTGTTTTGCGGAAATGTAAAATGTAGTAATAGTGGTAGTAATAGTAGTAGTGGTAATGGTAATAGTAGTAGTAGTGGTAGTAGTAGTAGTGGTAGTAATAGTAGTATAGTGGTAGTAGTAGTAGTAGTGGTAGTAATAGTAGTAATGGTAGTAATAGTAGTATATTAGTAGTAGTGGTAGATAGTGGTAGTAGTAGTAGTAGTAGTGGTAGTAATAGTAGTAGTGGTAGTAATAGTAGTATATTAGTAGTAGTTGTAGTAATAGTAGATAGTGGTAGTAGTAGTAGTAGTAGTAGTAGTAGTAGTAATAGTTGTAGTAATAGTAGTAGTAGTAATATTAGTAGTGGAAGTAATAGTCGTAGTGGTAGTAATAGTAGTAGTAGTAGTGGTAATAGTAGTAGTGGTAGTAATAGTAGTAGTAATAGTAGTAGTATAGTGGTAGTAATAGTAGTAGTGGTAGTAGTAGTAGTAGTATAGTGGTAGTAATAGTAGTAGTGGTAGTAATAGTAGTAATGGTAGTAATAGTAGTATATTAGTAGTAGTGGTAGTAATAGTAGTAGTAGTAGTAGTAGTAGTAATAGTAGTAGTGGTACTAATAGTAGTATATTAGTAGTAGTGGTAGTAGTAGTAATAGTAGTAGTGGTAGTAATAGTAGTAGAGGTAGTAGTAGTGGTAGTAATAGTAGTAGTGGTAGTAATAGTAGTAGTAGTAGTAGTGGTAGTAATAGTAGTAGTAGTAGTAGTAGTGGTAGTAGTAGTGGTAGTAGTAGTGGTAGTAGTAGTGGTAGTAATAGTAGTAGTAGTAGTAGTAGTAGTAGTAGTAGTAGTAGTAGTGGTAGTAGTAGTGGTAGTAATAGTAGTAGTAGTAGTAGTAGTAGTAGTGGTAGTAGTAGTGGTAGTAATAGTAGTAGTAGTAGTAGTGGTAGTAGTAGTGGTAGTACTAGTAGTAGTCATTTCAAAGCACTTACAGTTACAAATTGCTTTTCAAAACACAATGTGTAAAATACAGATATAATGCTAACCATATAAAGCCATTATTTTACTAATATGATAATGAAAACCCTCTCTAACTTTGTTCTGCTTCACTTTATCAAAGTCAAACTTTGCAGAAAGAATGTTCACATATTATGCTATGATTTGAGTTAGAGAATGTTCACATATTGTGCTATGATTTGGGTTAGAGAATGTTCACATATTATGCTATGATTTGAGTTAGAGAATGTTCACATATTGTGCTATGATTTGGGTTAGAGAATGTTCACATATTGTCTATGATTTGGGTTAGAGAATGTTCACATATTGTGCTATGATTTGGGTTAGAGAATGTTCACATATTGAGCTATGATTTGGGTTAGAGTTGGACCTTACAGCTGCATCATTTCAAAGAAATAATCATCCTGAAAGTGATTTTTTTTATAGGCAGACCTGAAACCTTTTCATTTTTTCTGTGTCATCTTCATTTACTCTTAACCAGTAACATATAGACTGATATTTACACATCTGAACAAAATCTCACATGTGTACCTTTTATTATAACACCAACATTATTAAAATAGCCCTAGTGGTTGCAGAGATACACACTGTTTAGTTTTGGGATGATATTTTCGAGCGGAGACCTAAAAATAGGTTGGTTTTCTATTTTAAGGATGGTTATTCAAAAGCAAATGCAGAGAGACCTGATCCTGAAAGACCTCAGACTGACAGGGAGCAGATGAACGCTGTGATGTGTGAACGCTGTTTGAGCCCAAAGCTTCCAGGCTCAAACCTGTGCTGGCTCTAGAACAGGGGTTCCCTGTTTCTGGTTCCACAGAATGAACCCACTGACTATGCTGATCCAATTATATTTCCTCTAGTGCCACTGTGAGATTGGCATTTGTGGGTTTGAGTAAGATGTCTCCATAACTATTGGCTGGTCCTGGCTTTCACAGTGCCTGGAGGATAGCAGAATTGCAATGTGTCCATAACTTTGGTTTATGACCATCTGCAAAACTAACATAACTCACATAACTAACAATCAAATGTTAGCATTCTAACGCACTGAATGATATCTGTACCAGCATATCAACATGTCCAATGAGTCGCGAGCATGGATATAGACTTACTTTTTAACACAATGTTGCATTTCTGTATAGTTCTACTTTGACTGGGGTCAATGGCATAACATTAGTAAGACACATCTACAAGATGACATTATGTGGTGAGAAACTGATCCCAGTAGATGCAGCAGTAGTATCAGAAGCAGCAACAGTAGTAATAGTAGCAGTAACACAGTGACAGTAGTAGCTTTAGGAGATGCAGTCCTGTGAATCAGTGTTGACGTCACAGTGTTTGCTCGACTGTGAATCCTCAGCCTGAACCGGACCCTTTGTAGAAATGTTGACCTGAGGTCCATAAAAGTTGTTGGCTGTGGCACTCTTAAAAATGGATGCGTCATGTTCCACACATTTGTTTTCAGCACAACAAGCCAATAACAAGTCATGTGCATGACGTGGGTGACTGTCCCGCATTGTGTTGAAGAGGAACCACTTCAACACATCCTTTTTCAGAGAGCATGCCGGGTCCTCTGCTGTCAGTGTGGCAGCCAACTTCCACCACTCCCCGAGGCCCCGGTGATTTCATCATATTTCCTGTTCCTCTGTCAAGGCCATGCTGAAAGTCACAGCTCTCTGTGAGGCTGGACAACACCTGTAACTTCCAGTCTGGGTTCCCAGCCATTACAAAGCACTGGGGGGCATCACAGTACCGCAGACCGCCGAGACAATCACTTTTATGAAGTTCCTTCACTGTCGTCCTTTTTTTCTCTCTCTTGAGGGAAAGCACCTTAGTGTCATCTGAGCTTTGTGGTATTAGCCTAGAAAAAATGAGTCTAAATACTTGATAACTCCTCAGTCCACAGGCAATGGATTGACATTTCTCTTTAGAAATCAATGAATATCATTGAGATGCTTAATAGTAATGGTAGAAGAATGTTTTTTTCACTCTTTGACTGCAGTCTGTAGTATCACATGATCAGTAAATGTAAGAGCTATATGGAATGTGAACACATCCTCCATCTCACTTCCAACTCATCAAATACAGCAGCTTGGTCAGTGGACTTATGCTTCAAACTATGAAGCACTACGTACGCCTCCAGCATCAGTGTTGGGACGGCATGTCAATACACATTTAATACGCGCATAGTGACTTTTAAAAGTAAACTTCTTCACAAAAACATTTAATTGTCAGCCGCCACCAATTCCAGAGTACCCAAAACCTTCGGTCAGGCTGAGCGGATCCATCCCTTTATTTCCAGCACCTGTCTGCTGAACGACCAGGACCAGGTATGACCAGGTCCAGGTATGACCAAGGTCCAGGTACGACCAAGCCTAGGTACGACCAAGCCCAGGTACAACCAAGCCCAGGTACGACAAGGTCTAGGTATTACCAAGCCCAGGTACGACCAAGCCCAGGTACGACCAGGTACAGGTATTACCAAGCCCAGGTACGACCAAGTCCAGGTATTACCAGGTACAGGTACGACCAAGCCCAGGTACGACCAAGCCCAGGTACGACCAAGCCCAGGTACGACGAGGTGCAGGTATTACCAAGCCCAGGTACGACCAACCCCAGATACGACAAAATCCAGGTACGACCAAGCCCAGGTACGACCAAGCCCAGGTACGACAAGGTCCAGGTACGACCAAGCCCAGGTATGACCAAGCCCACGTACAACTAAGCCCAGGTATGACCAGGTACAGGTATTACCAAGCTCAGGTATGACCAAACCCAGGTATGACCAGGTACAGGTACGACCAAGCCCAGGTACGACCAAGCCCAGGTATGACCAAGCCCAGGTATGACCAAGCCCAGGTATGACCAGGTACAGGTACGACCAAGCCCAGGTACAACCAAGCCCAGGTACGACAAGGTGCAGGTACGACCAAGCCCAGGTACGACCAAGACCAGGTATGACCAGGTACAGGTATTACCAAGCCCAGGTACGACCAGGTACAGGTATTACCAAGCCCAGGTACGACCATGACCAGGTCCAGGTTTTTGTTTGACCGGCACCTCTTGCTGTGAGGTGACAGCGCTTATGATTGTGTTTCTTCTGTGGGCACACATAGGTGGAGGCTGATGTATTATAGTGAGTCTTTTACTCATTGCACTTTGATAGACAGATGAGGAGCAACAGAAATATGTTCCTAATATCTGCCTCCCTCTGATTCTCAAAGTTCTTTTGATTTCACTGAAATGCCACGATGACCCTGAAACAGATGAGCAGTCAGACGTCGTCATGGGACACCGGCTTTTGTGCACAACAACTTTGTTGGAAGGATTATTTCCTTGAATTTACACCAACCAAACAGTTCAAGCAGACAAACATCGTCATCAAGGGTGATGTTGAACTAAATGGGAACCGTTGGCGCCATCAGTGACGACAGCAGACGGTAAGGACGTCTCCATGGTGATATGGTATGCCATGTGTGCTTTTTGGTTGCTGCCTGTCGGTCGGCCGGTGAAAGAATTCAACCTTGTTTGAAGGAAGAGGACGCAGAGAGGGATACTTATATTTGATCAGTTGAATTTATGATGGATAGGAAAACGTGCCAATACAACTGACATACTGTTCAGCCCAAGTTAGAACACCCGTGTACTGAGAAACACAATCATATTAAAGTGCTCAACTACTGGAAGTATGTTTGTGTCCATGGATACTATGGACTATGTGTGAAAAAACATGCTGTATGAGAGAATGGGCACTAAATATGTTGTAACACCACTATTGTACGGGGGCTACACAGCATCAAAACATAATGGACTATCTAGTGTAGTTTTGTTTACTTGCACAAACACTCAAACACGCAATAACTGTGAGCTGCAGAGCTTCAGTTTGCATATAATAAATACAATATATATCATCAGATTATCAGATTAGCATGACATTAGCATCAGATATCCATGGACCCCAGATATCCATGGTCCATCTTCAGTTTGTCAAACTCAGGTTTGTAGTTCTTTTCAAAGACATCCTGGAAGATGTCTTTAAATCTGCCATCATAGATGGCAGATTTAAATCCTAACCTTACTTCTACTTATACCGAAGAAGTATCCAAATGTAATGAGCACATTGATTGACACCTTCACACTTCTTGGAGAATGAACCCTTTCCATGTGTAGGAGCCACCAAGCGTTAAGTATGGTCCCACCACACTTAATATCTCAGGTGCAGCTGTAACTGGAGTCTGGAGAGTCGGTAGAGATGAGGCCCGCTGCATTAGTACTGACTCGGGCAGTCAGGATTGTTCCTCCCTCCTTTCAGAAGGAAGCAGAGGCCAGGGTGAGGAATGTAGTGGTCCACCGTCATGTTTGTGCTCCAGAGCCAGCCGAAGCATTGTGTAAGGCCACGAGGTTTCAAGAATGCAGAGCTGGAAATGTGTGCGGACGTCTGAGAAGCTCTATGATAAAAGCCAGACTAATGAATAAAGGGTTAAGGGTTCCATTGTTACAACAAAGGCCTGAAAAAGACGTGAGGGGTCATGGTTGCCCAACCAAGGATGTTGGTGTATACAAGCCAGAAATATGTCCGTTGAATAAAACATTTTCTTTAGGGTATTGAACAGTATAAAACTCTCTGTGTAACTCAGCAGGTAAAAAACTGCAACAGCTGTGGGTCATTTTTGGTTCATAAACAACAGCCATTTCCAGAGGAGACAAACATGCATTATCAGGCTATTGGTGTCACAGCTGGATGATGCAGTTATTGACATTATTATTATTGTCTTCTCAGAATCATTCTAATGTGTTCCTTTTCGTTGTGTTTGCTAACGCACAGCCACTGCAGGTTCCTGCTGGAGGGCTGTTTTGACTTTTAAGATCCTTCTCCACCTAAAGTGTTTGACTGTGAAAGGTGTACTGGTCCTGCCTGTTAAGCAACCCTAAGATTACAATTTGGAAAGCGCCCGCAGAATGGGGACTATTGAGAGATTAAAGAATAATTCAGGTTAATTTTTGTTGCGATATTGGTCGTCTCACTGTTTGCTCACTGGATGTATCCAAATTACTTTGCCGATGCTCTGACTTTTCCTTTAGCGCCATTATCAACATAAAAAAACACACATTCCACACCATAGCTGAGCACACGGCAGGGAATCAGAAATCAAAAAGATGAAGGTTAAGGTCCAAATGAAGGCTGAGTTGGAAGCTGGGTGTGGTGTGAGCGGGGTAGGGAGCAGGAAGAGGCCCCAAGTCCCCGACACCATTCAGTGTTGTTGGTTCCATCAAGATGGTCCTAGTTCAAGTAGCCTTTGGTTAGAGAAGTAGAAGTCTCATAGTTATAGTGTAGAGTAGTTAACCTGACCAACCAGATGGTCCGTGAACAAAATCTGAGAAGCCATCATTGGAAACTGCAAAAGGGCCGGCACTTTAAAAAAACTCTTACCAAAGCAAGTCAGTAGAAGAGTGAAAACATCTTTTACATGGAGAGAAGCCTTCAGTGCGTCCTCTCTAGTTCTGATAGAACAGATGCTACTGCAGCATCTATGCTAACGGATGCTACTGCAGCATCTATGCTAACGGATTCTACTGCAGCATCTATGCTAACGGATGCTACTGCAGCATCTATGTTAACCTCTTCAGGGGCTGCCATTGTTGTTTAGAATGAACAGCTGCTGATTTGTGTGGTTCCACACACACACACACACACACACACACACACACACACACACACACACACACCTAAGTGACAGGATGCTGATTGGTCACAAACACGTTACTTGAAGACTGACAAGATGGATTTTTGTGTGATGTCGTGATGTCGTGAGAATCAAGTGAGTTCCCCACAACACTAACAGATAGCAAAGATGCCACATCTGCAATGCCTCTCCATAGATTTATTATTATACATTAACCCCCCAAAAAAAGATCTATTACAGGTTGATACATTTTTATTTGATGTGCATGAAATTACAGACCAAAACATTCGATGAACATGTATAACAAGTTTTAAATACAAACATAATTTCACTCCTCAAAATAAAACATTGTATGTACACTGTGAAGGACACACACACACAACAATAAAATATATAATCACACCCCGAAAAATGAGGTGATCCTAGTATTTACCACTCCACAACTAAGAGTGAAGTCCATATACACTATATTCTTTTGGTCAATATACTGTAGTAGCATAATGAGCACATTCTCTCACTGGTGAAAGTTTCTCATCCTTCACACACACACACACACACACACACACACACACACACACACACACACACACACACACACACACACACACACACACACACACACACACACACACACAATGCCACAGTCAGTACAGGTGCATCACAAAGGACAGGTAATAAAGAACACATAGCCCCTATAGTAACTAATGAATATGTCATCTAGTTCTTCCTCATTATTTAAAATGCATGTCCCTAATTTCCTACACCTGTCATAAATGTTGCCAATTACTGGTTTCAAAAGCTTCATTCTGTGTGACGGTCACATGGCTCCCTGTGGAGAGAACACAACATTACAATTCAATAAAAGAAGTTTCAGTAAAAGCACAGCAGCACGCTGCAGAGTGCCATCCTCAGTGCGGCCCTGAAGCACTGGTGTGGACAGACTGGTGTGATTGTAGCAGGACGCTTAAAGTGCAAGCGAGTGTATTGCCTAGTTAGGGAGGGGTCACCCTGCTGACAGACAGGGGGAGGTGCAGAGTCTTGGCCCGGCGTGCCAGGCCGGGTCCGGGCATGGAGGGCCCGCCTCAGCGCCTGAAGGTGTGGATGTCATTGTGGAGGCTGACTGAGGGGCCGCTGTGCGTACGGCAGCTCGTGTTGCAGCTGCAGCGCTGGATCCACATGACTTTCCTGTAGAAGCCCTCTCCGTCGGGGCAGTGGAAGCGCAGCATCACGGTGCGGGAGAGGGAGGGCGTGCAGCAGCGGCCGTCGGTGCAAGTCCCACAGGTACGAGGGCGGTACCGCTGCAGGGTCCAGCATCCGGCGAAGGTGATGCTGACCGGTTCCTGGGGGCGGACAGTCCGCTGACACTTCTTCCCCTTCTGCGTGACAGAGAGAGAGCCACCATTAAAATGACATCAATAAGTCATCTCTGGCCAGATCATTTATACACTTCATATACTGCACATACTTTGCATTTTTGAACTTTCTTCATTGTTTCATTTCCTAAATTATTACGTTTTTTTTGTTTTGTTGGATATATTGAGTATTTTGTCTTATTTTTTGTGTCTCATATGTAAGTTGCTTGCTACTGCGACAAACCAATTTCCCCTTGGGGATAAATGAAGTATACATCTATATGTCTATCTTTATCTATCTATTATTGAATCTTCATCAAGGAACAATGCAGTATTTATTGATTAAATTATTTATTATCGGGCGTCAAGCCTGGAAGCTCGCTAGCTCGGACTGCTAGCTCGGACTGCTAGCTCGCGAGCTAGCTCTGTCTCTCTTTTTGTTCTTGTTCTCACAGCTGTGGTGGTGTCACAGGCTAATCCACCAGGACGTTATGGACATTGTAGCTTCTGTTGTCCTTTCTGCTGCCACATCACTAGCTAGCTTGCGCTGCTAGATTGTGAGCTAGTGCTGTGGAGCTGGTGGGAGAGGCTAGCTTGCATTGCTACCTTGCGTTGCCATCTCGCGAGCTTGCGCTGACCTGTAGCGCAGAGCGGTTTTCCATCGCTTCTTGGATGAGCGTGGTGGCATCGTCGGTGGGTGAATTTTGTCCACAAATTAGCCGCACCGATATTTAAGCCGTGCCAAAGTTGAGAAAAAAAGAAGAAAGAAAGTAGCGGCTTATAACTCGAATTTTACGGTATTTGTTAGCGTACCTTGATAGCTACGGGAAGCTGCAGCTCACATTGCTGGATCTGGCACAGTCTGGTTTCTCTGAGCAGCCGACAGTCTGGGTTGTCGCTGCTCACTCGACTTGAGATGCCCATCCCACACGAGGTGGAACACTCGGTCCACTCGGTGGTTTGAGGGAAACAGCTGGATCTGAGTAACACCTCAGACATGGGGAAGGACACCATCTCTGTGGGGAAAAACAAAGACGACGAGTCATAATCAAACAATGTATCCCAGCAAACGAAAAACATCCAGACATACAATCATGATCTTTGGATTAGAGTAATGGGATTCCATTTGAGCACGATATCTCAACCACAGGACACATTAGCTGTGGACGTCTATAGGCCGAATATCAGGTCTTCATGTCTGATGTGTGGTTGCCATTGTATTAACTGAGCACATTCATGCTCCCCTGAGGTTAAACCATTTCCTGTAGCGCCACCCTCAGGATACAATATCTAGGGTGACCAGATTTGAGTTTGTGAAAAAGAGGACACTTCGTTCCGGGGGGGGGGGGGGGGGTAGCAGTAGATCGGTCGACCAATGACAGTTCTCTCTACAGTCAGAGCTTGCGCAAGAAGGTGGAACGTGAGGGAGATACCATTTCCAAAACTTGTAAGGGGGTAATAACTATTTTCCTGGACATACCATTTCCAAAACTTGTAAGGGGGTAATAACTATTTTCCCCGACGTAGCAAAATCCCGGACGTTTTTGGAATCCCTGCCGGACGCTTTTTTTAGGTCTCGAAAAGAGGACATGTCCGGGAAAAAGAGGACGTCTGGTCACCCTACAATATCAGCTTTGCTCAAAAGATGACAAATATAGCGATTCAAACTTTCACATTCACGCTATATTGTATATTTTTAAATCTTAGAATAAGAAACATATTTTGGTTAAATATATATATTTTCATATATTCTTTATTAAGCGGTGCCTAAAGATCTCTGACTAGAACATGAAATGTCCTGACCTGCTTTGTCACAGAATTACACAAAATTTCAAGTTATTGTTTTGTGAAGTCAGGATTATCTCTCTGAAACCGGTTCAAGATGGATTCCAAAGCGGTTTTTCATGAGGTTTGTTTCATTATTAATCATGCAATAGGAACACGTTGTGTTTGGCTCAACCCCTGCACACCAACAATAATAAATCTCCTTCGGGCCACATGTAGAGTTGGCGGCGGGCCTCAGGAGGAGCTCACCTCTGAGCGCGGCCTCTCCGGCGGCGGCTGGGAGCCGAGGGTGCGGCTCGGCCTGCAGCAGGGCGCTGATGTGGTTGGGGAGGGACCGGCCGTCCGGCAGGGAGGTGTGCGTCGGCTCGTCTGGCTCCTCGCTGATGTGGTTGTCGTCGTCACACACCCACTCCTCGCAGCAGCCGACCTCGGGCCGGGCCAGCCGGGGCCGCGAGCAGCGCCGGGCCGGCAGCGGCAACTGGCGCGGACAGAGCGGCATGCAGCCCACCACCCGGTCCATGCAGGTGCACTGGTGCTGGCAGCTGGGCTGGAAGTCCTCGCCATGCTGGTACACCCGGCCGCTAAACTCACACGGCAAACCCTGGGCCTCAGCTGTCTCACACACACACACACACACACACACACACACACACACACACACACACACACACACACACACACACACACACACACACAAAAGGAAACACAGCTGTGAAGGGAGAACTTTGAACTTCATAGGACACAGTGGAAAGCCTGCGTTTAAACATAAGCACAATCACAAATAGTCAGCATCAAACTGCACAAATCATTTTCTTTTCTTTAATAGAATATTTCATGATTTCTGAACAATTAGCTTTATAATCAAAAACTATGTGAACATTTGTGCAACAGAGGCAGACATATCCTTTCTTGTCAGCTCCTACAAGCCAATCTCCACAACTCTGGTTACTAAACTTCCCATGATGCAACTTCATACTACCTTTTATTAGACCCTTCTCGGCTGGAAAACGCAAACATCTTTAAAACTTTACACTTCCAGTTTATGACACAGATTGTATTCTCCAAAACCACCCTGATGACATCACCGGGGTTATTTCCACAGCTCCTCCAGACTGAATCTTTATATGTAAAATCACAAGAGTGCTGCTTTACAGTAATAACACTGGTGAATTGCCTTTAAAGTGAATGAATGTCTTGTGACTCCCCATGATGTGAGCCGGAAGAAAAGTCAGAAAAAGATAAACTAAATGTTTGCTGCTGTGTTCTCCGCTCTCTGTGTGGACATAACGTTGAAAGCAGTGTTTTACTGAGGTGTCACTCACCTCGACACAGTCCTCTCTGCGGGTCCCCTCCGGCCCCCAGGTGGCAGCGCAGCCCCTTGATGTGGTCGCAGGGCTCGGTGGCGCTGCAGTCCTCGTTGAACTGCCGGGCGCACACTTTACAGCAGCCACAGCGGTCGCTCACCCAGCTGACGCCCGGCGGGCACGGCTGGGGCGACGGGGTGCAGGAGCACTCAGCCGGGCAAGCACTGTCCGCCTGGGGACCGGGGTCAGAGGTCAGGGGTCAGGGGTCAGGGTGGGACGGGTGAGAGGGTGAACATGTACAAACTAAAGAATAAGACGACAGTTCATCTATGGCGCAGAATGCGTTAGGCGGAAGTCGATTAAAAACAAAGACCTCCAAATGAGTAAAATTCATAAATTTCCTGCATCTTTGACTTTAATATAATTAAAGTCTACTCAGATTTTTTTTATTATGTAAAGGTTACTATTATTTATTTAGCAGATATTAATTCATGCAAATCCCAGTTTTTACAGTGTAATGTTGCGTATAATGAAGTGAGAGCAACTCACCATCACTGCAGCGCTGCCCAGCACAAACAGGGTGGAAATGATCTGCTGCAGACTAACAGGGATAAGCATCCTGGTAACAAACAGATAAAAAGTATATTCCAAAGGAATATAGATTGTAGAAGTAATAAGTTTTAGATGGGCCGTCCAAAGTCCCCTGAGGAAAGAGGTCTGGTTGTCGGTTGCAGGATCAAAACGTATCCACAGTTCAGAGTCTGTGCACCGAGAGGAACACCCGTCTGCTCTCCGACAGTGACTTGTTGTGAGCTCAGCTCAGCTCTGCTTCATGGAGAGGTCTCCCTGTGCGGGGCCGTTCTTATAGACCCACAGGCCACGCCCCCTCCGCCATGTCATCACCTCTCAAGACGGCTGCAGAGCGGCCGGAGGAGGCGGTGTGAAATACTGACAGAGACAGCTTCAAATGACTGTGCTGTTGTGGACGTGTGACCTCAGGAAGAGATGCTACGGTGTCAGAATGTAAATAACAGTGACTGGAATATCAACCAAACCATGATCCACATATACGGAGCTTCGGGCCTCAAGGGTCATTTTAAGCCTGACACGAAAAGCAAAGGAAAGGATTAGGGGACATAATGGAAAAGCTGAGAGGGGAATCCCACTCCATCATGGTCGAGTGAAGTGGAGAAAATCCCTGTGAATAAGTCTCCCAGCAGCTCTGGCCCAGCAGCTGGGCTCTGTCCCCGCTGCTCAGGACATCCTGTGTTCTCTCCATCGCTTTCCGATCGGGCCTCGATCCAGGAAACACAGCCTGTCCTCGGGTTCCCATGAGCAGTAGGAAAACCTCCTCATTCCCATTGTCATCCCAGGGCACGTAAAAAGTGTTTTGTTGGAGAGCAGGAAGGTGCTCGCATTAACGCTGGCTCACACAGGCATGAGGGAAATGTCATGTGATAGTTTGATAACACTGCAGGTCTCCCTTTGCTGCCTGGAAAACACAAGTATGCATTTCATAAGTACGCATCTCATAAGTATGCATCTCATAATGTCAGGAGAATGACCGGCTGTGCTTTCTGTGACCCGGAGGACTTAAAACCGTCTGGAGCAGGGAAATGAGAGATGTACCATTTATTTAATCACATGTTGTGTATCAATATTACAATATTACATCCATCATTTAAAAACATATAGGAAATATTGGTTTTGAATGTAGACTTTAAAATATGCAATTTCACATCATTTTAGACCGATAGTATAGGCTTACACTCACTTAAAGGATTATTAGGAACACCTGTTCAATTTCTCATTAATGCAATTATCTAATCAACCAATCACATGGCAGTTGCATTTAGGGGTGTGGTCCTGGTCAAGACAATCTCCTGAACTCCAAACTGAATGTCAGAATGGGAAAGAAAGGTGATTTAAGCAATTTTGATAAGTCCTTAATACTTCATTTACAAAAGGGGAATCCAAGTATGAAAACCCAAGCTTATTAGCTTATAAACTGTGTTTATGAATTGCATACTAATGAGTTACTAATGAGTGTTCATGTTGGAATAATGCTTTATAAATGATGAATTCAGTGTTTATTCATGCTTTACTAATGCTAAATAGTGTACTTATTATAAAGTGCTACCACTTTTTAAATAGATTTGGAGAATGTTTTCCTTTAAGGGGCCACACACCAGAATGTTTTGAAACTATTATCAACATCAAAACATGTGTAATAGCTTTGTATTTGAATACATAATGTGCATGCCAGATAGTTCAGAAGCATTGCCACACTAAAGAGGTCACATGTAGAGATGAAGCAGGGCCTCAGACCCACAGCACGCCCAGAAAACCTCATCAAACCCGTGTTTGGCCTTCAGGTTGACAGTTGGTACAACACACACAGCTCACTTCCTGAGAGCAGGTGTTGTAGCGCTGCTGTTCCTGCAGCGACAACACAACATCCAACCACACGCAGCCGCCAGACACCCGGCCGGCCGGCTGCGAAACCGCCGGGACGCTGGAGAGGGAGAGATGTGGGAGGGAACACCTTGTTGGGCAGGAGTCTGGATTCTTAGGATTCCTGGCCCACAAAGGCAGGATGTGTGTGCCGGCCACGCTGCGCCGGACACTGATGGAGGGGCGGGAGGAGGAGGGAGGAGGAGGGAGCCTCGGCGGGCGGAGGGGTTGCCAGTTTGGCAGCCTCCTGCCTGGCCACGCGCCAACCATTGTGTGTCAGCCAGGCAAACATTTCCAAAACACACGGAGGTCAGGAGTCGGCGGCGGCGATTCATCACGCAGCCCGCGGCAATCTGACACCATCAACCAGTCGGTCTGATAAACACGTTTCATAAACACAAACAAGGTCACTTGTTTCTGCAGGAACCAATCCGCATTGAGTCCGTCCCCATAGACGGGACGAGACTCTCGCCGTGAGGTTTCCTTGAAATGTAATAACGGAAATGGCAAATCCTGCTGAACAACTCAGATTCACACGTTCATCGCGGTCCAAAGGATAAACAGGAAGCCTTCAGCATGCAGGAGGTGCAACGCCACAGAGAGCTCACATGTCCAGGTCGGTGTTTCAGAGGTGAGCAGCCAGATCAACACTGGAGAAGGTTCCATCCGCTCAAAGGACTTGTTGAAGGAGTTGAAGGACGTTTAGAAGATCTTTTTCCGCAGCCCCGAGATGCCTTTTAATGAAACACCTGATCATTCACTGATTATAAAGGGACTGCACTTTCAAGATGGTGTCATAGCCAAGAAGTGTCTTAAAAAGCCTGGCATTAAGTCTTATTGTGTTCATTATTCATACTAAACACTGTAAATATACCGTTTCACTGGGTGACTCTGAGAGAGAGCTGGCCCCAATGTGTTGGTCCAGATATGATGAACAGCTTCTGCACTGCGCCATTCTGTAACCTTACTTACGTTTTTGAGAGGAAGTGCCATTACTAATGTAATGTAATTACTCTGTAATGTAATGTAATGTAATTACTCTGTAATGTAATGTAAAGTCATGTAATGTAATGTAATTACTCTGTAATGTAATGTAAAGTAATGTAATTACTCTGTAATGTAATGTAATGACTCTGCCCGTCAGACAGCCTGAGTCTGCCACCGTGCAACAGGTAGATGTACATGTGCTCAGTGTGGAATCAACTGTGTGTGTGTGTGTGTGTGTGTGTGTGTGTGTGTGTGTGTGTGTGTGTGTGTGTGTGTGTGTGTGTGTGTGTGTGTGTGTGTGAGTGAAACCTGCCCCTCCACCCGTTACATAGCTGCCACATTCCTCATGCTGGTGTCCTTAGAAAGCTCCGGGTTCCTCTGCCGTCATCCCTCATCCCACGGATCCTTCAAACACACACTGACCACACTGACCACCAGCAGAGTATTAACCAGTGGCGGCCGGCCAATAGAGGGCCACGGGGTCCCACCCACCCACCTAATAATAATATTATTAATATTATTCATTATAAAGAATATAATAATATTAATAAATTATACAAATTGTCAATATTTGTGTTTTTGAGCTATGGAATATACCCAGTAATATTTGTAAAATAGGAAATCTGCGCACATTATATACTTTTCCTGCTTGTCCTCTGCTGCTAGTGCACGTCTCTACTGCTAGTGCATGTCTCAGCTGCTAGTGCACGTCTCTGCTGCTAGTGCACGTCTCAGCTGCTAGTGCACGTCTCTGCTGCTAGTGCACGTCTCTGCTGCTAGTGCACGTCTCAGCTGCTAGTGCACGTCTCTGCTGCTAGTGCACGTCTCTGCTGCTAGTGCACGTCTTGGGGCTAGATTGATGTTGCCCAAGAAAGATGGGTCTAATAAGCAGTTTAGCCAATCACTGATTAAAGATATTCATCCAATCAGCGCCCTAAAAAAGACTTCCAGAGGGGCTATTCCCATCAAGCCCCAGGCTGCGCGTTCCTGTGTCTCTGTCTCCTCGGGCAGACGAGGCGCCACCCATGATAACAACATGACAGCAGCGAGTGCGAGCAGGAGCCACTGCTCTTCACAGAAAAACAAACGCTAACTCTGTAAAATCTCTCCTCCAACACCCGTTTGAGAGAAGACCTTTGGTGGAGAAACTACAGGTGAAACACCTGGTCCCAGATCAGCCGGACCTCAGCATAAGACAACAGACTGGTGTGAAAGGAGCAGCTTGAGCTTCATGGCTAAGTGCATAGCTAAGCTAGCTGCTGGACGCGATATACATATGACATGATATATATATATATATATATATATATATATATATATATATATATATATATATATATATATAGTATATATATATATATAGTATATATATTATAATATACTGAATTGTATTAATAAGGTGTCGTTATTATGTCAAAGTGTTGGAATAAATGTTAAATATTTAACTGCAAAGTAGTAATGCGTGATCCCTTTTTTTGCATTGAATCATACTGTGATTAGATGGCCTACCAAAAAGAATTGCCACCAGCCACCACTGGTATTACAATTCATAGATGAGTGTGAGCAGATTATGTCATGAGCTGTGGTGACTGTCACCAGCCTCTGATGTAAAGCTCAGCTTCCGTCACCTTGGACCTTTTCAATAGCCATCGCTGATACTCTTTTCTTTTTTTACACGACAGTTTCACACTAAATTTGAGACTGAATTTGTCCACTATCTTCTGTCGGACAATTTGACAAGTTGGAGGTGAGACCGGGTTGGACTGGTTCATCTCCTATCTGACCAACAGGACCTTGGAGATCCCTCCTCCTCTTTTGTGGTGTTCGCCCAGGTTCTATTCTGGGCCTCCTCTTGTTTACTTGCTACACCGAGGGTAAACTGTGCGTAGACATAACATTGTTTTTCATTGCTGTGTGGATGACATGCAGCTTTTATCTCCTTCATAATGTCCTGCCTCCATTTTTTATTAAGAATTGGATGTCCAAACATGTCCAGCAGTTAAATGACTCTAAAATCAAACATTATTATAATGACCTCTTCTGACCCTTCAGCCCGAGCAGCTTTAACAATATCTCATCTAGTATGGCTGCTTTTCCTCATAGTGTTTTAAAAAAGAGACCTAGAACCTCTGTGCACCTTTTTGAGGATCTAACTCCTCCAGGCAGGAGTCTGTCGGCCCAGAATGATATTCTACAACTGTAATGTGTGAAAATGGAAGATGGATACTTCAAATAAAAGCTAAAAAGCATCCATGTGGAGGAATTTGTTCCAAAGTACTATTCCCATAATCCCAAACACGCTCCTGGGATGAACACGAGTCCACGATGAAGGCCGGTCCTGCGTCTGCTGGTCCTGCAGCCACGTACAAAAGGGAGCCGTGACTGGAGCTGGCGGCGGGAAGCCGTGGCCCGCACATTCCTCCTCAGCCAATAGGAGTGATGACAGCAGGGAGCAGCTCACCTGGCTATGAGCAGGTGAGCTGCAGCTACTGACGGACACATCGCTTCCACACAGACGCTGAGCTATGGATCAAGTGGGTTGAGAGGTGCCCTGTGCAGTAGTCTAGGAAACAAACAACAATCCTGTTTAGGGACAGTGTTTCTCACCAAAACACCTCCTGTGTATCCTTGAGGTCCTTCCTCCGTTGTATTCAAGCATAGTTTACACCAGTTGTTCAACCTTTTTTGAGCACATTTTCTACAATAAAAAAATCCTGCGGCACACCAACAACCCAAAAAATTACAAAATGTCACATTGTAGCATAATACAGTTTATATGGTATAAATTAATTAATTATTAATGTCACAATTATTATTAATGTCACATTGTAGCATAATACAGCATATATGGTAATTATTATTAATGTCACATTGTAGCATAATACAGCATATATGGTAGGTCATTATTATTAATGTCACATTGTAGCATAATACATCATACATAATTATTATTAATGTCACATTGTAGCATAATACAGCATATATGGTAATTATTATTAATGTCACATTGTAGCATAATACAGCATATATGGTTATTATTATTAATGTCACATTGTAGCATAATACAGCATATATGGTAATTATTATTAATGTCACATTGTAGCATAATACAGCATATATGGTCATTATTATTAATGTCACATTGTAGCATAATACAGCATATATGGTAGGTCATTATTATTAATGTCACATTGTAGCATAATACATCATATATAATTATTATTAATGTCACATTGTAGCATAATACAGCATATATGGTAGGTCATTATTATTAATGTCACATTGTAGCATAATACATCATATATAATTATTATTAATGTTACATTGTAGCATAATACATCATATATAATTATTATTAATGTCACATTGTAGCATAATACAGCATATATGGTATGTCATTATTGCGCTCCCTACTGGCATGGAAGAGTATTTCATTACTAGACCAGCCACTATATTGCAGCTCAGACGC
Source organism: Myoxocephalus aenaeus (assembly GCA_038501785.1). Classification (NCBI taxonomy): domain Eukaryota; kingdom Metazoa; phylum Chordata; class Actinopteri; order Perciformes; family Cottidae; genus Myoxocephalus; species Myoxocephalus aenaeus. The sequence continues at coordinate 1,708,959 of JBAMJR010000243.1, read as the reverse complement.
TCAAAATGGAAAATTATTTGCGGCAACTAAATTATATTTTTTTGGACCAATTAAGTGAAATTGGACATTTTCCCACGGCACACCTGCCGATCTCTCACGGCACACTGGTTGAAAACCCCTGGTTTACACGTTTCAAGGCTTCAGGTCTTCTTCTCTTCCCGCCTGTGTTGGCACACTGCAGAACATCTTAGCGTGTCGCCGCCCCTGTGGATCAGAACATGTGACGGATCCACCCGGTCCATTTAGCATAGCGCATACGTTGAATGGAATGTTCCTGAACCCAAAATAGGTTTCATGAAAACCTTTTGACTCAGCTTCGTATGAAGTGTTCTGCGTGGTTAACGGTGTGAATCCATTGTTTAGGCAACGCAACGACAACACAACCAGCGGCAAGGGGAAAAAAGATCATGGTTTGCGTTCAAATAATAACTTAACAATAAAAAAAAAACGCCCTAAGCAGACTTTCATAGTAGCGTTATGTGACAACGTTTAAGTTTATTTTTGGTCCCCCTTCACCATTTTAGTAGCCTTTTTCCCTCTTTACACTCGTTCTTAAGCACGTACCTTTTCAATGACAGGAGAATGTTCTACCAACTCCAAAAGCCAACATCTCTGCTGAGATGAGACTGATCCAATCAGTAAAGTTATGCTCTTCTAGTTGAGTAGAAAGGTTTCTTTCTTTTTTCCCAGTGAAAGGGTTTTTACTATCTTTATTTGGGGAGTTTTTCCTGATCCGATGTGAGGTCCCGGGACAGGGATGTTATGTGTACAGACTGTAAAGCCCTCTGAGGGTAATTTTGTAATTTGTGATTTTGGGCTATATAAAATAAACTGAATTGAATTAGTGTGTGTGGAGTTTAGAATCCAACATTGGAGGACAATGTGTACAGTGACTTTTATTTATTTTTAACTGATGGCTAAAGGCCTAAAACTGAGGTCATCTGAGTTTTGCAAATAAAAAAGTGTTCAATGGGGCGAGTCACCCTCTATGATATAATAACATCCCACTGGACGGAAATGAAGACACAGAAAGACACAACAGAGAAAGGAAAACAGTGTTCGGAGACACAGAACCAACGAGGTGTTTGTATGAAAATACAAAAGGAAACACAGCCAGCGTGAGCGTGAGGTGAGAGGAGAGAGCCGTCAACAAGATGCCGCCTGTCTCTCCGGCCAATCTGAGGTTCCTTAAGCGGCACGCTGCATATTTAGTATACAAGAATAAACAAACTGCTATTTCAAAGAGACTTTAGTGTGGGAGCTGGCGGGACAGAGCGCGTCCTGTTAGCGGACGGGGAGCGGTGGCACCGCTACACAGCGCTGCCTGTGATGCAGAGCGGGAATGTTATCACAGCGAGGCCGTAAACAGAAAACGTTCCAGGGCTCCCCTGCAGGAACTGGGACACAAACACATAAAGCTCGCTGAGTCTGAGGCTGCTGGAAAAGCAATATACAGTAAATGGAAATGAAGTCACTCCTGCAATGACAGCACAGAAGGGATTGTATGTGTGAGGAAGAAACTCCACCTTGATGTAGCTCACGGCAACATTTGGCGCCTTCGGCAAACTAGCGAGATCGTTAGTTTGCTGCGCTAATGCGCTAATGCTCTGTGCTACTGGAGGCTAAAATTAGAAAGGAGTGTTTGTGCTGATCGGCAACTGGGATTCACAGAACTCTTTGGTGTGGAAATGCAGGCTTCAAGGCTGCGGTGGAAATCTCAACAAAGAAAGTCCCATAAGAAACACATGAGTGTCGCCAGAGAGCTTTCATGATGCAGCAGAAGAGGACTCTGGGTATTTAAAGCACTGAATCAGATGTACACACCACTTCTTCTGAGTAGTGGGATGTCCCAGGCATTTAAACCCCTTGAAAACTGTGGAGCCCATATGGGGTCTATGGCAGATATTGCTATAAAAACTGTATAATTCACTTCTTCATTTACTCATAACCACATATAGACTGATATTTACACATCTGAACACACAACTCACATTATACTCTTTTATTATAACGCCAACATTATTCAAATAGCCCTGGTGGTTGCAGAGATATATCTTCTTTAGTTTGGGTATGACATTTTTGAGCAGAGGCCTAAAAATAGTTTTTTTTTTTTTTTTTTAAACCTGTGCTGCTCCTTCACCTCTTGATGTCACGTGACTTGTTAGGATTGCATAAGTCATTGCAGCTACCTTACTACCACACAGGGCATTACTATTTGACAACCAAAAACCCAAATTACACTCACTGACAACGTTGTAATGTATTGTTCTGCTAAGGTATGGTTAGGGTCAGGAACATCCTGGTTATGGTTTATGAGCATTACTTTATAAGCCCCCCTGTTTAAAACCCCATGGAGCTGCTACCTACTGGTCCATTCAACAACCTGGTGCCAGTGTGTCATTGTAATAGAGCATCTTTGTTATCAATAACTGACTCACAATCAGTGGAGACGTCCTGTGTGCGTTTGGAAACGTTGGTAATGCACGGGATGCACCTAGGGTACTTAAAGGAGTAGGCGGGTACAGGACCAGGATGCACCTGGGGTACTTACAGGAGTAGGCGGGTACAGGACCGGGATGCACCTGGGGTACTTACAGGAGTAGGCGGGTACAGGACCGGGATGCACCTGGGTTACTTACAGGAGTAGGCGGGTACAGGACCAGGATGCACCTGGGGTACTTACAGGAGTAGGCGGGTACAGGACCGGGATGCACCTGGGGTACTTACAGGAGTAGGCGGGTACAGGACCAGGATGCACCTGGGGTACTTACAGGAGTAGGCGGGTACAGGACCGGGATGCACCTGGGTAGGCCTATGATTTTTTACCAGCTCAGCACGGGAGAGGCAGCATGGGGGTTTCTTTGTTCTTTTGTTTTGGCTGCTTGTTTTTGTTAAGTTGCAATAAATATTAGAAAAACGGTGCATCAGTGGCTTTTTGATTTTGATTTATTTTCTTTGATTTGTTTATTTTCTTTTATTCACGGGACAAATGGCCACTACACTCGCTAATAATATAATGTAGGCTAGATGACCAGATACGATACAGTGCATCCCTAAAGTATTTAGGGGGAACCGATAAGACCTCTACCGATATGACCTCTGTCGAAATGAGTGAGGAGTCCTTACTTTAAATCCAAGCCGGTTGTTTATTTTGTAAACTTGTAGATAAACATAAGAACCTGAATACAACCGAGTATATCAGACTAACATTTTAACTTGACGGGAGGTGCGCGCACTGAACCCGAACGCCACTGCGCATGTGCACTTTTCCGAGTACGGTGTCCCGTAGTGTGCATACAGAGCGCGAACATAATCATTCACCAGAATGATCTACATCCCCTTTCTTTAGTTCGTGCCTTCCATAGAGAACAAATGGAAGGCTGGGCATTAACTAACAAAATAATAACATAGCTGTTGTTTTTAACTTTGCGACATTGTTATATAGAATAGAAATTAGTAACAGTTTCAAACAACCATCTTTAAATATCCTTGAACGGTAATTAACCAACTTATACATTCATATTGCAAGACATTCCAACATTCATCGCACTTCAACTAGACATACGTCCCATAGAGTACAGGGCGGATTCAGCTCTTTTTTTTTTTTTTTTTTTTTTTATAAAGGTCCTCAGCTTATAATCACTCAATGTTCATTGTTCATACTTTGGGTTTGGCCTGCAAATGCGACCTGAGCGCGTCACATATAGTGAGTTACCCAGTGTGACCTCTGTAGGAGAGTGAGCTGCAGGCCTCCGCTGCTCACTGGTGGATCGCTGAGGTGTTGCCGGAGTCAGTTGAGATGTCTGCGGCGTGGAGGGGAGACTGTCCGGTACAGCTGGGTCGGCATATTGACGATCGAGGTCTGCAGGGTCGACCTGTCCCGGTGGTGGCTCAGCGACAGGAAGGACATGGCGGCGATTTCTCCTGTAGGTCCCTCCAGCGGACTCGATGATGTAGGAGCGTGGTTCCTTGCACCGCCCTTTCACAGTGCCCAGACGGTCGTGTCCCTTGGTAGTCCGCATCCTGACGACTTGTCCCTCTGCGAGTGGCTGTAGTGGGCGGCTTGACGCATCATAATATCGCTTTTGGGTGAGTCTTTTATTCTGGAGTTGGGCAGTAACCTGCTTAGTGATTTTTGGGGCTGGCTCTAACAGTCTGGTGCTGACAGGAAGAGCTGAGCGCGTCTGTCGTGACATCAGACGTTCTGCGGGTGAGCCCAATGATTGGTCGCGGGGAATATTTCTGATGTTCAGCAGATTGAGGAAGACGTCGGTCCCGTCTCTGTGAGATTTCTCCATCAATTGTTTGGCACTGCGGACCGCCCTTTCTGCCAATCCGTTCGACTGTGGATACTCCGGGCTGCTGGTGACATGGATAAAGTCCCACTGTATGGCGAAATCTTTGAAACGTTGGCTTGTGTACTGCCTTGCATTGTCTGTGATGAGGGTGTGAGGCGCACCGTGAACCGAAAAGTGTCTTTTCAGCTTTGTGACCACAGCTGCTGAAGTTGCGTCACGGAGGAGGTCCATTTCATACCATCCTGAGTAAGAGTCTACCAGAACCTGGTATTGTTGTCCGTGCCACTCGAACATATCAGCAGCCACTGTGGACCATGGCAAGACTGGAACCGGATGAAGTTGTAGAGGTTCCTTTTGCTGGTGTGGTCTGGTGCTATTGCAGACGGAGCACGACAGCAGCTCCTCCGCAATGTCATTGTTCATTGTCGGCCAAAAGACTGTGCTCCTGGCTCTGCGCTTGGTCGACTCTAAACCTGGGTGACCCCTGTGTATGATGTTAATGTATTCTCGGTGTAGAGAACTTGGAATCACGGTTCTGTGGCCCTTAATAACTATCCCATCCTCCACTACCAACTCGTCCCTGTGAGGGAAGAATGGACGAATGGAAGGGTGGACGCTGCGTTCTTTGCCAGGCCAACCGCGGTGGATGACTGTGCTGAGAGTCTGTAGCACTTGATCCTGTGCCGTGTGGGTCCGGAGCTCCTCCAGTCTGTTAGTCGAGATGTAGCTAACAGACATTACCTCAAACGTGTCGTCTGTAGCTGGACTTTGTGAGATGGTTTTGTTTGGAGCTCGTGATAGGGTATCAGCTAGGTACATGTGCTTACCCTTCTTGTAAACCAGTGTGATGTCATAGGCTTGTAACTGTAGTAACATCCTTTGCAGTCGGGCAGGAGCAGTGTGGATGGGCTTCTTCAGGATCGTGACAAGGGGTTGGTGGTCAGTTTCAACGACCGTGGGCTTCCCATACACGTAATCCTTGAATTTGATGCATGCAAACACCACTGCCAAAAGCTCCTTTTCGATTTGAGCATATCGTGTTTCTGTGTCCGTGAGCGTGCGAGACGCGTAGGCAACTGGCCTCCCATCCTGTAGACATGCAGCACCAAGTCCGTAACATGACGCATCACAGGTCAGTGTGACTGGTTTTCTTACGTCGTAGTAGGATAGAATCGGCGAACTGGATAAGCATGACTTGAGACGATCGAACGCCTGCTGATGCTGTGGAAACCAACACCACGCAGCGTCTTTGTGTGTGAGCTGTCTCAGAGGTGCTGCTATATCGCTGAGGTTTGGGATAAACTTCCCAAGGTAATTCACCATGCCAAGGAATCGCTGCATGGCTAGGACGTCCTGTGGGACTGGCATGTTTGTGATCGCCACTTTTTTTGCGGGGGTCGGCCTTGAGGCCTTCCTTTGTGAATATGTGACCCACATAACAGACCTGTTCTAGGCGGAACTTGCACTTGAGAGGGTTTAGCTTAAGGTTTATCTCTCGTGCCCGGTCGAGCACTTTTTTTAGGTTGGCATCGTGTTCTGCGGTATCACAGCCTCCTATGATGATGTCATCGACTATGATAGCACACGGATATCCTGCAAACAGCTGTTCCATTGAGCGCTGGAACACCTCGCTTGCTGAGCTTATGCCAAATGGCATGCGGAGGAATCTGTAGCGCCCGAAAGGCGTACTGAATGTGGTCAGCATTGATGACTTGTGGTCGAGCCGTATTTGCCAGAATGAGCTCTTTGCATCTAGAACGGAGAACACTGTAGCACCTGACATCTGGGTAGCAACTTCCTCGACGCTGCGCATTGGATAGTGAGGTCTCTTCAGGGCTGTGTTGAGGTCCTTTGGATTGATGCACAGCCTGATTTCCTGTTTGTCCTTTTTGTGTGCTGCAACCATGGACGAAACCCAGTCTGTAGGTTCAGCAACTGTGGTTATGACACCTTTGTTCTGCATGCTGTTGAGCTCAGCTTTGACTCGTGCTTGCATTGCCACCGGGATGCGGTGTGCTGGACGAACCACCGGTTGTGCAGCTGGATCCAGTGTCATGGAGTATGTGATAGGGAGTTCTCCAAGCTCGTCACTGAACACGTCTTTGTATTGTTCATGGACCTGTTTGGTGAATTCAGCATTGCTCTCGGTGCTGACCTGATGAACGTGTGGGCTCATTGCGACAAGTCCGAGTCGCACACACGCGCGGAATCCTAATAGTGGCACTACGTCTCTGTCCACTATGAAAAAAGGTAGTGTGTGTTGCTGTTCATCTAAACAACAAAGCAGTGTGGCTATGCCTATAGTCTCTATTTTGCTGCCTCCATAAGCCACGAGGTTGATGTCTTTACTTTGTTCCACTGGTCGCTTGCCATTCTCCAGCTGTCGGAAAGTGTCTATTGACATTACATTGCACTTTGCGCCCGTGTCAACCTTCATCTCGATTGGCCGGTCGTGTATATGTAGTGTAACAAATCCTTCATCTTGTCCTTCTGTTTGAGGATTGATAGTGTCCACTACGAGACCATCCACATAGAAAGTGTCGTCACTGGCACTGTCATCGGGCTCTTGTAGCTCTAACTGGTGCACTGATCTTCCGCAGTCCCCTCTCTTAGCATAGCCCTGTCCGTATGACATGGACTTGCAGCATTTTTTGTAATGATTAAATTTCCTGCAGATATGGCATTGCTGCCCGAAGGCAGGACATTTGTCTCTCTGTGCGGCATGGCTGCCTCCACAGTTATTGCAGTTTGCAATGGATCTTGCCTCACGTTGGCCTGCTTGAGGTTTAGGTCTTGACCTGTTGTACCAACCACTGGAGTTTGGCTGAATTGCGTCAACAGTAGTAGCTGTTTGGGGCTGGGCTAGAGCCTTATTACTCTCCTCAGTCATTTCATAGATGCGGCAGATTGTAATGGCTTTATTCAGGGTTAATTCACTGTCACGTAGCAAAGCCTTTCTTATACTGTCATTTCTGATGCCACACACTATTCTGTCACAAATCAGTTCATCTGTCAGGTCTCCAAAGTGACAACTTCTAGCTTTGATCCTCACGTCAGTGATGTAGGATTCAATAGTCTCACCTTGCTTTTGATGTCTTGAATGGAATTTGTGTCTCTCCATAGTTTTGTTGTGTTGAGGGTTACATACTTCCCGAAATTTCCGTTTCAAGCACTCGGGGTTTTCTCTGGATTCAGCCGGAACGATGACGGCTCCATCTTCACCAGGCGCTCTCACCTCTGCTGCGTAAACAAATGAACGCTCCCGTTCGATGGCCTCAGCTCCTGCGAGATTGAGGAGGATATATGCCTTTGTCCGAGCAGTCTTGTCTGAGTGCGCCGCTGCTATGAAGATATCATACTCTTGTTCAAAAATCCGCCAATTCTCGGCGATGTTCCCGTCAAAAACGAGGGGGTCTGGTCTGCGAAATCCATCTGCCATATTTTCCGTACGTTGAAGACGTTAGCTTAGTTGTCCATTTCACACGAGAAAAAAAATCACAGGCGATAGATTTACCCCTCTTCTGACACCATGTCGAAATGAGTGAGGAGTCCTTACTTTAAATCCAAGCCGGTTGTTTATTTTGTAAACTTGTAGATAAACATAAAAACCTGAATACAACCGAGTATATCAGACTAACATTTTAACTTGACGGGAGGTGCGCGCACTGAACCCGAACGCCACTGCGCATGTGCACTTTTCCGAGTACGGTGTCCCGTAGTGTGCATACAGAGCGCGAACATAATCATTCACCAGAATGATCTACAACCTCTACTGATATTAACCGATAAGACCTCTACCAATATGACCTCTACCAATAGATAAGACCTCTACCGATAAGACCTCTACCGATAGATAAGACCTCTACCGATAAGACCTCTACACTGTAAAAAAGACAACTCGCAATTGTTGACCTCATAAACGTTTTCAAATTAATCTGACTCAAAAACAAAGCTTTGCCATATACAACTGACAAAAACTTGTCAGGCCAGCAAACTCCTCCCTATCGTTGCCCTAATACGTATTTTCAAAACGGGTTAACAAACATTTTTGAGTGGAGCCTTATTTTTCTTGATGAAAACTTCGTAACGACTGCGCGCATGCGCCTTGCGGTCATGTACGGGGTTTCTGAGTCACTTCAGTCGGCACTGAGGGCGATGCTGAGCGTGGTGGTCGGACATCTTGTGAACGCTAATTCAACTTGGGCCATGAAGTTGGAGATTCTCGAACTACTTGTCAACCTGAAGTTTCCCTAATTTGGTAAGTGTGTGTTGTTGTTTTTTACCAGACAACCAGTGTTCTCAGTAATGTGCACGGACCTATTTCAACCAAGAGAATAATTAAATGTGTTCAACTAATTAGCTACCAATGTTACCTTTGTTAGCTAGCTTACATTATACATAGCATTCCACACACAGTCAATGCTTTGTAACCCCTCTATTACGGCGACATGCAGTTGCTTCAATATGCCAGCGCTCTGGTGGACCCGGCAGCTCTGCCGTTTAGCTAACGTTACTTGAATTGTAACGTATGTGTTTAGCACAGGCCAGTCTTTCCCAGTGTCGTGTTGAATACTGTCTATCACTCTAAACACGGTCCATGGTGATTAAGTCGGCGTACAAGCCAGTAAGTATAACGTTATACTATTTTTACACAGCCTCTTCAAGGCGGTAATGTATGCAACGTTATGTGTGTATGTTTTGTGTATAACGTGTCGACATTAAATATGGGGCAGTGTCGTTCCGTTTGGCGTTAATAAAATGGCGAATCAAGGTTTGTTTAAATTGGGGAGCCGGTCACAGTTTACGCCGACACTGTTGTGTTATCCGTCGCTTTGTTCAGAGTAAAACGGCCCGTGAAGCACCTCTTTAACGTCAGAATTGCCGGGGTTTGTGACTGCGGGGCTGCGGGTGTGAACTGGTAAGGCTTTGTTTAAACTCGCGCGGCGCAGTAGCGCGAGCCTCCGCTGATCAAGTGCGAGCTCCGAACAAAGCACGGCAGCGTTGTTACTGCGCGCTGTGCGCTGCATTATTCTCTGAGACACTTGAGGACGTACAAATAAAATGAACTGTGAGGAATCAAAAAGACGACGACTGTAACTCTTAGATATGCCCATATATTGTAGTGTGTGTAATTGGGCTCAAGCGATTGTATTACATTGACTATAACCGAATAAATACAGGGTCTGCTGTTAGTGGTTGACAGATATATTGGCAAACTCCACTATACACTGCCCTACCACTTAACTAAAGGCCCCTCCAACACTGCACCCCAGTATGCCATCAATCCTAAAGTTAGTAAAAAAAAAATGAATGTCATGGTCTGATTTTTATAGAATTTTTGATCCTTAAGATGTATGTTAACAAATGCCATACTTCATGATACTTTTTTGATGAAACCAAATTGTATATATTTGCATACAATTTCTGCGAGGAAAACGAATGGCGTATTCTTTGAACAAGACTGCTCCCCAGAAATTTGATGTACACATTGTATGTTATTATGTTGTTCAGATATCTGAAGAATTCCAACGGATCACCAGCAAAGACCTCCTGGGGACTTTAAGTGGATCCCTTGAAAAATATCTCCCTAGTCTGCTGAGACTTTATCGGACGAGGAAGGGCGCTTTTGGTCAGAAGATGGAAGACCTCCTGGAAAAGCTTGATGAACAGGTGAGTGACGTGTCTGAAGCTCAGGATAGGCAACGGTTAACCTGTTGGCTGGTCTTCCTTTTGACCTCGAACGTTTTAACACTTGCTATTGTAAGCAGTCTATGGAGCCTTATCCACCAAAGCCTTTCTCCCTAGTTGAAAATATTATTTTTAATTCTTAAAAGTGGAAAGTAAAATTGCCTGCAAGATTGTAGATTTTTTTTCTTCTTTTTTTCTTAAGCATGATACTTAGGTCTGAACTGAGCTTTATCCTCCTCATTGCTATAAATTATGTCAGATTTTGTGTAACTTCACTATGGTACTATACAAATTGTGATGCTTTTGTGTTTTCCACTGAATACTCCTAAGACATCGGACATTGTGTCTCACCGAAAGACAGCAGCACTGAGAGGCCTGCCTATTGTTGTGTGGGACGACACAACAAAGTTTCTCCTGGAGTGTTTGGTAAGTAATAACAACTGTAGGAAATATACTTAAGTAATATTGCTGAACTCCAAAAACCTGCCGGCGGGATTAAAAAGTATGTTTTCTTTAAACCATCGCCAAAACTACACTGTTTATCCTAGCATGAAGCAATGAAAACGTAATTATTGTAAAATTTTCATAATTTCCACAGTCCTTGAACATCATGTGCGAGGAACGCTTCCGTTGGTAAAAGCAGCCAAAACGAAGCTTAAAACATTGTACTCTACATGTTTCATTTAAAATCTCGCCACAAATATAATGGTCGGTAGAATGGTACTAAAGTTAAAGTTAAAATGAGTAGATTAGCACTCAATCATGCATGTGTTGCTTTTCCCCAGGACACTGACAATGAAGAACGAGTGCTCAGAGGTGTGTCTGTTACCATCCTCACCGTCGTTGAAGATGATGGCGCTGCCTCCTCACCAAATGTGCGAGATGTAGCGGTGGTGTTGGAAGGGACCATTGTGCTTCGTGACCTACCAGACCTCTCTACTGCCTTTGGGTACCTCTTTGGCCTACTGTATGCCATGAACATTGACTATCCAAAGGAGATGAGGTACACCTTTGAAGCCATTCAAACAATCGTTTTCGAGCTTGGCTCTCGATACTCACAGCGTATACGTTCCCTGAAAACGAAGCTTTTGCTCTGAATATTTATAGGGAAGCCAGACGGGACCTAAAGCTTTTTTTCTTCTTTTTCTGTTTTAGTGCATTGTTAGTTCTTATGTTTAAGCATGTAAGTCACCTTTGCCTCTGGAATAGTGTGTGTGTGTGTGTGTGTGTGTGTGTATGTGTATATATATATATATATATATATATATATATATATATATATATCAGGGTACCCGCGAGGTCTTAAAAACTTGAAAAAGTCTTAAATTTAGTATTCATAATTTAAGGCCTTAAAAAGGTCTTAAATTTCGTTCATCAAGTCTTAATTTTTACCCCCTTCCTTATTTGATACGGCGCCACAACATTTGTTTATTGTTCGTTGTTACAACGAATCTTAGTACACCCAAACGTCGCATCCAAAATATCAGGCAACCTGTATATGGCTCTGAACTGCTGAGACTGTAGAGTTTAACAGCTGATCGCGCGCCACCCCAAGCGCGAGCGCGCTAACTAGCGCGCTCGCAGGTTTGCATCGAGCTATGCGAACCTGCTTTCCCGTTTCCATCGCGTGTCTCACCAGCAGGGTCAGATGCACTTGCCAGTAGTGTTACAGAGTCCACAGTCCTCCAGCTAAAGATGTTTCTTCTCTGTAAATTAAAGGGTTCTTCTTCTACACGTTATGGAAGGGGACCAACTTGAATAGGTGCATACAGCGCCAACCTAAAGTACCGGAGTGTGTGGTGCAGGGTATTGCCTGTCTGAGTAGGACAGAACCAGTCCCGCCTGTCCCGTATTCTAATCACAGCCTTTTTTATTTGTATCCGTGAAAAGAGAAAAATATAACAGTTAATTAATTAACAGTTGATTGATTTCGTATTTTTTTCATTCATACGCATATCAGGAAAAGTGCGATGTTGGTCTTAAATTTTATTTAAAGTGGTCTTGAAAAGGTCTTAAAAAGTCTTAAATTTTAGATGAAAAATCCTGGGGGTACCCTGTGTATATATATATATATATATATATATATATATATATATATATATATCCACCCGTATATCTGTATGTCTTTGCATTTCATTGTAGATGCATTTCATTGTATGCTAGTAGATCAGTCTATTATTGCCAGTAGGTTTAGTTTTCTTTCACAAGATTTGTGTCAGTTGCCAGTTCACATGAGGTGCTGATATATTACTGTTTGAAATGTTGTACATGTTTTTGTTTATTGTATTCCCTATTCATGTTTGCTACTATCTTATATAGAATTCCAATGTTTAACTTTTAACTGGGCTAGTTTATTGTGGTTAATGCTCATGGAACAATTTACTATGTTGAGGTTGTTGAGGCGACACAGCTGTTGATTTCTGTGATGCGTAACTCCAGACTGACCTAATTGTACTTTTCCTGTTCAAAACCTGTTTACCAGGGTGAAATAAACAAGGTTTTAGCTAACTTTGAGCTGTGTCCCCTTTTATTATATTTATTGAGTACTAACACAAATCCAGCAACATCTCACTGAAGTAGAAATTATGTTTATTCAACTAGTATATATGTGTTTGTTGAAGGTAGAAATACATGTTATTGAAACCATAATTTTATTGTTCGCCTCACAAGAATATCATAATTCTGTGAACAAGAGAATCTAAGTTGGCAGAACTCTAAATACAATTACAGCAACATAAAATTGTATTGATTTGTAACAAAAAAAATAGTTCTCCATGAATCAAGAATTGTAAATGTATTCAACACATATATATGTGTTTGTTGAAGGTAGAAATACATGGCACTGAAATGAGGATGTTTTTGTTAGCCTCACAGGAATATCATAATTAGGTGAACAAGAACATTTAAGTTGGCAGAACTTTTGTCTAAACTTGAAAATATTAGTTAAGCCAACCAGTGTAGTCAAAAGTTGAGAGAACTTAAATTTTTTTTTTTTAGATATGAACCGATAAGACCTCTACCAATATGACCTCTACCAATAGATATGACCTCTACCAATATGACCTCTACCAATAGATAAGACCTCTACCGATATGACCTCTACCAATAGATAAGACCTCTACCGATATGACCTCTACCAATAGATAAGACCTCTACCAATATGACCTCTACCAATAGATAAGACCTCTACCAATATGACCTCTACCAATAGATAAGACCTCTACCGATATGACCTCTACCAATAGATAAGACCTCTACCAATATGACCTCTACCAATAGATAAGACCTCTACCGATATGACCTCTACCAATAGATAAGACCTCTACCGATATGACCTCTACCAATAGATAAGACCTCTACCAATATGACCTCTACCAATAGATAAGACCTCTACCAATATGACCTCTACCAATAGATAAGACCTCTACCGATATGACCTCTACCGATAGATAAGACCTCTACCGATATGACCTCTAGATATGAACCGATAAGACCTCTACCAATATGACCTCTACCAATAGATAAGACCTCTACCGATATGACCTCTACCGATAGATAAGACCTCTACCGATAAGACCTCTAGATATGAACCGATAAGACCTCTACCAATATGACCTCTACCAATAGATAAGACCTCTACCGATATGAACCGATAAGACCTCTACCGATAAGAACCGATAAGACCTCTACAGATAAGAACCGATAAGACCTCTACCGATAAGAACCGATAAGACCTCTACCGATATGAACCGATAAGACCTCTACAGATATGAACCGATAAGACCTCTACCGATAAGACCTCTACAGATATGAACCGATAAGACCTCTACAGATATGAACCGATAAGACCTCTACCGATAAGACCTCTACAGATATGAACCGATAAGACATCTACCGATATGAACCGATAAGACCTCTACAGATATGAACCGATAAGACCTCTACAGATATGAACCGATAAGACATCTACCGATATGAACCGATAAGACCTCTACAGATATGAACCGATAAGACCTCTACAGATATGAACCGATAAGACATCTACCGATATGAACCGATAAGACCTCTACAGATATGAACCGATAAGACCTCTACAGATATGAACCGATAAGACCTCTACCGATACCAGCGTTTCATAAAGAAGCTCCCAGCTCCCTCTGAACCTGGATCAGGCAACATCTGGCTGGACTAACTTTGTAAAACACAATGTAACAAATACATCAATAAATGGAGTGAATTGCCCGGCTCAAATCCCAGGGCCACACCTGAGGGCTCAACTCCTCGGCTCCTGAAGGGCCGGGGCATGGTGAAGCCACGTGACACAGGAACAGAATCTCAGTGGGGTGTCGCAACAATGACGTGTGAAGAGGGGCGTTTCCTTTCTGAACCACAGCCAAGACGTTCACACACACTCTGCATGTTTCAGTGAAGCCTCCTCTCAAAGAGGAAGGTGTTCAGTGCAGTTTGGAGTCACCAGCTCAGCCTGCTTTCTGGAAGCTGTAACACTCAGCGTGGTCTTTTATTCGGGTCTCCAGCGCCCTCTCCTGGTCTCTGGCAGTCATCCCCAATACTGAAGATATGCTGTATATTTGACAAACTAATTAATAACATTTAAATTGATCAAAAATACCCACATCAAATGATATATCCTGCATGTAAGGATACTTTTTTATGAAGAAGCACCAGGCTTATTTGTTTCCAAGGTTTCTGAAATGCCAACTTTGATGAAAATGTTAAACTCAGGGTTCTGACCAATTGGTTTACATGACTTTAAACCAAACTTCCATGACCAAACATTTGGAAAAAATTAGTATTTAAACTAACAATGAGAATACAAAGCATACAGTAAACCTTAAATGACTCAAATGAATGAGACAATAGTTTGATTAAAAGAATAAACATTTATATAGATGCCTGTATGTATGCCTGCTTATATTTTGAGTCTTTCTTTTAAAAGCATATTCATTATTTCAAACTCAGCGTAAATGAATGTCATGAACACATGAATATAACACATTTCCATGACTTTTACAAAAATTTCGGCTTATTTTTTTTCAAGGACTTTTCCAGGCCTGGAAATAACCATTTTAAAATTCCATGACTCTTCCAGGTTTTCCATGACCGTAAGAACCCTGTAAACTACTGCAGACACAATTTCTTTGAAACACGCCAAGAGAAACGATGAAGCCAAGACCACAATTTACATGTCATTTATTTCACGGAAGAAATTTCAGGTTAGCAAAAATGTGTAAAAGTTCTATTCTTAAAGCAGCAAACTAATAATTAAAACCACAGGATTTCTGCTGATTCAACAGACTAATCTGCTACAGTGCAATGTAAAAAGATTGGGACTGAAGTACATCACCAACAGATATCACATAGATAATTTAACTCATTTGTTTTGATTCCTCTGTGAATTACAGCCTTATTACCAAACTAAATCAGAGCCTGGACTCAGAGCCTGGACTCAGAGCCTGGACTCAGAGCCTGGACTCAGAGCCTGGACTCAGAGCCTGGACTCAGAGCCTGGACTCAGAGCCTGGCAGCTGTCAGTCAACACGTCTTCTCCGTCCAATCAGGTTCATCGTCTCCTTTGGGCCCGCCCCTCACAGCTGCTGAAGCTCCTCTTTGAGTGTTGGAGGCAGACTTGTACGATGTCAGTTAAGCCAGTCCAGATCATTATCCTCCTCTTCATCACCGAAGAGCGGTGCAGGAGGGGGCCGCCCCTTCAAGCTCTGGAAACACAGCAAAGAGAGGACAACGTTAATGCTGCCAGACAGAACAGACGTCTTTTTAAAGCAGTGTGATAAAACATCCCTGGCTGACTTAACATTGAAACTAAACACAAGGAAAGGGAGGAGATCCTTCCTCACCATCTCATCCTCCTCTTCCTCCTCGCTGGGTGCTGCAGGCGGGTTGGCAGGAGTTGTGTTCTGGAAAAATGGCTCCTCTCCATTTTCCTCACGCATTCTCCCAGTCAGACTGAGAGAACAGCCGAAAAAGGGTGGGGAGGTACAAAAAGACAGCGAAGAGGAGAAGGAAAGTGGGGATGAAGCAAGCAAGCAAGCAAGGAAGGAAGGAAGGAAGGAGGGTTCAGACAGGCAGTTAGTTGGCAGGACTCTGCATGCTGTATAGCAGGGTTCATACACATCTTGACCAGTGGATTTCATGACTTTTCCATGACTTTAAACCAAATGTCCATGACCAAACATTTAGTGAAATCTGGGTGTAAACAGTAAAAAGTGAGTAAATGTAGTATTTAAACTAACAATGAGAATACAAAGCATACAGTAAACCTTAAATGACACAAATGAATGAGACAATAGTTTGATTAAAAGAATAAACATTTATATAGATGCCTGTATGTATGCCTGCTTATATTTTGAGCGTCTTTCTTTTAAAAGCATATTCATTATTTCAAACTCAGCGTAAATGAACGACATGAACACATGCATATAACACATTTACATGACTTATACTAAACTTTTGGGATTTTATTTTTTTCAAGGACTTTTCCAGGCCTGGAAATAACCATTTTAAAATTCCATGACTCTTCCAGGTTTCCCATGACCGTAAGAACCCTGCATAGAGAGGTTACGAGTGTTTTGGCCTTCAGGCTGCGTCTGACACCATGTGACCAGGTCGGCAGGTCAACATGGAATCTTTGTGTTTTTGTTCAGGTTCACCTCTTTGTCACTTGAATCAAACTATTGTCTGAAAACAGACACCTGTGCGCACATGCAGCGTCGTCTGGTTGTGACAGCAGCAGAAATATTACATGGAACTAATATTTAGGATTCATGTATTTCTGCTTTACGCCCCCGTGGCCTTTGTGTTTCCAGGTTGTCCCTCCGTCCGTTCTTGTGAACCTTGGAGGGAATGTCTTCACATTTGGCACAAACAACCACTTCGACTCAAGGATGAACTGAGAAGAATTTGGTGGTCAAAGGTCAAGGTCACAGTGACCTCACAAAACAAATTGTTTTGGCCATAACTCAAGAATTGATGAGCTAATTATGTCAATTTTGACACAAATGTCTAATTTTGGATGGAAATGGATGTGCACTGCCACTTGGCTGGTTGGCGGTAATATGTTAAAAGTGGTTGGTTGCCAATTTCTCTCAACGGTTGCCAGCTGTTACCGCCGAGCCCTGGGCCTCAACATCTCTACGGATCATTGCTGTGTTTTCTTTGAGATGACCGTCTCAGTGCAGACAAATGTTCAATCAGAGTACGTCACTGAAAGCAGCAGAGATGGATTTATTCACTGTCAGTGCTCATGGAGATCAGTTCAGGTGGAACATTACAAATGTTGAGGACGTCGCCCCCACTGAGGTAAAGTTAGTCTCTGGTAAGAAACCAAAGAGAAGACATCTCCAGAGACATTTAGCACTAGGAACGGAATAATGCAAGGCATCATATTCATGCATGTGCCATATTTATTACTGTTGCTTGTGATCACACAAAAATCCATCTTGTCAAGCTTCAAGTCATGCATTTGTGTCTGGACCAATCAGCTTCTTGCAGGGAGCAGCTAGGGGCGGGGCTTAGCTGTGACGACATAAAACGTAAACAACAATGGCGGCTCCTGAAGAGGTTAGCATAGATGCTGCATAGACCTCTTCATCGACTATACTGAAGGCTTTTCTCCATGGAAAACCCGTTTTCATTCTTCTACTGGCTTCGGTACGAGTTTGATTGACAGATGTTTCAACCAATCACCTGCCAAGTATTCTTAGGAAGCACCTTAGTAAGTTTCTAATGACGGCTGATGAGTAACAAACCATCGTGTTAGACATTTCCCACCAGCCCTACAGACTGCAGTGATTCAGCTACTTGAAGAAGAAGATAGACCAATATCACACCTCCTATTATGAAGCCATTGAAAAGGCCGCAGAGTTGATCAGGACTTTGCTCAGACTGAACCGCTGTGGGTCGAGTCTAGAGACCAGGACTCACCTCGTGTCCTCTCCTGCGCCGTGAGGCGGTGGAGGTGGGTTGGCTGGGGGTCCAAAGGCTTTCGGAGAAGCCTCATGCATGTCTCCTACATGCCCTTCATCTCTTTCTGACGCAGCTTCCTGTCCGTCCTCAGGTGGTGAACTCTCATCGGGTTCATCATCCAGATCTGCAGACTTGTGTTTTTCCTCCTCAGGGATTTCAGGAGCAGGAAGTCCTGCCGTCTCCTGCTGTGCTTCAGACTCTGACGTCTCCTGCGGTCTCGGTTCTGCCTGGCTTTGTGTCTCTGACCCGGGCTTTGTCTCCGCCTCCTTCTCTGACCCGGTCCCGGTCTCCGCCTCCTTCTCTGACCCGGTCCCGGTCTCCGCCTCCTTCTCTGACCCGGTCTCGGTCTCCGCCTCCTTCTCTGACCCGGTCTCGGTCTCCGCCTCCTTCTCTGACCCGGTCCCGGTCTCCGCCTCCTTCTCTGACCCGGTCTCGGTCTCCGCCTCCTTCTCTGACCCGGTCCCGGTCTCGGTCTCCGCCTCCTTCTCTGACCCGGTCCCGGTCTCCGCCTCCTTCTCTGCTGCTACTTCCTGGTCCATCTGGGTCTCCGTGACTTGGTGAGGATCTGAATCTGCCTCAATATCTTTTTCCTCTCTGACTTCTCCGTTACTGTTCACATGCACATTCTGTCCAGTCTCCTGTCTTTGTTCCACAGCATCACTTTCTTCTTCTTCCTCTTCTTCCTCCTCTTCCTCTTCCTCCTCCTTGCTCGGTCTCAGTGAAGCTCCGTCTGAGCCGCCCAGCAGCTGCAGGGTTACATTCTGGAATAGAAATATCCATATGATTGAGGAAAGGTCAATAAAACATATGCATGGCACGAGTGTTTTCTATTTGGACAGCCAGTATCACCGACCTCCATTATAGTGAATATAATTAAGTAAGAAAGAATGCGTGCGTGTAGATTACATGCAAAGTCAATGCACAGACGCGATAGGTTGCGCTAAAGCGAATTTTTAGCCGGGCGGCGCGAAT
>JBAMJR010000243.1:1462500-1685000 GCA_038501785.1 Myoxocephalus aenaeus | reverse complement strand
TCTCGCCGTCCTGCAGCGCTGAGCTCAGTTGACTCTGCAGCGCCGCGGCCGCCTGCTGGTGAGCTGAAGCTTCCAGCTGCAGCTGAGCCAGCTGGGCCGAGGACGAGGACAGATCCTCCGTCAGACGCACCTGTGGAGACGCAGAAGGACGGGGGAGGTGAGAGGCCGTCTACAGGGAGGGGAACCCAGGCCACAGAGACAGTGGAACAACATAACAGCCGAGATGAGAGGCTACTGGTGCTAGTGGTGTGAGCGGCATGACCCTGTGGGAAGAACACATGAGTGATGGCTGATGGAAAAGAAGGAAGAACGTTAGTTTAAATGTCATTGAGGTATGATATGAGAAGGATGATTCCAGTGGCAGGGGTCAGGGGTCAGATCTGGGTCAAACAGTAGTTCCACATGATCCTCACAGTCTGAGCATGTTTGGAAGAGCATTGCCAGATCAGCTGACAATATGTCGCATGTTGAGAGAATTTGAAATAATTTGACTTTTTTCTGTTGTGCGCTCTACATGGGAATCATTGCAGCCCAAAAGAGAAGGTCTAGACTGTCAATGACAAACTGAGGAGATGTCTTTGTTTTCTCAAAACAGCCGCTGATTTGGAGCGCTTACACCATTTCACTTAGTCGTTGTTCGTGTCTCCTTCTCTCACTATTTGACCCCAGTCTGGTAGCAGTACAGAGAAAACAGGCTCACCTGGCCGGAGCCCAGGTCCCGAGGCCGAGCATGCTGAGAAGAGAGAGCAGTGAATGCTAGATTGTTCTCAGAGCAGCACTGCAGCCAAACAAGCAGGAGGATGAAGACTGTACCGTTAGCATCAGATGTGTACCAGGAAACAGATGATTAATACATATTAATCAGTACATATTAATTAGCACCTCTCTGCTGGATTATTATATTACCCCACTAGAGAGCTCATAGTACCATATTACCCCACTAGAGAGCTCATAATAAAATATTACCCCACTAGAGAGCTCATAATAAAATATTACCCCACTAGAGAGCTCATAATACCATATTACCCCACTAGAGAGCTCATAGTACCATATTACCCCACTAGAGAGCTCATAGTACCATATTACCCCACTAGAGAGCTCATAGTACCATATTACCCCACTAGAGAGCTCATAATAAAATATTACCCCACTAGAGAGCTCATAATACCATATTACCCCACTAGAGAGCTCATAATACCATATTACCCCACTAGAGAGCTCATAGTATCATATTACCCCACTAGAGAGCTCATAATAAAATATTACCCCACTAGAGAGCTCATAATAAAATATTACCCCACTAGAGATCTTAAAGTACCATATTACCCCACTAGAGAGCTCATAGTACCATATTACCCCACTAGAGAGCTCATAGTACCATATTACCCCACTAGAGAGCTCATAGTACCAAAGTACTGAGCAGGACATTTAACACTAAAATAAACACATCAGTGCTCTCTGGTGGACACACTTTGCACTACAGACACTGTCTGTGTTACCTCTAACTACCTCTAAACAGATCGTTGGCTTTTCTTGGAGGATACATACACATTTTGCGAGCTACTTGGTTTCTGGGACACTGTACCCAGGCTAGCTGTGCTGCATTTAAGGCTCAGATCACACAGGTATGACAGTACTCTGGTGTATGTGATGGTTTAGCTGCATAATAAACCACTATCTACTAACTAACAGTGTAATCGGTCTGCATAGCATGAGAGTAAATCAGTCTCACGTGTCCTCACCTTGTCCTGCTCAGCCTGCAGTAATCTGGCCTGGTTCTGTTCACTGGATGACTTGAGGGAGTCGTTCCTCTGTTCCAGCAGCAGGTTACTCTGCTCCACATACCTAGACCACCACGGCACAGTCGCATTACATCCACCTCAAACACCGCAACGACACTTTTCTGATACTTCAGACCCACTTTTTACTGATCTCACGGAAATGAGAAGTGTTTAAAAAAAAAAACTAAAGCTGTACTATCTCCTCATCCACAGTTCCGATCTAATTCATTTAAGTTGCTAAAGTACTGTAACCCTTGTGAGAAGATACGTGGTGGTTTACATAAATAAAAAAAGATCGTTACATTTGAATAATTCCATAAGCTCCTCAACATGACTAAGCGATTATAACGTTTTACTAAAGTAACAATGTCTGATCAGTATTGGTGTCTCGCACTGCGAAGCAGGAACCACAGTTTTTTGTTTGTTTTTTGGGGCGTTTCGAGGTCCTGCGATCTCATTGGTCCTCAGACTCGTCTGAAAGCGCGTCAGATGACACATGCTGAAGGAGACGGTCAGTTACATACCATGTACCTTATGGTGCGGGCAAGATTCAGGTCAAAGTAGGTCAATTTTCAATTTCTGAACAGAAAAACACGGTTTTTGGACTGAATATGCTTCCTAACATGTAAATGCTTGTGTTTATTGTGATTATTATTGCAGATCTAGATGATTTAGGTCGTACTCTTTCTAAAGATGTGCAGTATTACTCTGTGGCATGATGGGAAGGCACCGAACAATAAAATTAAAAAACTCGGGGAGCAATCGTGGAGTCATTTTTTGCTCAGACTCTTAACTTTTGATCATATTTATGCAGAAAATAAATTAAATCATTATTTATTTATTTTTCTGTCAAACGAATCACAGTGACAGTGAGGAGGAGATATGGACAACTCAGTCATTTAGCAATAGTAATGTGTGAGATCACAGGCCCAGTTCAACCAGATGCTGCTCATTATTCCTATCAGTTACATTGGTTTTTTTAATCCATTCATTTCCGTTTCACACTGCAGCATGATGGGATTACACAGAAGCACTGTCTCTCTAAAAAAAAGATCAAATCAAAATGTATCCTTATTTTATCCTTCGAGCTATTTGAAACTAAACTAAATAAAAGTCACATAGCGGAGCTTTCAACAGAAGAGCTCCACGTTATCCTGCGTACATCTCTAGTGGAAATAGTCAGCTATAATTATGACTAACACTTTAACTCACCTCTGGTTCTGGTTGATGAGCTCCCCGATTTTACGGTTTTGCTCCTCAATGCGAGAGCTTTTCTCAAAGACTTCCTTCTTTAAACATTCATTTTCCTAAAAATAAAAGTAGAGTTTTCAGAACACAGTATGATTCCAGTACAGCGGCAGATAAAGTATCTGTGGTATAAGAAACACCAGTAACAGAGGCTCCAACAACCGGCAGCATACCTGGATAATTCTTTGGATGTTGTGCATGATCATGGAGGTTTCCATTGACATGCTAGGAACCGCCATGGAGAGACTCCCCTGCCTCTGAAGGTCATCCATCTGTTCAAGGAAAACAAAAGATAAGAACCAGATGTATCTCCTGAAGGCCAGCGGAGGGAAAGAGAGGTCACCACCGCCAGATGCCCTAAATCAGTGATTCTCAACTGGTGGGTCGCGACCCACTAGTGGGTCGCGGACCCGTTTTCAGTGGGTCGCGTTTTCAGTTGCCTGAAAAAGCAAAAAAAAAAAAAAAATCTCTCTTTTTTTATTTTTTTCATCCTGTGGTTTTATTTTGAAAGGACTTTTTTATGCAGCGGAGTGTCGTTATTTTGCCGGCTCTGGTTTCAACTGGCTTTGCACTTGTCCCTCCATGTTTTCAGCAGCGTGGGCCAGGTTGGGTCAAACCATCCTGATATGAGGGAGACTCTGGGTTTTTAGGATAATTAAATTAAACAGCCTACTGAATATAACATTGACAACTGATGGCGCTGCCTGCATGACAGGAAAACACTCTGGGGTTGGGAGGAGAATTGAGTGCTGCTTAATTGTCTGTAAAGCACAATGTTTTTCAGTATTTACTGATGAGGTAATCACAAGAGAAGTTAATGTTGTATATATGAATCCTTTTGAATTCCACTTTTGTTTAATTTATGTTGAGTTAGTGGAAAAGCTGCTCCTCAACACAGTGACGTGTTCCACAGTAAAGTGTTTGTCATAGATTCGGTGAGTGTGTGTTCTCAGTTAAAGTTAGGTCATTTCAGTCTTTTTGAAACTTCTTCTTAGTTGTTGGACTGTTTGTGCATGAAAGCTGTTGAGTCTGCTTAAAAATAGCTGAAGATTCTGAATTGTTATATATGTTGTAATACCTCGTGTCCTGAAGATGCAGTTTTAGTTTTTTAATTAAAATGCAGCTAATTGAGTGTAAAAGGGAATAGTTCCCTCTCTATCATCGCCACCAGCTGCTCGTTTTGGTTATTAAACTTGTTTTTGTGTTAGCATACATATTCTGTACTATCTCAGGTTCAAACTGCACCATCTTTTCATTACATACATTGGAGAAGTTGAGAATGTTCCTCGATTTGGGTCGCGGCTTGTCATTCAGGGGGGATGGTGGGTCCCGGAGCCAGACCAGTTGAGAACCACTGCCCTAAATCCTACACACTGGCCCTTTAAAGCCTCTTCGTCATACAGAGTTTATACCTTTGAGGACAGTTGATCAACTTTATCTGCTACTTTGCCGACAGATAAGCGGATCTCTGTGTTGTGCTGTCGGGCTTCGGTCATCAAGAAGGACGTCACGTCGCTGGAGCCTGAGTGCAACGCGATCAAAGGGTTAGGAATGTGTAACAGTTTGAATCAAACTCAAAACGCATGTTGATTACGTGTCAAGAGTTTAGGGCCCAGGTTTACTAACAAGACTTCCTTTTACATTTCACTCTGCACAACCCTCTACACCAACACTCATGATCAGAACAGCTTTTTGTAATTGAACGGGGTCTCTTACCCATGTATGCAGGGTAGACCTGGCCAACAGGCTGCAGCTGAGATGGAGCCACAGCGCTCTGTGTGTAGGGGTAAGGCTGTGAAACGACATCATGTTAACAGATGTGTCCAGGATGTACTTACTGATGAGGAGGAGTCAGTACACATGTGGATGAGATCTCACCTGAAAGGCATGGCTGCTGCCCGCAGCGCTCATAACAGGAAGTAAGGCAGAAGGTGCAGCAGTGTGAGGATGAGGATATACTGCAGGAAAGAAATAATACAAATTAAGGAATTTACCAATAAATAGACAAACATACTGTCCACCATCAGAGGAAACTGTGTTTGTAATCCAGAGCTGCTGGAGCAGCTGGAGACGTTTACCGTGCGCTGCAGCCGGAGCAGCAGCGGAGATCTGCACTGGAGACGGAGACGCAGGCCGGTCCTTTGCTCGGCTGCCACTGGTGTCCTGAGATCAACCCAGCAGTGGCACACAGTCAGTAACGACACCAGACAGACATGTTATAGGGGCAGAACAGATATTTCCACGAAGTTAAAGAACATGCTGATGAAACTCCTCTGGAGCCACATGAGACATTTAACCGACAGGTCATTTTCAGAGCTTCTATTGAGGTTGTTGAATTTGATCTGTATTTAATAAGGCAGTGTCATTGAGATGAAGGTCTCTTTTCCAAGAGAGACCTGCGAACAAGAAACAGTCAACATCAGGAAGCAAACAACACAACTAAACAAGAAACTTAACAAGTTACAAGAATCATAAAATAAAAACACAGTGGAATGCCCGACTCTTGTTTGAGGACAGTTTGCAGTTCATTCCATTTCAAAAGGCCTAAAGCAGCTGTGCCAACATTAATGCAAACATTAGTGATAACGAAGGTTAAGTGAACTGTCCTTATTAGATTTAAATGAGATGTCAAGTAGTTTGGAAGCTTCACCAGCAGAGCTTTCTAAATGAAGAACATGAGAATGAATGAGAATGAAGCACGGACCGTCTGGCGTTACTTTTTATGACATCATCACCCTAAAAACTTGTGTGTTATGTACATGTAATTCATGGTGCTGCTAGATTGCTGCTGCCTCTCTTTGTGTACGGCAAGCGGGAGAGCACACTGTTGGACCAGTCAAAATGTTGTTGTTTAAAAAAAAAGGGAAAACACCAACAAGACGGGTTTAAGCAGAATATTGTGTTAGCTAAAAACACATTGTAAACAATTTTTTTATTCAGTATGTCTTTTGGACTTGACAATGCTCAGTTATTGTAAATGTTTGGATCACATGAGTCTGAAACATTCCCAAGCAGCCACTCATGGAATATAATTCTACATATGGTAGAATACTCATGACATTAGAGGACGTCTTCCTCCACCTACCCTTTTACATCCCTGTCGTTCCAAAATGCCATCACTTAGTAATGTTATCTTAGTAGTTATTTGTGTAAAATGTTTATAATTAGCATATGAATGCTGGACTTATGGCCAAAAGCATTGTGTGAGCTCACAGCGACCTTCAAATTTGACCACAAAAATCCCCAAAAGTTGTTTTGAGCCAAATTTGAAAACAATACCTCAGGGCGTTCCTCACATATTGCGTTCAAAAGAATGGAACGGACAGACGGACACCTCAAGAATATAATAAATGTAAAATATTGCAAGACGTATTCTTTAAAATGGACAGTCAGATCTGCAGACCTCCAGCTCAGAGTCACTGGAGTCGGGCTGGCCGCCCCCCCCCGTCAGAAAGGGCAACATGGGCTGGCCCATCTTGGCCATGCGAGAGATCAGCTTGGCCTTTGTGGCGTCTGGATTCTAAAAGGTCCAAAGAAGAGATCCATTAATACAGCTGCAACACAAGTGAAAGGAGTGAATATCATATGAAGTTGTTAATAAGTGAGGGTGCTTACTGCCAACTGTTCACTGAGTGAGTTTGACTTTGCACGAAGTGGCGGTTCGCTGCAAAACACAGAAAAGCCCAGAAACGGATCATCTCAAGTGACAAAAGAGTTCAAGCTGATGCCGTCAACTGTTTCCTGAGGTGTAAGTCTCACCCTGGTCTACCGGGACCGGAGGCCGTGGTCTGGACCGGGGGCTCCGGGGCCAGATTCTCCACACTGAGGACCGGGGAAGGAATCGGGGACGGAGCAGCCGAGCCTCTGGAGCTGCCGCTAACGGACCCGCTGTCCTTGGAAAACTTCACCTAAGGCCCAAGAGAAAAAACGCAGAAAAAGCTTCAGCTCATTCACCAACATTACAAGCAACAGGGTTCAGACACATTCTGACCAGTGGGTTTCATGACTTCTCCATGACTTTAAACCAAATGTCCATGACCAAACATTTAGTGAAATCTGGGTGTAAACATGAAAAAGTGAGTAAATGTAGTATTTAAACTAACAATGAGAATACAAAGCATACAGTAAACCTTAAATGACTCAAATGAATGAGACAATAGTTTGATTAAAAGAATAAACATTTATATAGATGCCTGTATGTATGCCTGCTTATATTTTGAGCGTCTTTCTTTTAAAAGCATATTCATTATTTCAAACTCAGCGTAAATGAACGTCATGAACACATGAATATAACACATTTACATGACTTTTTTTTTTTTTTTAAGGACTTTTCCAGGCCTGGAAATAACCATTTTGAAACTCCATGACTTTTCCAGGTTTTCCATGACCGTAAGAACTCTGAAAGCGGTCCGACCAGAAATTGCAATAAAGGATTTGTGTGACATTCAAAAGATCAGGTGTATTAGAAAGGGCCAAGCATGTTACCCGCCGAAGCTCCGTTTCAAAGACCAGAGTGCTGTTGGCCGGGACTCGGTTGGGGACGCCCTTGGATCCGTACGCTTGGTGGGCCGGGATGACGATGAGACGACGGCCGGCCTTCTTCAAGCCCAGCATCCCGTCCTCCCAGCCCTGCTCACACAGAGAGAATAGTTATACTGATGTCATCATGTCATGTGATGATGGTGCACATGATGCAGGCCGTTTAAAGATAAGCTCGGTATTGTCACAGTTATTACTACTCTTGGAAAGACAGCCTTCAGATATGTTGTCCCATTTGTCTGGAATACTTTACAGACTAGACTCAAAGTCCACACACTCATATAGATCGAGCAATTCAAGAACTCAGGTTCTAGTGACAGTTTTACATGATATACATGTATATATAATTTGCCGTGCTGTTGTCTACATGCATGTATATTTAAATATGTATTTTATTATCTGTACAATCATTAGTAAAAGAGCACTCGATGAACGACAGACCCACTCAGAGAGCAAACATCCTGTCCATTAAGGCAACGGGGACAGAAACATCCTTCTCAAATCAAGCTGAAACAACACGTTAAAAGGGAAGTATTCTCTGTTTGGGGCATTTTATTCAGTTAGAAAGGCCACTGGTTTGCTTCTGCACCAGCCATACTTACTTACTGACTTTCAACTTCAGAGGAGAAGCATCTGGTTAACTTGGTGGTGTAAACATGTTCAGAGCTCTACTTCTGTAGTGAACTTCAGGTTACTGCTCTGCTTTGGGACATGTCCAGCTCTCCAGTGGACACATGGCTGTGCTAAACTCTCTGACACAGTTCTCATGGAGGTAGCGTGACTATCATCTATAAACAGCCTGCATACGTCTTACTGTATTGTTGACTCTGTACTTTTCCAGTGATCTGATTGGTCAGTAGTTGAAACCCGCTGGTTAACTTTAGCCTGGACCTTTGTAATGACAATGTAATGTTCATATGTAATGATGTGTCATTTACCAGAGCTCACAGATGAACTGCACTTTATTTACAGTTTCCAGATCAGTTCAAAATGACCAGTCATCATATCTACATTATCAATAATTTCCCAAATTGTCTTTCTTGCTAGAACCAACATGTGATATCGTTGTCACAGTATTTGGGCAAAAGAATAGCACAACGTTTGAGTTCAGCACCAGATTGTTAGGATGGGAAACATGGAAAGATAATCTGGTGGTAAAGTACAACCTCTACACATAGTTGGATATATAAATGCATCACTTATGAAAAATAAAGGAATCCCTCCAAACCAAGAGCATGTCACTAGATACAAAGATCAAAGAGACTAAAGCATATAGTAATAAAAAGGACCAGAGGAAAAAACAAGAAAATAAATGTACAATGTGCATGTATTAATAATAACAATATGTGACAGTATGAGTGTTTCCTCCTGGGGACTGAACTAAGCCGCTCTTATTATTTCATAAAGTACATTCAGACTCACTTTGATCACTTTTCCGGCTCCGATCTTCAGGCGCAGCAGCTTGTCCTTGTTCTGGTTGGAGTCGAACATCTGCAACGGTTTCAGGGTTCAGTGAGTCAAACCCACAGGGAGCAGAGACGCAATGACAAAGGAAACAATGGAGGAAGCTTGCGACCTGGCCGATGGCGTGGTTCTGCAGGAGCCAGCCCGTGTACACCACCTCCAACGAGTCTCCGGTCTCCACGGCCGGGCCCTCGCCGAGACCCAGATCCTGAACCAGCACGGCATCCAGCGAGACCTCGCTGTTGACTTTGGCCAAACACACCTGAGGCACCCAACACAGGGTTCATTCACATTCTGACCAATGGATTTCCAGGACTTTTCCAGGACTTTTCACCAAATTTCCATGACTTTAAACCAAATTAACGCAGGGTTCATACACATTCATGACTTTTCCATGACTTTTTCATGACTTTTAACCAAATGTCCATGAGCAAACATTTAGTGAAATCTGGGTGTAAACATGAAAAAGTGAGTAAATGTAGTATTTAAACTAACAATGAGAATACAAAGCATACAGTAAACCTTAAATGACTCAAATGAATGAGACAATAGTTTGATTAAAAGAATAAACATTTATATAGATGCCTGTATGTATGCCTGCTTATATTTTGAGTCTTTCTTTTTAAAGCATATTCATTATTTCAAACTCAGCGTAAATGAACGTCATGAACACATGAATATAACACATTTACATGACTTTTGGGATTTAATTTTTTTAAAAGGACTTTTCCAGGCCTGGAAATAACCATTTTAAAACTCCATGACTTTTCCAGGTTTTCCATGACCGTAAGAACCCTGATTACAGAAGTCCGTATGTAATGAACAACAGGACTCCTGCGTAGGTGAGAATAACACCAGGGTGCTGAAGATTCAATTCAATTCAATTCAGTTTATTTTATAGAAGATGGATCCTGATGCAGCACAGCCACTCACCTCTTTGCAGAAGTCCCATGAAGCCTTGTCCGACTCAAACATCAGGGACCAGTTCTGCCTCTGCTCATCATAGAACGTGCAGTAATTGTTTGGCTGTACCTGCAGGAGAAAAAGAACATGTGATCAGTCATGGACCACTTCCTGTTTCGTCCTTTCTCATCAGCAAGTTGCCCTCTGGAAGAATCCCTAGTGTCATGAGCTTAGGTGTTTTAGTGCTGTTCTGTTTGAAAGTATTTATCTCCACAGTGACAAACCCAACTTTGTAAATGTTGTACAGAAAAAAAATATTAATTTGATTGAAAGATCTTTACAATTAATGAAGAAAATGTCATTCCTATGTGTAAAATAGCTTGCAGAGCTGTACAAAACATAATATTGAAATTATTTTCAAACGATGGTAAGGGAAACATAATGTTGACAATAAAGATTATTTTTCTTCTACAACATACAGACGCATGAGCACAGCTGATCCCAGTAAACACCTCCTGGAGCTTCTGGTCATGTGTAGCCAAAGAGATTAGAACAATTTAAAGCACAATATTTGCAAAGACGCAGACCAGTTTTTATTAGTCATTGAATTAAAGAAAATGTAATGAACCAAGGAGTTTCAATGTTCACTCTGTTTACATAAAAGAACCACAAAACTGCATTCATTTGCATTTAAAAATATGGAAGCGATTGGACCCACATGGATCTAAACCAGGGGTCACCAACCTTTTTGAAGCCGAGAGCTACTTCAAGGGTACAAAATAATACGAAGGGCTACTTGTTTGATACAAACTTCCAGAACAACAAAGTTGCACAGATCACTATCTATTTAACCCCTATCTAACTATCTAACTCTATCTAACCCCCTTCAGAAATGGTCGGAGTTAGGGCTGGGCGGTATGGCCAAAAATTAATATCACAGTATTTTGTAAGATTCTGGCGTATTTTTTTTCTTCAGTAAACGCATTCATTCATTGATGCTGAAAAGGACCGCAGGCCAACTGAACAGCTGTTTTTACGTTGGTACATAGAGGGTGTCAGGAAGCTAAACCTGGAGGGACTTAGGACCCAGGGGAAGGTAGGTGAAAAAAAACAGGAAGGGTCTGTCTCTTCCTGCGACGGAGTTTCTTCTTGGTGTGATAGTGGGCGAGCTGTACCCAGCATGCTCTGTGGTGTCATTTTATAAATGTACAATTATTAGTGTTACAAATTGTTAATAAGTCACAAACTGTTGTGTCTTGGTGTTTTACCCTGTTAAAATGTGTTAGTTGTGGGTTATTAATTGTTGTTATAAAGTTTTAACCGCGACTAAAGTTAGAACCATGATACAAGTTAGAACCATGACACGTAAGTAGCTCCGACCGCTGCGCGCACGCCAGTGAATTTTTTTTTTTTTAATTCTTTTTCTTGTGAAAGCTCATAAGCGTGTTCTATTTTTAGAACATGCTTCGCGGGCGACTAGCGTGGTCTCTGCGGGCGACCAGGTGCCCGCGGGCACCGTGTTGGCTACCCCTGATCTAAACTGTTCCACATATTTAATCAGAATCATAAACGGTTTATTGCAAAGTACGTCTGCTCATACGAGGAATTCAACTTGGTGGTTGGTTCATAACAATAAACACAGTATAATAGTATCAGGACTATTGTACAATGGACTATAAAACCCAAACAAATTTATAAGAATATGTTGCACAATATGTAGTACACTCCTATATTGTCTCCTAGTAGTACTCTACTATATTGTCTCCTAGTAGTACTCTACTATATTGTCCCCTAGTAGTACTCTACTATATTGTCTCCTAGTAGTACTCTACTATATTGTCCCCTAGTAGTACTCTACTATATTGTCCCCTAGTAGTACTCTACTATATTGTCCCCTAGTAGTACTCTACTATATTGTCCCCTAGTAGTACTCTACTATATTGTCTCCTAGTAGTACTCTACTATATTGTCTCCTAGTAGTACTCTACTATATTGTCTCCTAATAGTACTCTACTATATTGTCTCCTAGTAGTACTCTACTATATTGTCTCCTAATAGTACTCTACTATATTGTCTCCTAATAGTACTCTACTATATTGTCTCCTAGTAGTACACTACTATATTGTCTCCTAGTAGTACTAGTAGTACACTACTATATTGTCTCCTAGTAGTACACTACTATATTGTCTCCTAGTAGTACTAGTAGTACACTACTATATTGTCTCCTAGTAGTACTAGTAGTACACTACTATATTGTCTCCTAGTAGTACTAGTAGTACTCTACTATATTGTCTCCTAGTAGTACTAGTAGTACTCTACTATATTGTCTCCTAGTAGTACTCTACTATATTGTCTCCTAATAGTACTCTACTATATTGTCTCCTAATAGTACTCTACTATATTGTCTCCTAATAGTACTCTACTATATTGTCTCCTAGAAGTACACTACTATATTGTCTCCTAGTAGTACTAGTAGTGCACTACTATATTGTCTCCTAGTAGTACACTACTATATTGTCTCCTAGTAGTACTAGTAGTACTCTACTATATTGTCTCCTAGTAGTACTCTACTATATTGTCTCCTAGTAGTACTCTACTATATTGTCTCCTAGTAGTACTCTACTATATTGTCTCCTAGTAGTACTCTACTATATTGTCTCCTAGTAGTACTCTACTATATTGTCTCCTAGTAGTACTCTACTATATTGTCTCCTAGTAGTACTCTACTATATTGTCTCCTAGTAGTACTCTACTATATTGTCTCCTAGTAGTACTCTACTATATTGTCTCCTAGTAGTACTCTACTATATTGTCTCCTAGTAGTACTCTACTATATTGTCTCCTAGTAGTACTCTACTATATTGTCTCCTAGTAGTACTCTACTATATTGTCTCCTAGTAGTACTCTACTATATTGTCTCCTAGTAGTACTCTACTATATTGTCTCCTAGTAGTACACTACTATATTGTCTCCTAGTAGTACTAGTAGTGCACTACTATATTGTCTCCTAGTAGTACTAGTAGTGCACTACTATATTGTCTCCTAGTAGTACTAGTAGTACTCTACTATATTGTCTCCTAGTAGTACTAGTAGTGCACTACTATATTGTCTCCTAGTAGTACTAGTAGTGCACTACTATATTGTCTCCTAGTAGTACTAGTAGTGCACTACTATATTGTCTCCTAGTAGTACTAGTAGTACTCTACTATATTGTCTCCTAGTAGTACTAGTAGTGCACTACTATATTGTCTCCTAGTAGTACTAGTAGTACACTACTATATTGTCTCCTAGTAGTACTAGTAGTGCACTACTATATTGTCTCCTAGTAGTACTAGTAGTACACTACTATATTGTCTCCTAGTAGTACTAGTAGTGCACTACTATATTGTCTCCTAGTACAGTGTTTCCCCCACCGTTAGAATAGGGGGGCGGGGCGCCCCCCTGAAGAAACCCCCCGCCCCCCTGTAATTTTCTCGACAGCGCCAGATCACAAGTCGTCATTTAAGTTTCTCTTTCCTATAGAACAGGTCTACACCTTGTTCTGTTATTAAACAAACTAAACGGCCGTATTTTATTGATCTTATCCACACACAGCTTGTCATTTCGGTCTCTGCATGGTCGCGTTAACACTTCTCCTCTGCTCTGCATCGCGCACAGCGGAGTTCCGCCCTGATGCGTACACACAGGTGAGCACTGAGCACACAGCAGCGGACAGAGAGCGTCAAAAAATATGTCGCGTGAAAAGCAGACCTATATCTGCGTTGTAAACGCTCCCAGGGTGAAGATGGCAACAGCAGCTCTCCTGTGAGGAGCACCGGAGCAGCTCTCTGAACACAGAGCAGCTCTCTGAACACAGAGCAGCTCTCTGAACACGGAGCAGCTCTCTGAACACGGAGCAGCTCTCTGGACACAGAGCAGCTCTCTGAACACAGAGCAGCTCTCTGAACACAGAGCAGCTCTCTGAACACAGAGCAGCTCTCTGAACACAGAGCAGCTCTCTGAACACAGAGCAGCTCTCTGAACACAGAGCAGCTCTCTGAACACAGAGCAGCTCTCTGAACACAGAGCAGCTCTCTGAACACAGAGCAGCTCTCTGAACACAGAGCAGCTCTCTGAACACAGAGCAGCTCTCTGAACACAGAGCAGCTCTCTGAACACAGAGCAGCTCTCTGAACACAGAGCAGCTCTCTGGACACAGAGCAGCTCTCTGGACACAGAGCAGCTCTCTGAACACAGAGCAGCTCTCTGAACCCAGAGCAGCTCTCTGAACACAGAGCAGCTCTCTGAACACAGAGCAGCTCTCTGGACACAGAGCAGCTCTCTGAACACAGAGCAGCTCTCTGAACCCAGAGCAGCTCTCTGAACACAGAGCAGCTCTCCTGCTCAGGTGAAAGAGACAAAGTTCTCGTGTCTTGTACCAACAATGAGCTGCTGGCTTCACATATTACAAAAGTACAAAGTACACGGACATAAAACTAAGTCATTAATAAATACATGGAGAAAAGCCTGTACTTTCGGGTAAATGTTTACGTTATGCCGTTAACAGGTTACGCTTGCGCATGCGCGACTCGTCGACTTTTGGCTCTTTGCCAGAAGTCTCCGTGACGTCCTTCCTGCTGCTGCGTCTCTCAAAACAGAAAACAGATCTCAGCTCAACGTTGAGCATGAATTGTATCAAATCTACAACCCCGTTTATAAAGATGTGTAGAGGCTCACTGCTCCACTAATACTGATGCAACCTGATGGCTCATCTCTGCACTCATTCTGTTTTGTTTGGCAAACAAAATAATAGCTTATTGTTTTCCACAATGAGCTATTTAGTAGTAACTAAATATTAGTTATTTTTTGCACAGATATAACTTTATTTTCATTGTTCTAAGTGATTGCAATTTAAAAATTAAAAAAATGTCTGATGGAGCAATCTGATTTACTTGAAAGTGGTTGCAATTTTCTTTATTCTGTTATTTATAAAAGCACAGATGGAGTCACAAAATGAAGTTATTTACAGAAAAAGTTTGAGAACCACTGCTTTAAGTGTTTGTGCCGTCGCCGCCCCCGCCGCCGTGAAGCTGTAAACCTAGGGGAAACACTGTAGTAGTACTAGTAGTACACTACTATATTGTCTCCTAGTAGTACACTACTATATTGTCTCCTAGTAGTACACTACTATATTGTCTCCTAGTAGTACTAGTAGTACACTACTATATTGTCTCCTAGTAGTACACTACTATATTGTCTCCTAGTAGTACTAGTAGTACACTACTATATTGTCTCCTAGTAGTACTCTACTATATTGTCTCCTAGTAGTACTAGTAGTACACTACTATATTGTCTCCTAGTAGTACTAGTAGTACACTACTATATTGTCTCCTAGTAGTACACTACTATATTGTCTCCTAGTAGTACTCTACTATATTGTCTCCTAGTAGTACTAGTAGTACACTACTATATTGTCTCCTAGTAGTACACTACTATATTGTCTCCTAGTAGTACTAGTAGTACTCTACTATATTGTCTCCTAGTAGTACTAGTAGTACTCTACTATATTGTCCCTACAGGTCAATATAACAATCAGATATATAACCATATTTCAAAGAGTATCTGTGGCAATCTTAAAATAAAGTGTGTGATAAAGCTTTGGACTTTTTATCAGTTAGGAAACATTTACAGATCTAGAAATGATTCAAATCGTTTTCCACACGTTGTTGGACGTATGCAAAGTGTGATATTCCTCTCATGCATTATCTGCTCATACGTATCCAACATTCTTTAGGTCTCCACTCACCGTGAAAACAAAGCCCACGTGAATCCTGGCAGCGGCCACTGGTTTCTGTTGGCTCAAGTACAGAAGCAGCTTGTACTGCAGGACAAAAGAGGTGCATTATTCATCAAAATCAAAAGGTCACACCAATAATCTCAAACAATGACCAATTATCAAACCTCCGACCTCTTTTGTCGTGTGGTTGCCCAGAACGGCTGCTCCCAACTTCCCCTGCTTCACGTACTGTCCGTTAATACTGCACACGGACAAGAGAGGCAGACAAGCTTTCAATTCACTTGGTATAAGACGATTTGGGAGTTGTTAATCATTACGTCTCTTATGGAAATCCACCGCATAGTTACAGTTTTAAGTTAAGCAAAATAATGATTGTGCCGAGTGAATAGTTGTAGACCTTTTTACATTTAGAAAACACATGAAAAAGCTTCAAAAATAAGAGATTCTGGCTCCTCACTATCTGAAGGCTTGGACTGCTGTGGCCAGTAGCACTGCAGGGGCCGTCGGTGCTGGAGCCGGCTTCTGATTGGCTGCTACTGCAAACAAACAGAAGACATATTTCAGTTCAGCCTCCACGTCGTGGCTGAATCTGGCGTCACTGACGTCTTCGTTCCGATCGCCTTCGATCGTCTTCGAAGACGATCAGAACTTCTGATCGTCTCCATTCTGATCGTCTTCGGTCTGATCGTCTTACCTGAATTGGAGTTCTTTCGGGGCTGTTTGGGCGCCGTGTACTGGAAGGACTCGTTCCCCTGACTGCCTTGCTGGTCTAGTCCAAACAGGGAGGCCAGCTTGGCCCTGCGAGGAGAACAAGAGAGGAGATCTTCATGCGGTTACTGCCAGGTCACTCTAGCAGGGTTCAGACACATCTTGACCAATGCTTCCATGACTTTTCCATGATTTTAAACCAAATGTCCATGAGCAAACATTTAGTGAAATCTGAGTGTAAACATGAAAAAGTGAGTAAATGTAGTATTTAAACTAACAATGAGAATACAAAGCATACAGTAAACCTTAAATGACACAAATGAATGAGACAATAGTTTGATTAAAAGAATAAACATTTATATAGATGCCTGTATGTATGCCTGCTTATATTTTGAGTCTTTTTTTTAAAAGCATATTAATTATTTCAAACTCAGCGTAAATGAACGTCATGAACACATGAATATAACACATTTACATGACTTTTACAACACTTTGGGGATTTTATTTTTTTCAAGGACTTTTCCAGGCCTGGAAATAACCATTTTAAAATGCCATGACTCTTCCAGGTTTTCCGACCGTTAGAACCCTGTCTTTGGTCACAGATACAAGCCTCTCCTCTCCATCTTAGGGGTCACCTCAATAGCTCTTAACCTTTGAACCCAAATGTATGAAAGCTGCAAAAGCTCCAAGACAACTGAGCAAACACCATTCGCTAAACACGGATAAAAGAAAACAGTGTGAAAGTTCTTTCTTAGACTCATGGTGTCCACATGGTGTCTTCTTCCTCAGCAGCTTGCTCTGCATGACGGAGCGACTGATCCACGACAACTCAATCAATCAATTCCTCAACATAGAAGAGAGCAGCAGTTCACCCTCATGGCTGATGGACTGGAACCAGCAAACATTGATGAAACATTGAAAATTGATGGCCAATCATTTTAGATATTGGCCATAGATAAAGCTACAACCTGGATCACACGTCTCAGTATTTGGAACAATCTCAAGACAAGACAGACTGACCCCTGGAACTCCTTCCACTGGTAATCACCGGCAGCTTCCAAAGCCGCCATGTTGAAAGCCTGGAGGCCCTCGGCTCCTTCTCCTGTACGTTAGTGTGGGTTCACCCTCCAGCCGGCTCCTCGCCTCTCACACCAGCGTGGGACATTCTACACTGGACCCGGTGCCGCTGAGCCGGGATAGAGGCTCCTCTAACGGGCAGCATGTGAGGGGAGTCCCATGACTCCATGAACACTGCTGCTTGTTCACCAGATCTCTCACTCACACACACACACACACACACACACACACACACACACACACACACTGCTGCCTCACACCCACACACACACACACACTGCTGCCTCACACCCACACACACACACACACACTGCTGCCTCACACACACACAAACACACACACACACACACACACACTGCTGCCTCACACCCACACAAACACACACACACACACACACACAAACACACTGCTGCCTCACACACACACACACACACACACACACACACAAACACACTGCTGCCCTCACACACACACACACACACACACACACACACACACATACACACTGCTGCCTCACACAACAGACAGGCAGACAGAGGCAGGCAGGCAGACAGATAGACAGACAGTCAGACAGACAGGCAGCACAACACATGGCCAGTGTGAGATGTGGCAAAGCCTTCATGAACGTCTCCTAATGAGGGCGGTGTGTTTATAGGTTAGTCTGTCCAGACTCAATGAGTTCACATCTTCTTCTCACAACAACACAACATCCGTTTAAAGTGTACACACCACCAGAGACACACGACCCTCTTTATTGTTAGTAGATCTAACTCTGTGTGACAGCAGGGTGTTGGTTCATCAGACACAACCCGGTGCTGTCCACGTGACACCGGATGAAAACACCTGTGACGTCAGCTGCTAACGTCACACGCGTAGCGGGTCTGGTGTGACGTCACAGAGTCCGAGCCGCTGATGTTCTTCTGAAACAACTGCATTCACACATTCTGTGTGAGCTGACACTGCTGGGGAGGAGTTCATGCTACCGCCATGTACTGACTGCGTGCTCCACGGGGCTACCTGTACAGCCGAGAGGAGACCGACCCAACAACCTGCAGGTGGTTCCCTCACAGCTGTTACCCAACAACAACCGTTTGCCAGAAGTCACATGTAATGCGGCGCGTGCACCAGGAAGCCAGCCGTGCTCCACGGTGAGCTCGTTAGCTCGCTAGCTCGCAGGCTAACATGCTAGCAGGCTAGCAGACTCACCCTCCGGTGGGAGACAGGAAGTCCCCCTCTTCGTCGTCTCCCCCGAACATCTCCGGGGTCTGAACCCTTTTCTTAGCTCATTAAACAAGGGCTCAAAATGTGTGAGCTGTTTTTGACATGACTAGTTTGTTGAGACAGGACTTCCTCTTCCTGTTGGAGCTGGAATCAGCTGACTTTCCACCTGATGCGAATTCAGTTAGCTCCAGCGACCACTGGAGGGCGCCAGAGACCACGGCAGCCTGACCAACGAGCCAAACGCAGCTCAAAGGTCTGCACAGTGAACAACCCTGACCTTTGACCTCACAGAAGAGTTACAGGAGAACATCATTCTTACGGTCATGGAAAACCTGGAAGAGTCATGTAAATGTGTTATATTCATGTGTTCATGTCGTTCATTTACGCTGAGTTTGAAATAATTAATATGCTTTTTTTTAAAAGACGCTCAAAATATAAGCAGGCATACATACAGGCATCTATATAAATGTTTATTCTTTTAATCAAACTATTGTCTCATTCATTTGTGTCATTTAAGGTTTACTGTATGCTTTGTATTCTCATTGTTAGTTTAAATACTACATTTACTCACTTTTTACTGTTTACACCCAGATTTCACTAAATGTTTGTCATGGACATTTGGTTTAAAGTCATGGAAAAGTCATGAAACCCACTGGTCAGGATGGTTATGAACCCTGATAGAGTGACCTGGCAGTAAACGTATGAAGAAGATCTCCACTCTTGTTCTCCTTGCAGTTAATAATACATATTATTAACTAAATGTAAACTTACATTTGGAAGAAGAGAAAAAGAGAAGAAGAGAAAATTTTTGCCTCATAAATTGTATTTGTGATGTCAGAGAGGAGATGGACATAACTTCTGCTCGTTTTGTGGAAATGTTGGTAAAACATCATTTATTTTTTCCCCACTATATATTAGTTATATATGTTACTAAGGCAACATATGTAAAACTTTAGAACATGTTATTATTGTTTTCATTAATGTATCAATTTACCTTTTATCTTATTTTAAATGTATGACTGCATTCTCTATATACTTTGATAAGGCGTATAAAGCTCATATACCTACTGTAAGTGATACAGTTCATTTAATAAAGTTCTGGAAAAAAAGGAAAGCAATAAGCCAATCAAAAGCAATTTGTCAAACAGAGACACATTCCACCAAGTGTGTGTTGTGTGATGCTTAGTTTAACTAATACAAACCAGAAAGTGTGTGTGTACTACCAACCTGGTATCACATGTCTTCCTCTCTGTAAAAATAGCTCTCATTACGTTGTGATGGTTAACTCAGTCTGAGGCTCGCGCCTTCTTTCTTTGCCAAGTTCATTAAAAGAGCTTTATTGTTTGGCTGCACTCCAAATAGCATGTTGATCTGTCATAACATGGTGTGTGTCCTGGCGCTCATAGACGTTTAATCTGATGTCAGTGTGTGGATGAACTCCACGATCGCTGGGCACAGTCTGACGCTTCTTATTCTACCTGCTGGTATTCAAGCCGCTCCTCCAGCGCCACCATGAGGCTCACCTGAGTCACAAACTCCCAAACCTCGACCCTGTTTGACTCACGCTGCACTGTTCCATGTTGCATTTAAGATATTTCACTCGGCACCAATCAGCTTCTCAGAAGCATCGTTTAGTTCAGCCGCTGCATCAAACAATGTGAAATAACAGGAATCCTGTGGAGCAACTGGCATGATGTGAAGCTGAATGTCTTTTTATTTGAACTTTGAATTGCCTCTGACTTGTTCTCAGTGTATTTTGGTTCATGTTGGTGTTCATGTTAAATCCGTGGAGTCGTCTGTTAACCTTGATAATGGAACAGAACTGGTCTGACAGGTTCTCGGGTCTCTCTATCCCTGCGGGTCACAAGGTCCCTCCAGCCGCTCAACACACACACGCTGGACCGGTAAATATAATCCATCTTCTTTACTCTCTTTCAGTATTTACACATCATCATTTTACAGCAATATTACTTTAGATTTTTGGCATTTTAACCATCTTTTGCCTATCAAAAATATACAAAAATAAAACGGCATCTGTTTCTTCCCACATCCCTGTCATCAGTCCATCTCTCGCCGCGCGTTAGGAAGAGGTGCGTGACTTCCTGTTCCGCTTCGCTCGACGTGTGGCCGGAAATCGGATGAACTCAAAGTGTTTGCTTTGGTCGGTGTTGGGGAAGGGAGGCGGGCCCGTGTGCAGCCGCTTGATGAAATGGACCTCCCTTTGGTTCTCCCTCGTCCTGGAGGCCTTGATGGGCCTCCCTTTCCTGGTGAAGGCCACATACCAGCCCTCATACTTGGCATTCTGGAAGGCCGTGTAATTGTTCTCCAGCACGATCTCTGTGAAGATACAGTCCCTGCTCCGGCCGTTGGGCTGCGAGACGACAGAAAAGGTTTCTTTTGTTAAAACTGGACCAACGGCTCGACACATGGATAGAAGCATTCATTCAGATTCAGTCACACACCAAACTATCAAGCTATTCCATCTCAAATAAGACAGTTTTTATATCGTATCAAACATCTTGAGATG
This sequence comes from Myoxocephalus aenaeus, assembly GCA_038501785.1. Taxonomy (NCBI): domain Eukaryota; kingdom Metazoa; phylum Chordata; class Actinopteri; order Perciformes; family Cottidae; genus Myoxocephalus; species Myoxocephalus aenaeus. The sequence goes on along the minus strand of JBAMJR010000243.1, from coordinate 1,663,756 downwards.
AGACGGTGTTACTTCAGAAAGAAGAAATGACTCATCGCTCCTGTGACCGATGAGAAGTGGAAGTTGTTGGCGATAACACACAGAGAGGTTCATGAGGAAGTTCTCATGGGAAATATACAAACGATTCTGAATCACACCAAAAACATTATCAATGTGTACAATATCCATGAAATGCAAATCATTCCCATGAATTCTTATTCTGCACATAACTAAAAACCTTCTGATAATCAATTAATATCACAATTATGCACATTTTCAAAATTCCAACATGTGGTGTATCACAGCCTGAACTCACGATATGAATATCAGATATCAGATATATATATATATATATATATATATATATATATATATATATATATATATATATATACATATATACATATATATATATATGCAGGACACTATAATTGCAGCTATGAAACAGATGGCCAGGAAACCTACTCTGGAAGGAACATTCTAGAAACAAATAGAATAAATTAATTGAACACAAAGTATCCTAATTAAAATTAAAAAAATTCTGCAGCAGAATGTGAGCTTTGCCGTGGACAGACACGAAGGTGCACACTCACTTCACACACTTAATAATTAAAGGTCTGAATAACTCGGTGGAACCAACCACCAGGATCATATGGACCCAGAGAGGAATAATAAAGTCTGCTACCTTGGTTCTGACCTGGTTGAGACCTTCGGGTTATTTGTATTTACAATAATACATACTTTTTTGTACAGGTGCATTCCACACAATGTGCTGCCTCTAGTCAGTGTGAAAGCTCGACACTATCATGGTTGTCACGGAAACACATTCTGTGTGAAAGTGCCGATGACAAAAGCAAATATATTTCCTGTATTCATGGAACAAGTTGTTAGTGTGCTGGCTTTTGTAAAGGTAACATTTGTAAGAAATCATATGAATGGTTGTATGAGGATACGTTGGATGGCCAGTAGCTTAAGGTGGCTAATGGTAGCTAATGGTAGCTAATGTTAGCTAATGGTAGCTAATGTTAGCTAACTATAGATCGATTTTGCAGCGTAACAGACCCTTTAAGTTGCTGTTGTCTGGAATATTTTATTGCAACTAACTTGAGTTATATTCAGGAATAGTTGGACATTTTTGGAGTCACTTATTTACATTATTTAAGATTGGATAACGCGATTATTTCGGTCCATGAAATATGAAGCTATAGCGAGCAGTCGGTTAACTTAACAACATCTCTCAAACTCACCAGCTAACACCGCTATCTCAATGTTTACATTATTTTCATTTAGCTGACACTTTCAAAGACTTATCTGCTGACCTGCACTATTTATCCTCCACATAAGAGCGGCATCTATCGATCTTCTCATCTAGCGCTTGGCAAAATGCAAATAAACCCCCAAAAATATGCACGTATATGAATGATATCTTCATAAACACATCACAGAGATGTAAACAGCTACTGCAGGCTCATCTCTCTCCTTGACATGTGTGATGTTGATGTTGTCTGGGATGTGATTGACAGGTCCAACCTGAATCTAAATGATCACAGTGTCACAGATACACAGTTCAGCCTTTTGAAGTTGTCAACTTTGAAGTATTGAATGGACTCATCAGTTCTTGCAGCACAGAAATGCTGAAGAAGAAATGTCTTTCTAAAAAAGGCTTAACTTCATGTGAACTCTTGTTCTTGTCTCAGGTTCTCAGAGTCAAGAAACATTTCCATGAAGGAAGTGGACCTGCGACAGCAACATCTCTCTGCTAAACGACCTCAACAGCTTCTTTGCACGGTTTGAAGCACAGAACAGCACTCGTCCACACAAGACTCCGCCTCCTCCCCATGACCAGGTTCTGTGCCTGTCTGCTGCCAGCGTGAAGAGGACTCTCTCCACTATCAACACCCGCAAGGCAACAGGTCCAGACAACATCCCTGGTCGTGTGTTGAGGGACTGCGCAGAGGAGCTTAAGGATGTCTTCACGGATGTCTTTAATACTTCTCTGAGACAAGCTGTTGTTCCATCATGCTTCAAGGCCACCACCATCATACCTGTGCCAAAGAAATCCACTCCGTCCTGCTTTAATGACTATCGTCCAGTGGCACTTACCCCCATAATAATGAAGTGCTTTGAACGGCTAGTCATGTCACACATCAAATCCATTCTCCCCCCCACACTGGACCCTTTCCAGTTTGCATACCGTGCACAGGGTCCCCTCAGGGCTGTGTGCTCAGTCCACTGCTCTTCACCTTGCTGACACACGACTGCAAAACCACCTACAGCACCAATCACATGGTCAAATTCGCAGACGACACCACTCTGATAGGTCTCATCACCAAGGATGACGAGACCCACTACAGGAAGGAGGTCAACCTTCTGACCACGTGGTGCAGAGACAACAACCTCCTTCTGAATAACAGCAAGACCAAGGAGATTGTTGTTGACTTCCGGAAAGGCCACACCCAACACCCACCACTGACCATCAACGGTGCTGACATTGAACAAGTCAGCAGCACCAAGTTCCTGGGAGTGGACATCAGTGAGGACCTCTCGTGGACAGTCAACACGAAAACCCTGGCAAAGAAAGCACAGAGGCGCCTCTATTTCCTCCGGAAACTGAGGAAAGCAGGAAGCCCTCCATCCATCATGTGCACCTTCTACCGTGGCACCATCGAGAGCATCCTGACCAACTGCATCACTGTGTGGGGCGGAAGCTGCACAGACTACAGCAGGAAAGCCCTGCAGCGCATAGTGAATGCAGCTGGAAGAATCATTGGTGCCTCACTCCCCCCCCCTCCCCTCCCTGCAGGACATATACAACACCCGCCTCACCCGCAAAGCGACCACGATTGTGAGCGACCCCTGCCACCCCTCACACGGTCTCTTCAGCCTCCTGCCCTCTGGGAGGAGATACCGGAGCCTCCGGGCTCCACCACCAGGCTGTCAACCAGCTTCATCCACCAAGCTGTCAGGAAGCTGAACTCTCTACCTCACCACTCCCACATCTAGACTCTGCTGCTAAACTGTCTGACCGCTGCTATTAACGCACACTTAAATAGTTTCCTAATCTGTTTTTGCACTATATGTTATATGTTTTTGCACTATGTTTATATATCTTTGCACTATGTTTATATGTTATATGTTGTCTATTTTTTACTTTTTTTTTTTTTTTTTTAAATGTGCACTATTCACTTTATGTTTCTGCACTATGTTTATATGTTTATATGTTGTTTATATGTTATATGTTGTCTAGTTTAGATGTTGTTTATATGTTTATATGTTATATGTTGTCTATTTTTTACTTTTTTAAATGTTGCACTATTCACTTTTTTTTCAGACAGTAGAGAAACATAATTCCAGGTCCTCTGTATGTTTGCACAATATGGAAGAAGTGACAAATAAAACTGACTTTGACTTTTGACTTTGAGAGTTGACTTCTGACCCAACACACAGGCAGTGCATGCTGGGTACTTTCCTCTCATCGCCGTCCTCCAAGGCCAATAAGGCCGAGCGGCTTTCCCTCTGCCTGTTCCTTTTCCCAGCACATCATGACATCATGTCCCAGCTGACTGAAGCTATGAGAGCTGATAAACTCATATACAGATTCAGATTTAAGATTGTTACACCCTCAGAGTACATTTTATCTGTTGGGCAAAGAGGGACATTTTAAATGAAATGCTTCCTTGTGAATTTGGCTGAATAATACTATAAGTTCAATTATCAATTTACTAAATGTGGTCATAGCGTTGATTCTACGGCATCTAAAATCAACAGTCACCTTGTTTTACAAATAAAAGACATGCAGACATGTGTTTCTACCTTTCCAACCAGCTTCCCCTTCCGGTTCATGCAGAGGTAGCGTCCACTTTCTGCCCCGCGGATCCTCACCCGACTGCCGAACGTATCCGTCTCCACGAAGAGACGAGCTGAGGAGGAGAGGAGAGTCAAGGAGCTGCAGGGAAGAGCATCGCATGTCTGTGTCTTCATATTTATGTTGTTGTCTTTTCAAGACTTTTTTGTAACGTCTCAAACACACAACAGCAAATATCATTTACGACTACATTAATAATAATAATAATTCAAACTTTTAGAACGCTTTTCTAAGTACACAAAGACGCTTTACACTGAGGACAAGAGACAGAGACAAACGGAACAAAACCAAAATGGAAAGACAAAGCAAACAAAACAAAAAAACTGGAACATGAAGCTGAAACACAGACAATGCAGTCGCTGTTACATGCGTGTCAGCTGGGTCATTATGTTACCTGTTACTATAAGAATGTACTTTGTAATAATTATAATCTAGTAAGTCATTGTCTGTTTGTCGGTGGGTGATATCTCTGTTGAGCTGAAGCTACAGACTGACACTAGAGCCCTGCTGGCCTCCAACAAGTGATTGAACAAATGTTATCACGGAGCATTAAAGAGCACAATATACGTTCTCAGTTGAATCTGTCCTGCAGTCATCATGCTGCTGGGCGCTGCAGCAGCCGTGTGTATTGGGGCCGCGGAGACAAAGGCCGCGTCCTAATCAGCCGCTCACTCGCCAGACGACGGCCTCATGGATCCAGCAGGGAGGCATTAACATAGACGCCTGAACACAGCTCACACAGGGAGGAACTGCTGCTCGGCCCAAGGACGTCGCTCCCAGCGGGGGCTTCCAGGCTCTAAGCCGGGGACCCAATACCTTCCACCAAGATACCCTTGATTCCTCTGAAGAACCGCTGGAATGGTGGTGCCGTTAAAGCAGGACAACCTCTGCTCACCAAGAGCGATGTGTGTGTGGAAAACATATCAACATGAACAGGAAACAGGACAACATCCTGACACTTTGAGATGTGTCATGGAGGTGTTGCCTGCAGGTCAGAATGATGTACCATCACAGAGCAACACTATACTGAGAACGATCACCCAGCAGCTCAGAGGGTCAATACTCAACCTGCCATGTTTCACAATACTCTATTAATAATAACTGTGTGTCCACTGCATGAGAGAAAGATCTGAATCCAGACAAAGATGGTGGCAGGATGTGTGACCTCACGTTGCTCAATGCACCATGAGTCAGCATTTACTGGCCAATACTTTATATTTTCATCAAAATAATGATTATGTGATTGTGAGATTGTGTTGTGTCATTTCCAGCTCACTGGGTTGTGATCACATGAGAAACAGGTTAAACATTATATTTCATTTAGCTGAGGCTTTTATCCAAATTACAATAAGTGAATTCAACCATGAGGACAAACTCAGAACAACAAGAATCAAGAAAGTACAATTTCTTCAATAAAGTTAAACTACAAAGTGCTATCAGTGAGATACATTTAAGTGCTACTACGGTGCTACCTTTAGTAAGTGCTATTAAACATCTTTAATATCTGTTTTAATATGAACTCTTTTAATTTAATATGAACTTTTAATTTAATATGAACTCTTTTAAGACTGGCCTAAACACCTTTTTATTCAGGAAGGCATTTTTTACCTTGTGTTGATTCATTGTCAGCTATTAATTAGTCTTTTTTTAAACTTTTTTATTAGGGGTTGCTTTAACCATGTTTTAACTGTTTTACTATATATTGGCTCTGTGGCACTCTGAGTTTCTTCTGAAAGAAAAGTGCGTTTAAAAATGAAATGTATTATTATTATTAATATTAATATCTGTTTTGATGATTCTCTAAATGTTTCCAAAGCCCTGAGGTGTTTCCAGGCCTCTGGGTTTCACAGCTGAAGAGAGGCCTCTTCATTCAGTTCAATGAGACTCAGGGTCCCAACAGGAATACAGAAGCTGAATGCATCCTGTGACATGTCTGGTGGAATAAGGGAAGATAAGGAACCCTGGATGTACACCAGAAGAAGAAGCAGAGCTTAGCAGCGGGTCTGGGTCAGCCTTACCGAACACGTTCCCGTCCTCCGCCGTGGCGGAGACCCTGCGGCCCTGGATCTGGACGTGCTGGCCGCTGGTGCGGCTGTAGAGCTGGTAGACCCGGACCTGCCTGCGGCTGAGCTGGTCCGGCGCTGCGCCCTGCGTCCTCACATACTGCTTAAAATTAGGAGACGGGTGATTCTCCCCCTTTTTTATGCAAAGGGAAAAATGGAATACATAATGTTTTTCTTTCTAATCTGAGAATCCGGCATAAAGAAAAGTATAACCGCCTCAACAGTGTTTGAAACATCCACTTCTCTCTGCATTTAGATTACAGTGATATCTGCAATGTTCATAATCAAATGCGATATTCAGAATGTAGTTATTACAACTTTGTTCTACTTTCTAACGAGTGAGTGCTTACCTGAGCATGGCACCACAGCACGAAGAAGTGAAACGATCTGCAGAAGTTACAATAAAGAGTTGTTATTATGAAGAAGCCGCGATGAGGCGCTCACACACACGTGCAGGTATGATCTCTTCTTACATGTACATGCAGCGCCGGTTCATTCCATACATCCTCTTTATTTCATCCGGTGAAGAAGCGCGTTCTTGCGGCACATAAATCCGGGAGGATGTGGTGCGTAAATCCAGCGGAGCTCCCAGTGTTCATGCGCTCCTCTGACCAGAGGCTCACAGACCTGACCCGGCGGGCGGAGGGGTGGAGAGCTGGAGAGGAGACCCGCGCACCATGCCGTCCATCACGCACAGGGGCACAGGGGGTGACGTCACGGGTCACGGCTCGGTGCAGCTTCTGAAGAGCGCTGCCTCCGCGGGACGAGGCTGTTGAAAGGCAGAGTCCCTCCCTGAAATGTGTCCCTGTGAGGAGTTACTGCAGAAACAACCTGTAGGACGAGCAGAAGGAGAAGAGAGGAAGGAGAAACACACTTGAAGTTACAAAAGCAACGAAACTGAGACGGAAAGAGTCCAGACTGCTTTCATGTGCATCACTGCAGCACTGTATGCAAACGAGAGGAGCTAATGGCACCTTATGGGTGTGGCAATTACGTGTTAATTACACCCCTCCCTACACACACACACACACACACACACACACACACACACACACACACACACACACACACACACACACACACACACACACACACACACTTCCCTTTTATCTTATGTTAACTGGTCACACTTCCAGCTCATGTTGAAGGAGCCAAAACAAATCATGTAGACAAAAGGTCTGTTTCATCTTCACATTAAACACAATCAACATCCAGAGAGGAGCAGGAAACTGTCCTTAAGTATCAAAGAGGAGGAGAGGAGAGGAGAGGAGAGGAGAGGAGAGGAGAGGAGAGGAGAGGAGAGGAGGAGAGGAGAGGAGAGGAGAGGAGAGGAGGAGAGGAGAGGAGAGGAGAGGAGAGGAGGAGAGGAGAGGAGAGGAGAGGAGAGGAGAGGAGAGGAGAGGAGAGGAGAGAAGGATACAATAATCAGAACCAGAACCATTTATTTGTTTTCAGATACAAGGAATGTGTCCTGGATAACATTTAACATTCAACAATAAACAGAGAGCAATAAATGGGAGCATGGATATTTACAATTGAATCTATAGTAGAAGTTAAAGTTAAAGTTAAAATGTGTTATGTGAAAGTGACAACTGTATGATAAAGTGTATTTAAATATGAGGTGTGCAGGGGAGTGACCAGTAGGAAACTGTCTGTGGTGACAGAGTCACAGACAACCCCATAGAGAAGAGGAAGGGAATATGATAAGGATGTGGATATGATTACACAATTCTGTCTACGGGAGCTTCTGAGTCCAGATGAGACAGTTCATGTAGCCTGAAGCTCCTCATCGTCCTCATCGTCCTCCTCCTCCTCCTCCTCCTCCTCCTCCTCCTCCTCCTCCTCATCGTCTTGGTCTCTTGACCGGGCGGTGAAGTGGTGAATGCAGCCGTTATTCTGACGTGTTGATCTGCTTGAGACCGGCTGACAGGAGGCAGCGTGATGATGTCACTGACTGTAAGAGTCTCCCATCATCAGCTGCTTCTCCTCTGCTTCTCCTCTGGTTCTCCTCTGCTTCTCCTCTGGTTCTGTTCTGAGGGAACCAGGCTGTATGAGGGCATGACTTCTTAAAACCCATTTTTATAGAATTGCTTTTAAGTCATTGTATGATCTATCATGCAGTTCTTTTGTTCCCCTGGTTTTGTTTGTATATTTTATTTATTTGTTTGTTTTCTACTCCATTTGCTCTTTTTAGGTTATTTGTTTGGTTTTGTTGTATTCATTGCCTTTATGGTCCTTTTTGTTTACCGGTATTTAAACATGTCTATGCTTTGCTTCTCTGTAGAGCACTTTGTAAACTTTGTTTTTAAGGGTGCTATATAAATAAAGTTATTATTATTATCTCGGAGCATGAGCTGTGATGCAGCAGGTAGACTTCATCTTCTGGAGGAGAATGTGATGAGCATCATGTCTGATGCAGTTTAGTCTGTCTGCAGCTAACACAGATGTTGCAACAGTTAAGGTAACAACTTAATGTTCTTCTAATGTGTTTTAGAAGAAGAAAAATAAAACAGAGAAATTCTAAGAAGATATAGTAATGATGAAACTGAAAGATATAATTATAATTTCCAAATATTTCAAATTTATACTATTTTGACAAATATTTGTATCTTTTTGTGCCCAAATGATGAAATCTGAGCAGGAATGTTTATGACACTGAGACTTCAGAACACCATCGATAGGCCTTTCCACACTGAACTGGTCCCATTAAAGGTCCGGTCATTAGTGGGTCCTGGATATATATATATATATATATATATATATATATATATATATATATATATATATATATATATATATATATATATATATATCTTCGTACTTGGGACTGCAGTCTTTAGAGTGAATTATTGTAATTATGAATTTACTAAGATATCCAAGTAAACTTGCAATAAAGTAACAATAATCCACTGAAAATGAACTTCCATGGCCTTTTCTAAAACCACGTGTTGGAAAGCTGTAACGATCGATCCCTCTGGATGAAATGAGCTACCATCAATTTGTTCTGGATTTCAAACAGTGGGAAACTTCTATAATAATTAGCACGGTGACAACATTCTAAAAGAATTAGACAAGATTTATAGTCGATGCAAGGGAGTCCTGATGGACAGGTGGTACCTTCATGGTAGCTCCTCCATCAGTATGAATGTTAGTTAGTCCTGATGGACAGGTGGTACCTTCATGGTAGCTCCTCCCATCAGTGTGAATGTTAGTTAGTCCTGATGGACAGGTGGTACCTTCATGGTAGCTCCTCCATCAGTGTGAATGTTAGTTAGTCCTGATGGACAGGTGGTACCTTCATGGTAGCTCCTCCATCAGTATGAATGTTAGTTAGTCCTGATGGACAGGTGGTACCTTCATGGTAGCTCCTCCCATCAGTGTGAATGTTAGTTAGTCCTGATGGACAGGTGGTTCCTTCATGGTAGCTCCTCCCATCAGTATGAATGTTAGTTAGTCCTGATGGACAGGTGGTACCTTCATGGTAGCTCCTCCATCAGTATGAATGTTAGTTAGTCCTGATGGACAGGTGGTACCTTCATGGTAGCTCCTCCCATCAGTGTGTGAATGTTAGTTAGTCCTGATGGACAGGTGGTACCTTCATGGTAGCTCCTCCCATCAGTATGAATGTTAGTTAGTCCTGATGGACAGGTGGTACCTTCATGGTAGCTCCTCCCATCAGTGTGAATGTTAGTTAGTCCTGATGGACAGGTGGTACCTTCATGGTAGCTCCTCCCATCAGTGTGAATGTTAGTTAGTCCTGATGGACAGGTGCACGTTGATGAAAAAGGTAAATGGACTTCTACTTGTATTGTCACAGGGGGAGGGCAACAAGGGATGGATCCAAATGCAGCTAGACACAGTAGAAGGATATTAAATAATGATTTGAATAAAGAATGGTGTTCAGGAGATGGACTACATCTATGTGCTCTTACAGTGTTGCCTCATGCAGACGATTTAAACAACCCGGTTCAATATATTCCTTCATTAACGAGGTTGGAATAGAAATGAAAGAAGAATATAAAAGTGAAACCAAGGTATTTTTTCACAGAGAGAACAAAGCAATAAAACAACAACAACAACAACAACAACAACAACACAATGTTGCTTACATTATCATTATATTTCATATATAATGAATCGTATCCCCTGTATCATGATACAGCAATGATCCAGAAAGAGTCACTACAGGTATCTCCCCATAGCAGGCATATGAAGCGGGTTCTATGATATCAGAGTCAGGATCTCATCCTGATCTTCTGTCCAAAGCACTTTGGTTACAGGACAAGACGGTGTTTCACGTGTCTCAAATCACTGCAGACGTTTTCTGTCGGCTATTTAACCAGATTAGCGGATTGTGTATTGCGAGGCAACATTTTACTGATACGTTTAGTATCAACATATTGGTGACTTGCCAGATACAATAACATGTCCTCTTTTTTGCTGATATAAAATCTAATCTGTGTGGTCATATGTTTCCTTCAAAAGGTATTTGCTGTTCCAGGTGCATATACAGATAATTTCTAGGGCACAGGGTTGATCCACTGGGAAATAGAAACTTCACCTTCAGGTTCTGGCCATCGTGCAAGAAACATCCAAATCAAACAAGCTGTACATTGCTGTGAACTTTGCAGAGAGAGAGAGAGAGAGAGAGAGAGAGAGAGAGAGAGAGAGAGAGAGAGAGTACCTGAACTACAACCAACATGTGATGAAAGAACATAAAACTCTGTTGGTTTTAGTTCACACTCATGAGGCATGGCTTGAGGCTAAATGTCTCCTAGTTGTGGTAGCAGCCTGTCAATCACAAGTTAGCCTCTTCATGGTCTATTTGAACCTAAATGGGACCATCATTTATACGACCTTGACCATCATGCTGTATTGAAGAAGACTTGAAACCAGAGATTGAGACATAAACTCAAGTTCACAATGTTTATTGAGGTAATAAATCAAGAGAGAAGTAACATAAAGTCAGCCATAAAATATCTGGGTGTTATCCTAGATAGTTAGCTTGAGGCAACACGTAAAGAAAGTGCAGTCAGGTTTATCCACTGAGGTATATCTCAAACCTTGGATCAGTTTTGTCCGCCAGCAGCACTGCTCAATAATACATCCTAATACCTCGTTCACTTGCCTAAATAATCAAGCTACGGGACAACTCCAAATGGTTCCAAACTCAGCAGCTTGACTTTTGGGCAAAACAACATGATTCACACACCAATGTTGTCTGAACTACATTGGCTTCAAGTCTCTTTTAGAATCCCTTTGGAAGTTAATCTCATGTAGGGCTCTGCATGTCTGGTGCTGGAGGATAACAGAGCTCCTCAAGGTGTACTGTGCCAACATCCATTTAGGTCTGTTGGTCTGGTCTTCTGACTTTAGTCCAAGTTAAAAACCAAGAGTGATCAAGCTCCTCGGCTCTGTCTACACTTTGGTCTTTACTGAAATAACCTAGACTATTAGATGGGTTGCCATGGAATTGGATTCAGACATTCATGTGTCCCTTAAGATGAATTGTTATAACTTTGGTGATAATCTGGCTTCATCATCACGGCCAAATTAGTGTCCACTACTTTGGTTCTTGACCAAACACAAAACCAATGACAGCCTCCGCTTTTCTTTTGTTGATCATTTTGGGTGCCATCCCAAGTTGTGACGGAAACAAGAAGTTCAGTACAGTCATTCCATAGTAATCATCCCAATAAATATGTCTGTTTATGAAACATAATTCATTAAATACATTATGGTTGTGTTAATACATGGAGGAAAGGGTTCTTTACAGACTTTTGAACAAATTCCCCAAGACTTCAAAACAGTGAGTCCATTTCCCTTCCTCTGGGCTCCTTTAGCTCCGGTGACAAGTGAAAGGAGAACTGGTGGTCTCCAAACAGCTCTGACCACATCGTAAAAATCTCCGCCATAAAGAGCAACTGGCCACTCTTTCTGACCCTGCAAAAATAGAGGCAAGGGTTCAGAAAGTGGGTGGTCCCCTTTATGAATGATCAAAAGAACAGAAAAGTAAAAAAAAAGCCTGAAGGATTCCCTCGGACGAGCAGCCTGCTCTCCATCAGCTCTTCTTGTCCTTCATGCCACCCGAACCCAAACTCAGGTCAGTCTTCCCCGAGTCAGCAGCCTGGGAACACAACCGTATCTTTGAATGTACTTTGAATGAGGTGAAAATGGACAACTCTGTTCTTCTCACAACGGCCGCTGACCCTTAGGTATCGGCCGGCCATTTGCAAGCTGACCATTTGAGCTTGCCAAATTTGACACAGCTGACGCAGGCAATAAATTTGAACTAGTTTCCCCACCCCCTTTATCCATAATGAGTGCTGCCCTGGAAAGCCTTTGAAGAGACAGACACAAACACACTCATGCACACATACCAGCAATGATGTGATAATCACAGGATAAAGTTGAATTATCTGATGAAAGACACAAGCAATATCCAGAATCATTAATCTGCAGAAGTGTGAAAATGCAAAGTGTCTACAGATTAACATTTCCAGTCAGACTGATGCGTGTGAATAACTAACGAGGACATGTAAGAGCTATCGGTGGACAGACAACATTGTGGGGGTGAGCAGACAAATCCTCCAGTCCCTGAGCGTTGGGATGTCCAGCAGGTGAAACCCGAGTCGCTGATCCGTGATTAACGCTCGCCAGTTGCAGACAGGCTCTGACTGCTTCTACAGGCCGAGAAGCTGAGAACATGTCAGACTTCAAAACTAATAAAGTGACTCACACGACTGCCCTTTTCCGAGCCGCAGACACCGAGAGAGAGGGAGGGGTAGCAGTAACAACAATAGCCGGACCTGCAGACACGGGGACAGTCGGACAGGGCCCAGCATCTGTGTTGTTTTTAAGGAGCGAAATGTCACTGAGCAATGAACATGCTCAAGGCGCATATCTAACAGGGTTAGATGCAAGGTCACGCATAGCCGGATCACTTTCTGAAGACAGACGCTGTTGTAAATGGTAGTGACACACATGTTACTGCTTTGAAGGCGTAACCGAAGCGTTTGAAAAATTAATTGTTAGCTTTTAATCTATTGTACTGGTATGTGCACATGTCTCTCAGTTGTTTGGAGAATTAATTAGCTGTAATAATCATTCAGAGCATTAAGAAGTACATCTAGAGGAGTAATGTGTACCTGAGCAGAGCATGGAGTCTCTCTCTGTGTTGATATCAGAGCTTCTCCTCTCTTTGTTCACATAGCCATCACCATATCAGATTAGCTGTTCCACACCGTGTGTTTCATTCACAAAAATGGTGGCAAAGACTAAAAAGAAGAGTTTCACACCACAGAGCTTCATCCTTCTGTTAGGAGTCAGCAAACACAAGTTTACACATTTAGCAGCGGCATTACAGGACCCACAACAATGAAAAGAAAGTAAATCATATTTCTAAAGCACAGTGGGAGATATGAGACAATATGGGAGATGTGACAGTACATTAGATGAGAACATTCTAGGTTAATGTAGGATGATGCTTATGAAGAGAGCCCTGCATAAAGACCCCAATGCCGCTGTTTGAGTGAGATCATTGTCCAACTGCGACATGTGAATGTGTACAAATAGGTGATTTGAGGATGTACAGGCAGGTTCTTTAGCTTAGAAACTATGTGAGCTACACAATTATGAAACTGGAGGCTAGCTTTTAGGCTATTCCCATCATCTTGAAACCAACTCTTTGTGCTAAGATAGGTAAACAATACCTGTACCAATGTCGGTCATCTCATCTAAGTAGAAAGTAAACAAATTGTTCAGATACATTTATCATAATACATTTTAAGGAGCTGACCATGCACAGCCTTGAAGGAGAGAATGTATTCCGCCTTTTATTAGTTTTAAACAGCGTTCCTACAGTGAAATCAAAGTTAATTTTGAACAGATTACATGATGTTATAACTTGGGAATGCAATATTGTGAAGGTGTACGTGTCTTTGGATGGCTTTCTGTGTCATTAAATGTTCTCATGTTATAGAGCACTAATGTAATATTATGTGATGCACACATTGGCAATAAGATATCAAAGTATATACAGCTCAGATATCTAAATGTGTTTTTATTATGTTGAATATGCAAAACTAGTTGCAACCTAAATCAACCTCACAAGTCAAAAAATACGCTTGAGAATCTGTGGCCAGAAAAAAAAAAAGCATGCAAACAATTTGACCTCTGAACACTAGCATTGGGAAACTGGCCATTTATTAGAAATTAGTTATGGATGGAAAAACATGTGACCTCCCGCTCCCAGAGGACACATCAGGCCTTTATACTTGACTGGTTTGGGATTTCAAGGACTCATTGATGGCCATTTTCAAGATATACTCTGTCATCAGTGGACGGCAGGACGACAGACATGTGTTGCTGATGTCACTGGGCCGTGCAGTCAAAACACACCAAGCAATTCTTCAGGGAAATCCTTTCAAATGGGAAGAAGTGTCCATACAACTGAAGCCAGAAGAAGAGTCTACATAAAGGGTACCAAACAGACATTTTAACTGTCAGAAATGTGCAAACAATAAAACAGAAAAAGTATGTTCTTTGATCAACCTTGTGTGGCTTTACCTCACCCTTAGGCTAACACATTGGGATTGAAGCTAATAGCATATTTACGATCTCTTTTTGACTATTTCTGTGGTGAAATGTTCTTTCTTTCTTGTCATTGCAGAAATCTTACTAATACTAAAATTGTAAAAGAAAATAGAAATAATCAAAATATCTCACATTTAATTTATGTCCCGATGATTTCAGCCACACTGTCACTAACTGCACTCCATGAGGAAATGTTATCTAACTTTTGGAAAAGTGATTTCAGAGAGAAGAAGACAGAAGGGTCTACAATATGTGTTTGAAGGATATATCCAGGATGAAGATGGGTAAAAAAGATAAAGTATAAGTGGACCACCTGCAGACTGAGACAGAAGACAACCAAATGAAGGAACTACATTGTTCCTCTTTATTCACTGTTCATCATACATCATCATCACAATCATGAAAACACATTCAGTTTACCTTCAGTAGCTAGCATAGCATAGAAGTGCTAATGCTAGTTAATGATGTGCTAACACTCTCTGCTCATGTATTCAGGTAGAAACGTAATGTTTTAGAATCGTTTATCTCCTTCCAACCTCTCTGGGAAACGAGCATCACTATCACACAGCGTTGAACCAGGATGAGCTCCAGATCCACTGAACCATCCTGAACATGAAGAGCATCTGAAACCATTGATGAGCGTCTATGAGCTGGCTGATGCTATGCTCTGATTGGCCAGTTGGAGTGGCAATTTAGGAATTTAGTGAAGGGTCAATACAAAAAACATATACATTATGTAACCTGCATATAGTGTGGAAAATACTGACTGGATCATATCTCATTATAAATCATCAGGAGCTAATATCATTCCCATTGTATATCGTTCAACTGTAAAAGGTAAGAAGATTAGCCAGCAAATATGGAAAATGCAACATAGACAAATTGTTAGCTGTTGTGAGTGGAGCAAACACGTTAGCAAGTGGCCCAGTATTCAGATATACAGTATATATGTCATTGATTGAGAAACCCAGCAAGTAACGTTACACCAGAGAGACAATACAAGTTACAAATCTCCAGATAGTCCAACGTCAAACACCGTGACGGAGACTCAGAGGTTTTAAAATGGACAGTGGTAGTCAACACGTTTAAAGCCTGCAGCCATAGACAGTGTTTGGGTTTAACGAGTGACTGTGATAACTGCTGACTGTTGAATGCATTGTGGTTGCTTGCTTCAATCCATTTTAAATACATACTCATCTGTGTTTATTATCTACCAACCACAGGTTACTACAAGAAACAAAGACTCATTCGGGTTAAAGTCACAGTTAACATGGACAGTTTTAATGTTTAGAGCCTCCACCTTGCCTGCATAGCTGGGCGAAACACCACTTCCACTGCCAAACATGCATTGACATATTTTTGATGATGTAGGCTGTAAAAGAGACTATAGGAATGGTAATTGATTTCCAACATAAATTCATACAATTAGTGTCAGCAGAATGACAAATAGAGCCATCAACACGTATGTGATGTGTCTGAGAAAAGAAGTATTCCTCTTGTTTCAATCACTTCTTGTGTGTTTGGTGAGGTGTCAACTATTCCACCACTGGGTGCAGATTAACACACTATCAGTCCTCTTGTCAGAGGTTATATCACACTGTATATCACTGTTAGACTTACAGTCCAACACTGTATTCGAGAACACAAATTACTGCATGTCATGTCATCTGATATGAACATGTGTGATCTAACAGCATATATAATATGTGTGTGTGTGTGTGTGTGTGTGTGTGTGTGTGTGTGTGTGTGTGTGTGTGTGTGTGTGTGTGTGTGTGTGTGTGTGTGTGTGTGTGTGTGTGTGTGTGTGTGTGTGTGTGTGTGTGTGCATTAGCTGTTCCACAGACGTATCCATCGTGCTCAGCATTCCCAGAATGGAGTGGTGAGAGCCGGGTCCCCGGTAGTAGTGAGAGCCGGGCCCCCGGTAGTAGTGAGAGCCGGGCCCCCGGTAGTGAGCGCTGGCCCCCGGTGGTGAGCGCTGGCCCCCGGTGGTGAGCGCTGGCCCCCGGTGGTGAGCGCTGGCCCCCGGTAGTGAGCGCTGGCCCCCGGTGGTGAGCGCTGGCCCCCGGTAGTGAGCGCTGGCCCCCGGTAGTGAGCGCCGGGCCCCCGGTAGTGAGAGCCGGGCCCCCGGTAGTGAGCGCTGGACCCCGGTAGTGAGCGCTGGCCCCCGGTAGTAGTGAGAGCCGGGCCCCCGGTAGTGAGCGCTGGCCCCCGGTAGTGAGCGCTGGCCCCCGGTAGTGAGCGCTGGCCCCCGGTAGTGAGCGCCGGCCTCGGTCCCAGCTGGTGTGCTCATGGAGACTGGATGTGGCGCTGCAGCAGCTGTCTGCTCCCGCCGCCCCTTCGTGCTCTGATCTCTGCTCTGCAGTTCACACCTGATCAACAATGACTGCACTTCACACAGGAATTTTCCATTTTCTATTTTCTGTCGCACACACAATTCAATTCAATTCAGTTTATTTTATATAGCCCAATATCAAAAATACAAGTTTGCCTCGCAGGGCTTTACAATCTGTACACATAACATCCTGTCCCGGGACCTCACATCGGATCAGGAAAAACTCCCCTAATAAAGATAGTAAAAACCCTTTCACAGGGAAAAGGGGAAGAACCCTTCAGGAGAGCAACAGAGGAGGATCCCTCTCCCCGGATGGACAGAAGCAATAGATGTCATGTGACCAGAATGAACAACGTAACGGAGTTACAGCACATTACATGAATATGAATTATTCATATAATGAGTAGTAGGCATGGTCCATGATCCAGATAACCACGATCCATGAAGGAGAAGGCGGTAGAGAGGAGGGGGGGGCGCATCAGCAGGGCCATGGCAGCAGGCAGGACCGGTTCCAGGCCGGTTCCATCAGCAGGGCCATGGCAGCAGGCAAGACCGGTTCCAGGCCGGTTCCATCAGCAGGGCCATGGCAGCAGGCAGGACCGGTTCCAGGCCGGTTCCATCAGCAGGGCCATGGCAGCAGCAAGACAAGTGGTGCTCTACAACCTGGTGGCGACAGGGAACCCAAACCAGCCGGGGACACAACAGCACGCCTGGTTTAAGGAATGGAGAGTTACAAACACTATATAACACCTTTAAATGTAAAGATGTTAGTAAAACCTTAAACATTCTAACTTTCAGGTAAAGAGGATACTGTTATGTCCAATGGTTTCCTTAATCTCATGTTCTCTGACACCAGAAAACCACAGCATTGCTCATTTGTTGGAATGGTTCAAATGACCCATGATTATGTTTTCCTGTCAAGCAACCTGTTGTGGTTGCACAAATAGCGATGCCCTTATTCTGAGCTAAAGGCATGTAGCGTGATGTTGGATGGTGGATGGTTGGGAGCGTTTCACACATGCACTGCGACCTTTATCTTCTCAAGGAGCTGCATGTGAAAACGCAAATGTCTGAATGATTCAGTCGGGACATTAAACAGACTTTACCCTGTCGGCTCGTCTGTGTCATGTCCTATGATGCCCATGTGCGAATAGTGCCACTCATTGTCTGGAGAATTCACAGCGAGGGAGTGGGCGTGTTGGTGATGCTTCTACCATGTGACTGGCACAGGCGAGACAACACACTAGGGAGAAGAACGATCATTTACACAAAGATTTTGCATCTTTGTGTAAATGATCGTTGGGAGAGAGACGAGATTTGGTGCAGACGGCAAGATGATCAGGCACGTTCAAGGAGCGGCAAGAGACTCCATAGCAAAGATGTTAGAGGACAGGCTCCCCCAATGGTTTGAAATGGGATACACTTCCTGTCTCCCAAGTGGGCGTGGTCACGATGAATGATTTGTGAAAAAGGTCCAATATTGACTTTGGTTTACGTCTGTGCCCCTGGTCCCTGATCGGACCGGGCAGAGGTGGAACCCATGTTACACAGAAACAGGAAACTGTCCTCCAGTCTCCTTTCTGGACGGTCTCTGGTTGTTTACGACACAATCACAAAGGCGGAGGTGTAATCTGCTCATGTCCTGTGTAAGGTCTTACAGGTGTTCAGATCAAAAACAGCCCAGGCTGCATTATGTCCGGTACCAGGAACATGAGGAAAGTCAATCAAAGAAGGCCGGTTTGGGTAACAGATCCATGAGTTTGAAGGCTGTCAGACCCCAACACACTGCTCAGTGATGTATAATACAACAAGGACGCTGGGATGTTTTCACAACTACAATCATTGTATTCTTTGTCTCAATGATTCCAAAGTGATAGAATTACATCATTCAAATTGATCTATTCAATTAAATCTATTAGGAATGTGTGCTTGCATGTTTTTGTGCATTGCCAGGTGATGTTGTGTTTTGTACATATTGTTTACAATATGATGAGGAATTATTTAACACGGTGATACAGTTGTTGCTCGGTGACTGAGCCAGGTGTTGTAGATGAACACACGGCGTACCTTTACCTGGCTGTGACCTCAGCGAGGTCTGCCATCACCCCGTGTCAGTCGCTGCTCTAAAAGCCCTTTCACAGCCAATGGGGGCCCAGCTAACTCTGGTTCTGGGCACACATGCATCTAGAGCCTCTCAGAAAGCCATCAGTCACATGTTCCACAGACATAATGACATAAACAAACAGGGCCTGGTGTTACTTCAACAAAGAGGAGGGGAAACTGCCATCGCATGGTGGTAGTGGTGATGTGGGGATCAAGACAAGCAAATGTCTGTTATCATTCTGCTCCCCGTCGGCAGAACTCAGAGCTACATCAGACGAATGAAAACCATTGAAAATGTTCTGTATGAAGTGTATTTTATTGTTGTAATACTGCTACTATTACACAGAGTAAAGGGAGGACGTGTGTTACCTGTGCGGGGGGGTCATGGAGGGAGCAGCGTAACAGGACACTTTCAAAGACAGCACTTAAACACTTAAAGAAACACAAGTGCGTCTCTTGTTTCTCTCACCTGTGAAGCCCTGGCATCAGACCTGAGCAAGTTGCTGCAGAGCATCACAGCGGCTGTAAGCTCAGGAGTGGTTTGAATGCACCGGCATTGGCTCCCATATCATCCCTGAATGGTCTCCATTAGGCCTTAACGGGACGACATTAATGGGCTTGGAAGGTTGTGTCTCACGTCTGCAGTTGGCGGCGGTGGAGTGGCTTCTCTCTGTGGCTGCTCTGATAACAGCGTTTGATCTGGTTTGGTTGAGTAGAAAGCAAACACTGGTGGGGGTCAAAGGCGCTCCAGTAATGCCATTAGCCCATTCTGGTGGGTCACAAGGGCATGAACTAATGCGCTGATGACAGTGGAGCTTCAAACAGGCGTTAGCACACTATTATGCAGCGAATAATTGCTATTTAATTATACTCTAATTGGGTAAAGCTATTTTCATGATAAACATGTCACCTAGTAGGGGGGAGGATTAAGTACCATGTATCTGCCAGGAGAAAATAGGTAGTTAAGGTGACATGCTTTGTCAGAAAAGAACAAAGGGTTTCATTTTAGATTTTAAGTGCTGACACAATTAGTCCATTGGCAGAAATTGTATCAACAGTTTTGATAATGAAGTGTTTCTTTTATTGAATAAGCAACACGAGGAATCAGCCATGAACAGTGGTACCTTTAGCTTAATGCGTTAGCAATGTGTTAGCATGTCATAAACCAAACTACAAAGTTGACCTGATGATTCCATACATCCTTGGGAAGCAAGAATGTTTGTACAGGATCTCATGTCAAGCAAATAGATGTAGAGATATTATGGTCTGGAGTGGTGTTGGTGGCCATTCCTACAGCCATGCTCTCTTATTTTCAATCTCTGATATTTTCTAGACCAAACAACTGGAAGATAGATGACAGTTTAATTGATAGCCAAAATTAATTGGAGACCAAACCTGTTATTTCTGCTGTAAACTTGGGCATTTCAACATGGAGGTCTATGGGATGGACTCGCTTTAGGAGCCGTGTGATGAACGCCAGTTTCTGATATTTCTACGTTGGCTTCATTTCTCAGCACCACTTGTTTTGATGAAGTCGTCGGCACACATGTTCACATTATAGTTTCCAAACATTCCCCAAAGCAGATCAGTCACTGTGTTATGTGGCTTTTCATGCAAACATCCAACAACAACTGCAAATGCAACACACAGCACACACAAGAGGCCGCCCCTCCGCCAGGGTTCTCTTGTCCAGCGCTCTCATTGGCTGGAGCTCCCCGACAGTTCTAGATATTTAGCACGCTAGATATGTGGAACACGTCTGTCAGAGGCATTTGAGAGACTGGACACATCTTTGGATAGTCCACACACACACACACACACACAAGCCAACGCGGAAATGCCTCTAATCTGGGGATTATGTTGGGGAGTCTCAAGACTGTCAGAGAAAACCAGGGCTGAAGTTGTGTGAGCAGTCAATTGTACTGAAACCACATGGGTTCTTACGAATGTTTATTCATCCAAGAGTCTTATCAGAATGTTCCTCAAGAGGATGAGCTGCAGGCGAGGCGCTCAGGTTCAGACAGAAGGGAGCAGTCAACAGCGGAGCAGAGATAAAGCCGGAGATCTGACAGCGGATACGGTTACATGTCACTCTGATGGCTCCCAGCATTCCTGAGGAAACGTCTGCCTCGACCTCACTTCAGCACTCTCCCTCCTCTCTCAGGCTGACAGGCTGGGGAGCAGACACAGGGGTCCACAGCAGGGTGTGTGTGTGTGTGTGTGTGTGTGTGTGTGTGTGTGTGTGTGTGTGTGTGTGTGTGTGTGTGTGTGTGTGCTCCAGTCACACTCCAGTAGAAACAGAAGCTCTCAGGGTGCAGACAGCAGCTCGGTCACAGACACAGAGAATCAGACACTGTTTGTCTTTAATACCAACGAAGAAGAAGACGTACGAGGAGAATCTCCTCCATCACGGCTGCGTGGGGTTGTTGGAGGAAAGATGTTTCAAAACAGACGATGGCTTCTATTCTGGCAGTGATCATCGAATTAAGAATATTTGATTGTATGATTACAGGTTTTACCCAATAATTGTGTTGCGGATGTTTCATTAATAACTGGAATGAGTACATATAGAGGAGGATTTCCAGTTCCATTGAGATGGATAAGCGCTCACACACACATCGACACAGACAGGGAAATCTGAACCGGTGACTAATGTGTTCAACGATGTTCCTCCCACTTTGAGCACGTCGCCTCCGGACCGTTCCTCCTGCAGAGCGGCGTGGGAGCAGCTGAGCGTTGTGATCGTTTTAATGTGTTGGCGCTACTAGTTTGATTTATAATTATAACCAAAAGTACCAGACCCAAGACCAGTTTGTTCCTGCAGGACGTCAAACACCAAAACATCCACTGCTGCCATAACAGATTATGACTGTACAAACTTTAATGCACAATCTGTTTTAAATGTACATATACAGTTTATATATGTCTTTTTCTTTACAACTTACAGAACACTTGACTTGAGTGACATAGAATTATTTCCACTACAATTGTTTCTATAAATGTTTTTATTATCTTAATGTTGATCATTGGTAATTTTCATATATATCTATATCTATAGAAATGTATATATTTACATACTTTATCTGTCCAGCTTTGTTTCCTTGTTTCTGTTATTCGTATGTATAAGTACATCCAGAGAGATAAAAAACAGAGTAGAATTCCTTGTATACGTTTCTGATACTTGAGCAGAAACTTCCCTCTGAATGAGAAATAGAACCAGCACTTAACCTCTCCCCTGAAACCTGATGAAATATGTTCAGAATCACAAAGTCTTCAAAGAGAGAGACAGACCCATCCATTGTCTTCCACGCAGCACTGAGGCCAGAATGTGAGCTCGGCCTCCACTGCTGTGTGTGTGTGTGTGTGTGTGTGTGTGTGTGTGTGTGTGTGTGTGTGTGTGTGTGTGTGTGTGTGTGTGTGTGTGTGTGTGTGTGTGTGTGTGTGTGTGTCAGGGCTACAGGAGCTAAACCACATCTGGAACCTTCTGCACTCTCCGATGAAACTCCTGCATTCCAGCTGGAGCTCCTGGTGAAAGGTATGAAACCACAGATACTGAGGCATCATGTTGATGAATCATATTAGTTTAGCTCTATTTATTGTGTCGATAGCATTTATACCAATGAGGGTAGGCTATGAGAGAAACACCTCTCACAGTTCCACAGCAAACTACATCCTCCCAAATTAGATTACGTTAAATTCAGTTTATTTTGTAAAAGCCAGGATCACTAAATAAAAATGTGCCTCAGTGGGCACAATCTGTAAACATGATTGAAACTTGAAGCAACACCTCTCTAAAGCAGCTTTCCTCAGAACATTTACACATTGGAAGTAATGGATGATATCATAACCTTTGAGTGATACAAATATATTGCAATGACCAAACAACAATATATCAGAGTCAGAAACCGTTTCTTTAGCAGGTATCTTTACACAAACAAGGATTTTTTTCTTGGCGGAAAGTGCATAACATTAGACGAGACAATCAACGACAACAACAGTGCAACAGATATTAAATTAAGATAAAGTGCTCAGAAACAGATAACGTGAATGTAAAGTGTGTGTTAAATATATGTTCTATCATGGAGGAGTCTTCATAACATTGGCCCTTGACAGCGTTGCCTGCTTGCTGTTATCCAGCGTTCACTAAAGGGTTAACCTGCAAACTGTTCCGGTCCAGCCCATAATACCTGTGGGAATAAAAACAGAGTGAATGTTGCCGCTCCGTTATTACACACATCTGTCAGGCACACAGTCTCTAGTCTCTAGTCGTATAAGCCCCCTACAAAAGTGCAGAAAAGGAGAAACATGCAGGACAGTGGTGAACTCCCACACATGCACACACACCCTTTTCTAACACATTCCGGAAGCCGATGAATGACACCCTGTGAGGTACTGTATCTGTCAGCCAACCCACTCACTGCAGCTTCTGACCGCCTCAATACACAAGCGCACCTGAACCGTGAAAGGAAGGTGAACATTAAGTCTACTTTGGGGCATTAAAAAACAAGCCTGTGGCTTATCTCCCGGCTGGAACGATGCCTTCCCCTATCTGACACACGAGGAGGCAGGGAAGCCCTCCTGAATGGGAAGCAACATGGCCCTTTACAAAGACCTGTTAGAAACAATTAGTCCTGAGTGCCCGGGGTTTGATTTGACCGTCTAATTGCCGGTTCGGGGTTGAGAGAGTGTGTGAGGTGGCTGGGAAGGCCGGGGAGCTGCGAGGGCCCCGGGGGAGAGCCGCTCACACAATGGCAGCCTTTACTTCACATGCAGCTTCCACAGAGTGGCTGTGCTCAAAAGATTTAATCCCACATTCAGCCCCGACTAGAAAAGTCATTCATATTGAAAAGGTGGGCACAACACCGTTTCAGGTGCCTCCCGTCTGCTTCCTACTCTAACAGGGGTGGGAAAAAGGAACTGTAGTGTAATATGTGAAAGTTTTTCTTCTAGCAGATTGACCAGGATACCATTCCTGGTCCATTCTGAGAGGAGTGAAGGATTCAGAGGTGATCCTTGTCAGGATCACCTCTGAATCCTTCACTCCTCTCAGAGGCAGATTGACCAGGATACCATTCCTGACTGAGTGATGAGTGGTTGACACACATAACAGTAAAAGGATAGCACTGTGCTGCAGGACTACAGAAGGCGGGTTGAGCCTCATACTTCTGTTTCAAGAAGTCCATCCTCACATACCTACTCTTAACATCACCTGCTTTCTGCTCCTTTAATCACCTCGGCCGGCATTCCTTCATGCAGGTTACAGCGGTCTGTCCTGCAGGTAAGAGGGGAAAACAAAGGTGAAGCCATCCATGCAAGCTGTGACTGAATAACACTTCACTTTGAGCACGTGCATGAAATAGATGCATAAGTACGGAACCCAAACTCACTCACTGGTCTTGATGTTTGACTTTAAACGCCTGCGTTTACATCTTCCACCGCATGGCGTGCTTCTTTCATATAGAGGGAAGTTAAGGTTTTGTACAGTTTGGGTCTTATTTTTGTAATTTGGTCATTTTACTCAGCAGGTAGTAGTTCAGATCGGTGATAGCTGCAAACATTCCTCAGATGGGTGAAGTGAGATTAGTCTTAAACAACAATCTTCTTTAGAAGAGAAACCCAACAGTAACGTGATAACCAAACTGTTGACAACATCCATTACACAGCGGCTTCCTTCTTCCAGCTGGACCTATCACATAGTGAGCAGACACACTGTGAGGATCTTATGAGGGATTATGAACCACATGTTGGGCGCTTACACTTTTACCATTGAAAAAAGTAGTTTAAAACCCAAAGAGCCCAGGCACCCACGTGTTAAGGCCCGGATGAAATGTCCCAAAATGTGTTCATGTAAAGGAGTAAACAGACACTGTTATGATCACATTCAGTTGTGTTCAGGACATTCAGGATTTTATTAATGTTTTTCTTTTTTTTATTGTGACTTTTTTGGACGAAGTCGCAATGTCACAATTAAGTCACACGTTGGTTTGTGGACCGTTTTAGCTGCCACCATCTTGTTTTTTGGGCAGCGGTTTGCGTAAGCACAACAAACACTGAATACATGTTTAGGCGACCAAAATGTTCAATTAACTTCCATGAAGTGAAAACACACTGTGAAAGGATTAAAGTTGTAAGACGAAAACACAGACAGCTCCCAGACCCAACAACGCTGTGGTAGTGACCTGTCAATCACCTCGTAGCCCCGCCCCTAAAGCGTCCCCTGCTTTATGGTCTGTTTGACTCTAAATGACCATAATTTACTAAATGAACAGCATGCTGTATTGAAGAAGACTTGAAACTAGAGATTGAGACATAAACTCATGTTTACAATGTTTACTGAGGGAATACATCAAGAGAAGTATTCTCTTGATGTAATCAAGAGTCATTTATATAGACTTCTATACAACCAGAGGAGTTGCCCCCTGGTGGTCAGTAGAGAGAATGCAGCTTTAACACATGAAGCATAGACTTCTATACAACCAGAGGAGTCGCCTCCTGGTGGTCAGGAGAGAGAATGCAGCTTTAACACATGAAGCATAGACTTCTATACAACCAGAGGAGTCACCCCCTGGTGGTCAGGAGAGAGAATGCAGCTTTAAGAACTGAAGCATAGACCTATATACAACCAGAGGAGTCGCCCCTGCTGGTCAGGAGAGAGAATGCAGCTTTAACACATGAAACATAGTCTTCTATACAGCCAGAGGAGTCGCCCCCTGGTGGTCAGGAGAGAGAATGCAGCTTTAAAGTACTTCAGCAATGCCTTCACCTCTCAGACTCTTGGTCTGCTGAATGTCGGTTTGTTTGTGATAAAAAAACAATTTTGTTTACAAATATGTGATATATCACACATAATATAAACTGAAGTGTTCACGGTAATAAAGGGGTAATCCTAATATTTTGCATTGTACTGCCATACAATTTAGGAACTTCTGAGAGATTAATTAAAATAAAATGTAACTGTAAATTGTCCCATTGCAGGACTAATAAAGGAATATCTCATCTAAAAGAGAAAAATAAACAACAAAGAAATTCAAAGTTACTTGTATGATCCAAAGATAATGGGTTCTACATTTCCCAGCATGTAACTCAATAACATCTCCTACCGTTAGACCCTCCCTCTCTGATAAGCATCCACGTCCTCAGACAATCCTTCTTTGTTCTCGTCACGTTTCAGAACCGGAGGTTGCTGGCTGGAAATCCTCCTCTCCTTCAGAACCAGAATCAGAATAATGTATTAGCCAAGTGTGTTTGACTCGGTGAAAGGTGCATAACAATGAACATGGACATGGAATAAAACAATACAATATAGATAGCAGTACTTGTTGTCTTTGCTGCGGCACATTGCTTCTCTGCACCTGGACATGAAACACATTATAAGGGCCTACTTATAGAAACTCCACATGGTACCTTTAATTTCATCTCTCACCACATTAAAAACATGAGGCAACATTTACATCAAGCTACTCTATTACTGAGGTGCTATACATGTACAAACACATCGTTATAAAGTGACTATAGTTAATCTCCATTGTCGTTGACTGAATCAGTAACTTCTACAGCTGTGCTTCACTGTAAATGACTTCCTGGTTGAAAGGTATTATATAGATAAAGCCTCTCATAGTCTGAAGGGATGCTGAGCGGTTCACCTCGTGTACAGTGCTTACTGTACATCACCATGAGAACAAACCCCTTTGATCCATATGAGGTGGTGTCATAGTTTCAAAAGGTTTGTTTATAGCACCTCATCTGATTGCTCATGCTTCTGGTCTCATGTGTTATTATCACTGATAGAAATGATTACTAAAATATGACATGACTTATCCTTTAATTACAGTCCAAGAACTAATTAGGAGCCCTATTATTTGACTGTTATGGAATGAATGTCACACTAACCCGTCCCTCTCTTAACACAATCTCCTCCAGGTTCACGCTGCAGGCCATATGTAGCCCAAGGTGTGCTGCGTTCACAGAGCAAACCCTAAAGGCCTCCATCACCTCAGTGGACAGAAAAGGTCACTTCAAAGCAGCGACCGAGTCACAGGAGCAATAGAAGCCCGGGACCGACAAATGCGGCGGCTGTAAAACTTAACAAGGTGTGAATGCCCTCTGAGTGCCCTGCTCCTTCATATGCAGGCAGTCTGTGGAGCTTCTCAGGGCTCGCGCTACACTGCAAAAAAATGTTGATTCTGACTAGATGTCGTCTTTTCAGTCGTAATGAACGACTTGACGCACTCCCATTCACAAATCATTAAGCTATTGACCATCATGTGGGTTTGAAAGCTTGGCTAAATGGACGTTTCCTGATCAGATGGAATGCTCAGGAGATGTCACCTCATCACATTTAATCATCCACTCACACCTCCAGCAACATGATTAACAAGCGTTATCTATCCGGAATGATCCACTGGTGAAAACCTTGAATGTGTGAACCAAATAGTTTTCAGCAGCAGTTCAACTACACATGTCAACCTCATGGTGGCGCTAGAGGAAACATCAAGGATCACCAACGGAAGTAGGACTCATCCTCTGGGGAACCTGAATATCTGGACAAACTTTAGTGGAAATTCAGCCAATAATTGTTGAGCTATTTCAGTTTGGACTCAACACTGACTGAGTAACATCACTGCAAAGGAAATGTAAAGAGAAGTATAAACTGGTTAATGATAAGTGTCATACATATAAACAAATGTGTGGCAGGTGTCATAAACGTAAACTGAATGATGGTAAGTGTAACAAATATAAATTGGTTTACGGTTAGTGCCATAAATATAAACAGGCTAACGGTAACTGTCATGAATATAACATTATTTACATTAAGTGCCAATAATATAAACAGGTTAACAGTGTCATGAATATAAATTGTCTCAGCTCATAGAGGAGTCCCATTATATCTACATGATGCCATCATTAGCTAACATCACTATAAGCTACGGCTCATTCGGCATCAAAATAACGCCTCAAATGTTTGTTTTATTGCTCATGTATACAATTTCTTCATTTGAAGAGGACTAATGTGTTATTTCCTCTTTAACAAATATTCCAGGCAACCTAGCCAATTTAATCATTCAAAATGGGAAAAAATGCAACAGAATGTATTTGGGCCCTGAGGTCATCTATAAGAGGTCCTGAATAACGGACATCTTATATGGATTATTTTCCATGACCATTGCATCCAATCAAGTCGTAAACTTGTCTAAATGATTTCTTATGTCCTAAAACCATGTAATAGCATTTTAAATAATTCAAATATCTCTTGTGATAGTGGAGATATGAGACATTATAGATTAATGGCGGCCATCTTGGATTTTTGCATATTTAACCTATTTCCGCAGCAGTAATGTCTTAGGACTTGTAGTATGTTATTCAGGACACTTCATAGAAGACCTCTGGCCCCAAATAAATTATGTTGCATTTTTTTTCCATTTCAAAAGTTAGTTTGCTTGGACTAAAAAGCGCTTGATATGGGCTTCAACGTCACGAAGGTTGAGGGCCTTTTTTTACAGTGCAGCGGCTCCTGGGGGAGGAGCGAGTGTTTGGAGAGGAAACATCAGCTGGCTGCTCAGACCACTGGGCCTGGACACTTCTGATTTATCTGTGTATTCCAGAATTATGCTGCTGACCTCTTCACCTCACTGCCATTTGTGTCACCCCCCAGGTTCTGTTCAGGCAATCACCCCTACCCCCAAACCCCCAGACCTCAGAGGCCACCGCCCACCACAAGCTGCCGCGTCATCAGTAAACACGTACACCTGGTCGTGTGAGTCGTGCTCCTGGTCACACACTCAAAGAAACCACGCTTCAACTAACTTAATGAAATCATGGAAAGGATTTCCACACGATTAACCTACTTTCTTTAAGCACTAAGCAATTATGTTGGTCCAATATAACTGACTTTATTAGGGTTAGTCAAACCTAATGTACTTGTGTTTACAGCCGCTAGTTAGCTAGTTATCTAACAGCTGAAGACATTAATGCACTTAGATGGACATTTAGATGATAATGGATCCTGTTTACCTTCAGCCAACATGTGTCTTCTCAACAGTCTTCTTTGTAAAGGCCGTGCCTTCGCCTTGATACTCGATTCTCTCAGTTTATCTCAACATGAATGGATCTAATAAATGTTACGTCTTTGAACTTCACGCAAATCCTACATGACTGAATCACGTTCACATTGGAAATGAATGAATATGGTTCTAAATACATGTTTCACTATAGTAGTCAGGCTTTATGTCACCTCTATTCAGATCTTAGGACAGGGCAACTGGTTTCCTCTCTGTTGTATTGTGTTGGCTCTATAATGCTAAACAACAACACGTGTAAACAGCTTCTAGCATATGTATTATATATGATGATGAAAGGCCTTTCAATATCAGATCTAGTTTAATTTCTCAGTCTCAGTCTTCAGTGTGGTGAGTGTGTGTTGTGTTGTAATAAATGATAAAACAGTTGTGACATTCTTTAATATTTAGTTCATGGAGTTGCATATCAGTAAACTCATACCAACATTTTTAAGGAGAACAATTCTATGTCCTGTTGTAAGGGCCTTTCAGAAACTAGACTATAGCACCCTCTAGTGGATGTAAATGGTTAAGACCACACGGTCTGAGAAAGGAGATGCCACCTATAATAATATAAACCAGTACTAATTCTGGTTTTGAGTGGCTTTGCAGAGCGTCAGGGTATCACGGTGAGCCGCTGTTAGAGAGAAGAAGAAAGAAACCAGCTAACCTTCCTGTGTGTGTGTGTGTGTGTGTGTGTGTGTGTGTGTGTGTGTGTGTGTGTGTGTGTGTGTGTGTGTGTGTGTGTGTGTGTGTGGTTGTGAAACCCTGCTGTAGAATGACAATAAAAAGAGAAGATATTGAAGACGTTTTTAGATAAAAGGGATATAAATAGTACACGTTGTAGTCTACTCACTTAGATATTCATGTTGGAGGCAGCATGGGAATCGGCCACAGAACAAGGCTCAAGATGACAAACAACCAAATATCAAAAATTAAAATAACTAAATCTGACTTTGACACAAAACAAAGAAAAGCTGCAAATCCTCACAACTAGGAAAGTGAAGGGAACAGGAATGTCTGCGTCTCTGTCTAAGAAATGCAAACAAATAATGAAAAGTGTTTTCTAGCTCTTTATAACAATGTGATTTGGTTACTGGTGTGTCCTTACTGGTGTGTCCTTACTGTGTCCTTACTGGTGTGTCCTTACTGGTGTGTCCTTACTGGTGTGTCCTTACTGCGTCCTTACTGGTGTGTCCTTACTGGTGTGTCCTTACTGGTGTGTCCTTACTGTGTCCTTACTGGTGTGTCCTTACTGGTGTGTCCTTACTGCGTCCTTACTGGTGTGTCCTTACTGGTGTGTCCTTACTGGTGTGTCCTTACTGTGTCCTTACTGTGTCCTTACTGATGTGTCCTTACTGGTGTGTCCTTACTGGTGTGTCCTTACTGTGTCCTTACTGGTGTGTCCTTACTGGTGTGTCCTTACTGGTGTGTCCTTACTGTGTCCTTACTAGTGTGTCCTTACTGGTGTGTCCTTACTGTGTCCTTACTGGCATGTCCTTACTAGTGTGTCCTTTCTGGCGTGTCCTTTCTGGCGTGTCCTTACTAGTGGTACTGTTTATTTGTTGTCGCGCAGACTGTATATAAGAGCACAGCAAAAGAAAGTGACTGGTAAATACGTGGATGAAACAGGTGTGTGTCTCCTCTGCTTTTCTCTGGACTGAATGGAATCCGTCTGACAGCTTCTTGAGTGTCAGAAGCAGTTTACCCATTTCAGGAAGAAGACACTGAGCACATATCAGTTATATTATTGTTCCAGTCCCAAAGTAAATGTTAGCTCCAAACATGGAGGTCTGATCACAGGAAACTATTGAGCTGTACTAAGTAACAGTGATGAGAGGCCAGGAGGAGCTGGTGCCATAGCGCTCTCTAAATGTCAATAAGACAAAATAAATCATGGTTGATTCAGGAAGATCAGACTTACCCTCTTGTGTCATCAGTATCTGTTGAAATGGTCAACACCTTTACATGTATTGTCACATCTCAGATACCTTCACATCTCTGAACTATATCCTCAGGGGAGCCCAAGAGAGACGGGACAGGAAGTTATATGAGCATCTGAACTTCTAGAGGGTCTCTGGTGGTTTTGGCAGCAGGAACGCTATCATTGGCACCGAAGTACCACCACAAGCACATCATGAGGACAGCAGCGCTGCGCTGTTCTCACTCCTTCCTGTAAAACACATCAGCATCAAATCTCCGTTCCTCTCAACACATCCAGACACTCATGATGTTCAGTGTCTGTCTGAAGAGGGACTGAACTGAAGCCCTGCTGGGACTCTAACATATAACAGCTGACATGTCCCACCCAGTGGCGGTGCGTCAATAGAGGGCGCTAGGGCGCCGCCCCTCTTAAAATTTTGCGATGAAAAAAAAAAGAAGAAAAAAAATAAATAATATATATTGTCAAAAAACATTATATACCAAATCATTTAAATAAGAAATATACCGTGTTGACGCGCTAAATGTGTGTGGGAGACCGTAAGCCCCTGTCAACAACCACTTAAGATATACCAAATATAATATATCGCCATTCATCATCACTGAGAAAAGCCCCTCCCCCTGTCGGGGCGCCGGCCCAATGTGAGTCTATGGCAGCGAACAAACATTTCACCCTCGTGACGGCAAGGACAGCTTCTCATTGGCGGATGAAACGTGAATCTTCGGGCGCA
The DNA here is from genome assembly GCA_038501785.1 of Myoxocephalus aenaeus. Lineage (NCBI taxonomy): Eukaryota > Metazoa > Chordata > Actinopteri > Perciformes > Cottidae > Myoxocephalus > Myoxocephalus aenaeus. Next base: position 1,632,092 of record JBAMJR010000243.1, on the reverse strand, counting down.
CAAATCTGCGCCCTAGCCAATGACATCGTTTCTTATTGCAACGTGGTTGGACTATTCGTCGAATCAGAGACCTTTATCATTCCCTCACATCCCATATAGCTCCCACGTAGCTACGCGAGCAACACAGCTAGCAGAGACTTTGATTATGTTAGTATGGCGACTGAAAACTCTGTGGTATCTCTACGCGAAACACCTTTCAATCCACGATCAGATGTTGACAAGAATAGGCTGAAAGAGTTGGGACCCGAACGTCCGGATTTAAATATTCAGCAGCAAAGCAGTGACGGCGGGAGGACGTACACCCGGAGCTTCTCCTCAAGCTACATGCTAACCGGAGCTGTTAGCTGATGCTCAGTGTGGAGCAAAGCAGTGGCTCTGAGCAGCCGAGGAAGCGCCGGGCTGTGAAGGAAGATGAGCTGAGAGAAGGATTGCTGCAGAGGTGAGTGTCAAAATCAGCAGATGCCTGTTAGAGTTTAATGTTTTATCTTTCCCACAGCAGAACACATGTTGGACATTGTTAGATTTGGGTGGATATCATATCAGACTATAACTTTATCTAAAATACCAATTCAACCCTCAACGTGTGTGTGTGTGTGTGTGTGTGTGTGTGTGTGTGTGTGTGTGTGTGTGTGTGTGTGTGTGTGTGTGTGTGTGTGTGTGTGTGTGTGTGTGTGTGTGTGTCATAGCTACAGCCATCAAGGTGGCTCCTGGCCTTTTGTCTATGTTGCTGAGCCATCAAGACACACAAAACATAGTTTTTTGTCTGTAGTATGAAGCCTGTTTGTAGTAGATATTTCCCCACAACTTATCTTACTGTCTCTGTCTCTCTCTATATATATTTATCTGTAGGTTTGTGACACCATACTTGGACACACCAGGGAACGCTTTGCCTTCAAAGACCACCTCACCAGTGCCACCTTACTGCAGGGCCCCCAGTTTGAATGCTACGTCAATGTATTCCCTGAAGTTGCTCTGGCCACCACATTGAATGTTTCTTAAACCATTCTGCTCTGAACCTCTCATGCCCAAAGTTACAGTTTGTTGATAGTTGTTATTGGACAGTGTTGATCACTGTGTTTTCTTGAAATAAAGCTTTGTTTTTTAGAATATTCTACTCAAAACCTCTTTTCTTCTCATTGTGGAGTGCTATTTAAACCGCGCCGCCCAACTGCGCCCCCCCAAAAAAAAATGTCACCAGCCGCCACTGGTCCCACCTCTGCCAATGAGCTGTCATTATGAAATGTTATAGTAGATATCTTGTTTATTTTTAGTATAGAAATACTAAATTACATTGAACGTTTAGAGAGGATTGAAGAAGATATGTCATTATGAATCACAAAAAGACTTTTGCATTGTGACATTTTGAAATAACAATGTCTCTAAAAACTGAAAGTGATCATTATTATAGAATAAAATGAAATATTAAGTCGTTTCATGTTCAGAAAGCGTGCACGTGATAGTCCCAGTGATGGTTGACTGTTAATATAAATATATATGAACATATAAGGGCTCTATCAGCAGCCGGATCTCTTATATCTACATTAAGTGCGCGCGCGGTGTGCGGGCAGGAGAGACAGGAAGCGAGGCTTCTTACCAAACCGTGAATGCGTCAAGACTCAGACCAAACCCCGCAGTCAACTTCTCCTCACGCCCTGTGTGTCTGAGGCTCTCCTGACTGCGCACTATCCCGCGCGCTCTCACGCACCGTCTCCATCATGGCTCCGCGCTGCAGCCCTCACGCCGTGCCGGCGCTGGCGCTGCTGCTGCTGGCCGTGGCCGGGATCCTGCTGCTGGTGCTCTCGTCCAGAGAGAGGGAGACCCCGCCGGAACACATGGTAATGAGATAATCATATTATATATACATATATATATATATATATATATATATATATATATATATATATATATATATATATATATATATATATATATATATATATATATATATATATATATATATATATATATATGTATGTAGTATATATGCACTCTATTTCTTACCAGTCACTCCCATGCACATCCCTTCACACTTCATATTTAAACACACATGTCACTTTAACACACACTTACACTTGTTTACATTACTGTTATCTGTTTGTCGGAGCACTGAGTCTGAGTCTGTTGATTGTCTCGTCTAATGTCTAAAGTTATGCACCTTCCGCCAAGAAAAAGTCCTTGTTTGTGTGAACATACCTGGCGAATAAATGGTTCTGATTCTGATTCTGATATCTGATGATAATATCTACTGTATTATGGACTGAACAAGATTTTAATTTTCTTTGACTGAAGGTCACTTTTTGAGGACAACATCTGATGATATTTGTTTTTAAGCCTTCCTTTGCAGTACACACCATGACTTGTGGTTCATAAAAGTGTGTTTTCCATATGCAGAGGTTTTTATTCATGTATTTAGAATAATACACAAGTTACAGTAAGATAAGAGTTTAGATTGGGGTCCACGGTTTAAAAAGCTCCTCCAATATAACAGTGTTATTATTCTAAAGTGTGTTTATTATTAGTAGTAGTATTATTAGTATTATTACTATTCTAAAGTGTGTTTATTATTATTAGTAGTAGTATTCTAAAGTGTTGCTGCAGAGGATTCAGAGAGAGATTGCCATGTTCATAAAATGGTCAGAGTCCTGATTTGAACTTAAACCTTCTTGACATGCAATAGACCTTCGCCTCAATAATTTAAAGGTGCGTTGCAGAAATAAGTGATTCAGAGCAGACAGAAACAAAGCGTGTGAGGTTCCTATGCTTTTTCTTTTATTCTTTCTGAGAGCATTACTCATGCGCTCTTCCTTTTGTTCATGTCACAGACACTTAACTATGGTTTTTAAAAGGGTACAGAAGTTGGTCTCATTTGTGTCTTTACCCTTTGTCTACGGAATAATGCTGGAATAGAACTTGATGCTCTTTGAAGTTGACATTAAAAAAGATAAAGGGAGACAAAGTCAACATTGCTGAATGAGTTAAGACTCCACAAAACATAACGTCACAAAAAATCAAATAGCAAGTCATTAGACCTGTACTTTGTAGTCTCATGACAGGAAATATGTTTTGAAAAGTGGGTTAGTTAACGTGAATGTCATGTGAAGAAAACCGTTCAGCAGATGTTTGAGGTAGAGTCACATCCTGTCAATGGCACAGTAACTGGTGCAAACACAGTGGTTACAACTGCTATTGCAAATACCATCACATGTACATTTCTCCTGTGACTGTGTCTCAGTGGTGAGCAGGTCGTCCTTCAATCAGAGGATCGGTGGTCCGATCCCCATCTCCTCTAGTCCAGTGTTTTTCAACCTTTTTTGAGCCGCGGCACATTTTCTACAATAAAAAAATCCTGCGGCACACCAACAACCTAAAAAGTTACAAAATGTCACATTGTAGCATAACACAGCATATATGGTAGATCATTATTGCGCTACCTACTGGCATGGAAGAGTATTCAGTGTTTCAAGTAAACCAGATTGCTCCATCAGACAAAAAAAAAGTGTTATCACTTTGTTAGAAAAATGAAAATAAAGTTATGCAAAAAAAAACTAATATTTAGTTACTACTAAATATCTTATTGTGGAAAACAATAAGCTATTGCAAAACAAAATGGAATGAGTGCAGATGTGTGAGCATCAGGTTGTATCAGTATTAGTGGCTGCAGTGAGCTGCTTTCCTCTACACATCTTTTTAAAACGGGGTTGTAGATTTGATACGACTCTCAATTCATGCTCCATGATGAGAGACACAACAGCAGAAAGACGACCTCACGGAGATCTCATAAAGATCGGCTTTTGGCGAAATGCCAAGAATCGGCGCATGCGCAAGCGTAACCTGTTAACGGCGGACTGTGAACATTTAAAATCAGCATTTCCTCTTGCGCCACACCTGTAATAAATATCTGTAATAAAGGTATTACACCTGTAATAAATACCGCCCAGTTTGATAAATACTGACTTAAAGGAAACATGGTGTTCATTTATTTTAATGACGACCACAAAGTGAGCAGACTTTATCACTGCAGGGTGTTTTTCAGGCTTTTGGAAGAATATTTCCAGAGCCTCTCTGAGTCAGAAACGTCATTGATGAGCTCCAGGCTGTTTGTCTTGACCTGCAAACACATGAACTGTTAGGCTTTAACAGTGAGAGCTCATATCTTAAAATACTGATAGCTTCAGCAGCAAATCCCATTGTGAAAAGCACGCGACATATTTTTCGCCGCTCTCTGTCTCTCTCTGTCTCTCTCTCCGCTGTGTCTCACCTGTGCAGCGCATCAGGCGGAACTCCGCGTGCGCGACACAGAGCAGAGCAGAGTTGTAACGCGACCCAGAAATGACATGCTGTGTAGATAAGATCAATAACATCCGGCCGTTTAGTTTGTTTAATAGCAGAACAAGGTGCAGACCTGTTCTATATTACTCTGCCAGCCACTATATTGCAGCTCAGACACTCAACAATGGAAAATCATTTGCGGCAACTAAATAATATTTCTTTGGACCAATTAAGTGAAATTGGACATTTTCCCACGGCACACCTGACGATCTCTGGTGTGCCGTGGCACAGTGGTTGACAATCACTGATGTAGTCCATGTTCATGTGTCCTTGGTGCAAGACGCTTAACCCCAAACTGCTCTAGCTGTGCCTACGGTGTGTGAATGCCAGTTAGTCCTGATGGGCAGGTCCATCCGGACTAAGCAATGTGGATCCTTTTTTGATAGAATGAGATATGGAGGCTGTATGTTTCTGACATGTGATGCTTTGTCTGTTTCAGTATGGAATAGTTCTGGATGCAGGCTCGTCCCACACCTCCATGTACACCTACAAATGGCCGGCTGACAAGCAGAATGGCACCGGTATTGTGACCCAGCACAGCGAGTGTAATGCAAAAGGTGAGTGGTGAGAAGGCTGGCATAATGGACTCTGCATCGCGGCTTCAAATCAAGGCGGCCTGCTCCAGGCTTTAAGGCGGATACTGACAACAAGATGTTGGTAGTCAAGTCAGTGTTTCATTGGCAAAGCTAGTTGTTATTTTCTGATCAGGGCCATAAAAGTATGCCGTAACGCAGGTAAGCGTGCGCTGTTCACAACGTTAAAATTAGCAAATTCTATTTGAGAAAATTCCATTCATGTCCAATACATCTTGTATTTATTGAATGGTTTATTGTCAAGTGATCTGCACAGCTCGGTAAGTGAGGAACCAGAACAGAGCCGTTCACTCCAGGCTGCTGATGAAACAGCCTCACTTTTACTTCCACGTCCTTCTACAGAAATTAATCTAATAACTGTTTCATGCTTCACTTCCTCACCGTAACGTTTGGGCCTTTTTAGTTAGTTCCTCAGTTGTTTCTGTTTGTTTCCAGAGTTTCCTTAGAAACAGCTCCTTCTTCCTTTAAGACAGGGAAGTTCAGTGTTTGAGAAGGTCAGGCTGAGTTCTTTGTAAAAGTCAAACCATGTTCGCTTTGTGTCAAGGTGGAGGGATATCCAGCTATGCAGGGTTTCCTGGTGGTGCAGCAAAAAGTCTGGAGGTCTGTCTGGAACAAGCTGTGAAGGATATCCCCAAACACAGGCACCACCAAACATCACTCTACCTGGGAGCGACTGCAGGCATGAGACTCTTGAAGTAGGTTCTCTATAGTAAACTATATAGTGCACCAATATTCTTACCACACTCCTCATCAATGATGCATGAATACATTGAAATGGATCTTAATTGGAATAATTTAATATGCATTTCCTTCCGCATTTAAATCACTACTCTTTACAGGATAGTCAATGCCACAGAGTCCCAGCGGGTACTGAAGGAAGTGGAGAACAAACTGCGGTCTTACCCTTTTAAATTCAAAAACGCAACTATCCTGGAAGGGCGGGAGGAGGGCGCTTATGGCTGGGTCACGGTCAACTACTTACTTGAGAACTTTGTGAAGGTGAGCTTCGACTTTTCTCTTCAACACATACAAACACTTACATTAAAACCTCATTATGGAGGAATTTAAAGCGTCTAACTTGTGCAACACACGCGTCATAACAACCGAAGAAGTTGCCCCGGTACATTGAGTAGGGTGACCAGACGTCCTCTTTTTCCCGGACATGTCCTCTTTTCGAGACCTAAAACGAACGAAGTGTCCTCTTTTTCACAAAGAGCCACATCTGCCGATAAGGGGAGCAAGGGGAACACCGTTTCTGCCAAGGTTTTCCAGTTCAAAGAGGACCCCAGTTCAGACAACTGAGGGAGCAGACTGAGGCGTACAGAGAAAAGAAGAAGAAGAAGAAAACGGAACTAAGAGTGTGGCACGAGGAACTCAGGCAGGAAATCAGACAAGAACACAAGCAGCAAATTTGATGTCCTGACAAGTGACAGAGGGAAAGCACGCAGACTAAATACAAAGGGACATGTAGGAACAAATAATTTCTCGTCATACGTTGCCAGTGTGAGTTGCTCTTCAAGCTGTGATGTGCTCAGTGAATAGTTCATATGACTTGTCGACCAATCCCATCTAAAGTTATTATAGCTGTCCCAAACACCAACTCTAATGCTGCGTTCACACCAAACGCGACACAAGTTGTCGCGTCGCGCTTACCGCTTCAGTTTACTCGCGCGAGTGAAACAAGGGTGTTCACACCAAACGCGACAAAGGGGGCGGGGCTTATCGCCGTCGCTTCTCTCCGTGAAAGGAGCTTTCATTTCTGCTATCGACCATGGAATAAATAACCATTATTTCTGCGTTATACTTGTTGTGGAAGTCCCAAACATGTTGTGTTTGGGTTCATAACACCACCTGTAGCCGCACACAGCTCGGTAAATTTCACCGACTCCTCCAGGAACTGCGTCTGGCTTATCTCCGTAAAACGGATACCGATACTGCCATCCACCATGGAAATAACCACTAGTTCTGCTTTATACTTGTGTAAACTGCACATACGTGGGAACATCAAACTCCATGGTGTCTGGGTTCATAATATTATCCGTAGTCCCACAACAGCGTCTGAATGAAGCCGCTACCAGCGCTACTTCAGGACCAGCAGCAGTTTGATTCAGCGACGGCAAGACGGCGGTGGTGACGGGCGGAGCTTCTCAACGCTGATTCTCAACGCTGATTGGCTGACGCAACTATGACTCGTTTTTGTCGCCAGAGTTGGGAAATTTCAACTAGCGCGACTTCGCGTCGCGTCCTTCGCTCTGTTTGCGCCGCCTCAAACGCGTCAGTCGCGTTGCCCGGCGGAAATGTCGCGCCTTCGCAACCTGTCGCGTCTGTGCATTGACTTTGCATGTAATCTGGTCGCGCGACAAATTCGTGTCTGGTGTTAACACAATGATAAGCCTTTACTCTCAAACAGATGCGTACACAGACACCATGGACTCGTATAGTTCTGTTCATATTGTCCCCTTGGAGGACACGTTCCACGCATGCGCAATGGATCGAGACAACTGGTAGCGTAGCATAGCGTAGCATAGCGTAGCATAGCGTAGCGTAGCTGCGGACAGTCTGTCACCTCATATTGCCCTAGATTCAAGTTGGTTGCACGTATAAAACGTCCCACACAGGGTTTGGAAGTATATATAAGTGTACGTTCTTCTCGGATTAAACTCTGTTCAGTAATGAGTAATTTTCCTACATGGATTAAAATTGTTATGCCTTGACCTTTTCTTGCCATTCAGTACGGTTTTGTCGGGCGATGGCTGAATCCAGGCAGAGACACAGTTGGAGCTTTGGATTTAGGGGGAGCGTCCACTCAGATTGCTTTTGAGACCTCGGAAGAGGTGGAGAACAAGAACAATGTGATGGAGCTGAAGCTTTACGGACAGACCTACAGACTGTACACCCAGAGCTTCCTGTGCTACGGCCAAGACCAGTTCCTGCGGAAACTGCTGGCTCATCTTATCAAGGTACTGTTAAGAAATATGGCTGTTGTTGAAAAACATCAAGATTTGTACAATTCTGTTTCATCAACTGTGAGGTCAGAGGTCAAGATCAGCTCAATAAAATCATATTTGGACATAAATTCACTGTCTGGCTGCAGTACACGAGTGGCCAGGGTGAAGTGTGTACTCTCCACCAACCTGCTGCACCAAACTCAGAGGAATAGTATGAGACTTTGGAAAATAGGCGTTGTTGCTTTCTTGCAGAGAGGTAGATGTCCATTGAATATGAAGCTGGAGCCAGCAGCCATTTAGCTTAGCATAAAGACTAGAAACAGCTAACCTCCCAACACCTGCACCTTTCTGGAGTCTCCACTGATTGCCTGGCAATCTCACAGTGATGACTTAACTCCAGGAAGTCCCTGCTCACAGCCAAGAAATAGTCTAGTACCACAAATTGTTATAATACTGTGGAAATGCTCAAAAATCCTGGGAGGTGATGCAGGAAAATAAGGTCCAGGGTCCAAATAAGTTATAATAAAAGAATATTTAATAAAAAGTGATAGACAGACAGCTTATGGTTTCGATCGAGCTCCTTTTACTCCACCAGCGAACTCCACGGGCACGCAGGGCCGAGTCGCTTGCTAGTAGCCGGAAGAAGAGAACGCTCCTCCTTCATACAGTTAATTTTATATCATTCATGGAGCCTAGAGCCCTCCCTCTCATTAACAGTCCGGCGTGCACACCTCTGGTTGCCGCTTTAACTCGCTATTGGCCGGCAACTAAAGTGGAGACGGAGCCCCGTCCACTTCTTCTTCTTCTGCTGACCGGTAAAGTCTCAAACATCAATCTTCAGCTCCGCCACCTCAGGCGAACAAGAGAACTACAAGTCCTTCTAGCTGCAGTACATGCAGCATCTAACATCCATTCACACATTAATCATTTCACAGTAAATAAAAGTGACCTTCATATGCATACAATTACAAATCCTTCATAATAATATCCCTTATTAATTATCATATTCCATGCATTGTAATGTACACAATAAACCTCACACTGTACAAGTCCAAATTTGACTAACTAAACTCTAAAAAAAACCTTCAATACACTTTGGGATGTACTACTAATTATACAAATTGGTATTTCCCAAAACAACCTAGTACTATATAAGTTGAGAAATGATCTATATTGTTAACTTATGTTAAGTGCACTTTATTATTTGGAACTGGTTAGTTGTCAATCCAAACGTAAACCTGTTTATTAGACATTCTAAAAAAGGTTGTAGATAAGGCTGGCAACGTAAACACAAGCTTTTTACTGCAATACATAATGTGTAATTGCACACAGGGAGTATAAATACTCTGAACTGCTTGTACAGTTGTGAACATTTAATGATTCCGTTTACTTGAAATTATACTTCATATGCTGCCTATTATATTTACCAGAAGAATGTTTCCCTTTGATCTGTTTGGACTCTTTCAGACTGCTGGTGTGAAGCCCCAGGTGGCTCATCCCTGCTATCCACAACAGTTCAACGTCTCCATCAAGCTGGGGAAGGACGTCTTTGATTCTCCGTGTACGCAGAGCTACAGACCAGCCCGGTTTGACCCCCAGATGAGTGTGTCCGTAGTGGGCACAGGAGATTACCAGAGCTGCCTGGACAACATCAGACAGCTGTTCTCCTTCGACAACTGCACTTACTCAAAGTGCTCCTTTGATGGAGTCTTCCAACCCAACCTGAAAGGAAGCTTCATGGTGAGGGAGACTTTTAAACAGGAGACCAAAAGACCATCGTCTTTACTCATAAACCAAACATCTGATGTTTACCTTAGTGGTATTCTTTTTTACATCATTGAACGCTTTTGCTGATCTGGGTGTTGTTAAAGTTTCAATGTTTGTTAATTCACCACAGCATACTGTATACCTACTTAGCAGTAAATGTCAATATGTTACATCGTCACCTTCCTAAAAATAATGGGCAAAATCATTTTTTCAGGTTTTTTAGAAAACACCAAAAATTTGATCAAATGTAATATAGTGCACTAGCTGCCTCTAGACACTACAGGCATACTGTAATACCGGTCACATTATGTTAGGATTACAAATATGTTCCAGTGAGATTTTCATTGACAAAAATGCTTGTAAAAATGCCAACTAAATTGCTAGTGTGACCACGGGCCGCAACCTGGCCTTGATCAGGTTCAAATTATACTTGTACTGCACCTTTAATACTGCTAAAAACAACTAAAGAGCTTGCAGTTTAAAAGGATCCATGTGGCAGTGGATGGCTTAATGACACAAAGGCTTATTTCAAGAGTATCACATTTATTATAATCAACAACTTTAACACAATATTAAAATACAGGACATCCAGCACATCTAAAAGGTTAAAACCAATACAACTAAATGAACTAACTAACACAAAACCATGCAACACAAAACTAACTAAAACAAAACCATAAATATAAGTAAATTAATGAGTTAAACAAAACAGCAGCGGCAGTCAGCGTCTTGAGCTGGACCTAGAGCAGGGGTGGGCAATTCATTTTCCCAAGGGGCCATTTGGGACCGTTGTGGAGGGCCAAACCAATAGTCTGAACTTAATTCAATTAACTCAATATTAATGTTATTAAAAAACTGTAAATTATATGGTTTTGAGCTGCTACTGGTAAGAATACATGTAACAATAAGGCTATGAAAATAAGTAAAACAATGTAATTTAATTTTTAAAGATTTTTTTAAACCTTACCTTAAATATGTATGTTAAAGACCAGCAATGTATTAACTTTAAACAAAAGCAATAAGTGCTTTTGATGTTTTCCAGTTCAGTTGTTCTTACTCGGTGAGAAAAGTCCAGTCTGTGTTGGCTTGAGCAAGAGCATGAAGTCTGGTGGAATGAGGTGGAGATGTGAAGGACAGCTGACAGGTATCAGTGAGAGGATCTGATCTGTTGAACTTCATCACTAGAATGTTTGTTCTCATGTCGGTAGATCCAAAGAGAACCAACATCTTCTGAGCAGGCCTCCTCATGTGAGGAAAGTTCTCCTCTTTGAGAGAAGAGTAAAGATCCAGAAGTGATCCTGACTTAAAGTGCTCTGCCATAGTGGATCAGACCGCAGGTCAGATCCGCGGCAGCTTTGCGCGATTAATGTTCAATCTGGAGGCGGAGACTGCAGCGAGGCTCCTTGGGAGGCGGGGGTCTCGCGGCAGCACCCGCTGCTCTGAGGACAGAAACTGCAGAACAATACGCTTTCACTTCAGTCTCCAAGTCGGCAACACTGCCCGTCCTGAGGCTGCGTAAGCGCGCGCGTGCGCGCACACATAAATAAATCGCCTTCAAAGTAAAAGCAGTGCCGTTTGTATTGCATTCATGGCGTGCACCTTATTTATTTATTTTTCATTTTTGATTGAAAACCATGGCTTTTTATATGGTGGCCCAAACTAATTGGGAACCAGGAAGTAGGAGGGGCTAAGGTCTACTCAGCCCTACAACAGCCCAGGAGGAACATTTCCTGAGCCGGCTACACTAGCTTAAATGCTAGCTTCAAAATGCCATCTTGAAAAGCTTGTAAAATTGCCTAAGTCACATTGTCTTTTGACTTAGGCAAAATAAAATGGCCTAAGTCACACTCTTGACATAGGCCATTATACTACAGGGGTAGAATCACATGATCTGTTCAACTGAGGATGTAGGAGATTTTACCAGAGGTCACCAGTACCATGAGGAGAGGATTTAGGCAAGAAATGACGTAGGCCATTATTTTAGGAAGGTGACGATATGTATCTTAACACACTACAAAAAAAGTGTATTAATGAAATACAAGTATAGGCTGTTGAAGATCATATAACCTACATCCATCTGTCCTATCACAAACTCTTTTTTAATATAGTGGTGGGTACTTCCATCCATCCATACTCCACTGCCACACTGGTGGGTCATGGAATGAAATGAAGGGAGAGGACTGTTCTCAGAGGGCCAGTCCCAATCTCCACCCTTACGGACTCACGGACTTTGAGGCGCGCTCCCGCAAAGTCCTTGAGGGTTTAGGGGTGTCCCATTGTCACATCGTAGAGTGCTTGAGGCTCTCTGGCAGACATTTTGAGCCCTTTATGATCCCTTTCCGTAAATCAGCATTAGATGCTGACTTTGCCTAAGGGAATTACCCACAGTTCATAGCAATGTGACGTTAAACACGCAGTTCCCAATGGAAGCATGAAGACGTAAAAAAAAAAAAAAGGTAAACAAAGAGACACGTGGGCGTTCAGCCCGATAAAATACACTACAACATTACGGATTAAAGATGGAACATAAAAACACATGAAATCAGAGGAATGCAAGCAGAAAATATATATATAAATATTTATTTACATTCATCAAACATTTCGTTTTAACAAAACGAGTAAATAGATCATTTAAAATGACTTCTCATCTCGTGTGGAAGACGTTCAAATCAGTGAATAAAAAGTATAAAATAAATACACAATATTTTTTATGTAGTCACGTGATATGTTGCAGCAAAGTGCTGTCCCATTCATATTCACACCAGTTCAAGCCCTCACAGCCTCTCACACTCAGCCACTTAGCAGCTGACGTCAGTGAGTGCCTGAGGGTTCAGGGTTTGAGGGTTTAGGGGGAGATTGGGATTGACCCAGAGATCTCTGCAGGCACGGTGCATTATGGGATATTGTCAAGGAGCAAAAGTCTGTACACAGGAAATCTTCACACAATGTTATCAGTTATATATGGCTATATACATACTTGTTAGCCATGCTTGCTAGCCTTGTTATGCTCACGCAGCATTAGAAGTATGGCTGTAGGGATGTCAGTCTGAAACATTTCAATAACTATTGGATGGATTGCCATCAACGGTACATACATCCACATTTCCTTCAGGAAGAATAATAATAACTTTGGTGACGCCTTAACTTGTAATTTAGCCCAATTATCAGGTCACAATAATTGTTTTACCAATACATTGGTTTAAGACCAAATATGTGCAAAACTGATGAGGATTTTAGCATTGAATTTGAGTTATACCTGTGAAATATCAGCATGCATTGTCTTTGTGAGTATATTTGCATGCTAGCATTAGCATTTAGCTCAAAGCACCGCTGTGCAAATGTACAGCCTCACAGATTTGCTAGCGTAGTCTCGGTAGGTCGTTCTACTGTAAACCCTGCCGTTGACTACTCGAACATGAACCTGGGAGTGACCCTGGATGGTGAATTGTCTTCCATACATGGCTGTAGTATCTCCTGTAGAGTCCTCCTGTACAACATGGGATCCACTTCTTTCTCACAACTGTAGGGAGACAGCCTTGGTGCTGATCATCTGCAACCCCCTCGACTCTGGAACCCCTGCGTCTGCCATCAGACCTCAGAAAGAAATCCAGAATGCTGCTGTCCATCTGGTGTTTAACTTCCCAAAGTGGTCCCACACCACTCTTCTTCTCCAATCACACTGACTAGCACAGCTTCCCATTATAGATGGCAGTATGTTGTACCCCACCCTGTATTTGCTGTCAATTGTTTTGTTATTATATTATAAGATTCATTATTTGAACGACTGTAAATCCAAACAGGATGTTTTCCAATATGTTCGTCTGAAAACTAATCTTCCGTCTGGAAGAATGTGAGACTCTGATTGACTCAGTTTTCCATCATCTCCACAGGCATTCTCTGCCTTCGTCTACACCCACACCTACATCAAGCTCCTCACCAACACTCCCATCACGTCCCCCAGTCAACTGAAGGAGGCAGTTCGACTCATCTGCAACATGACCATGTCTGAGGTACTCTTGAGAGCGCATCCCTTAATGAAGGACTCTCAAACATGTTCATGTTTAAAACCACCAAATACGCCATTAGACTCAATTCAAAGAAATACAACACAACGTATCTCGATGTTCTAGAAATGTCTTCAGTGATGGGAGACAAGATCAAGCAGGTTAAGATCTCATTAAAATACAAATCCTAACCCAATGTATTTCTACTCATAGATGACTCAAAAGACAAAGCAGAAGGAGAAATACATGAAGAATACATGTGCCATCTCCAATTTCGTCCAGGTCCTCTTACTGCAGGGATACAGTTTCGATGATCACTCCCTTCCCTCCATCTCTTTCCAGAAAAAGGTCAGAAGTGAAGAAAATCAACTAAACATGTTTATTTATCATTTGCTGGGATTTCAGTCGGTGTCTGCTGGACCTAAATCAACAGGCTTGTCCATGGTGTGTTGTGGTTTCAGTGGGTCCCCTTGTGTCTTTTTGCAGGCCGGAGGAGCGTCTGTAGGCTGGGCTTTGGGGTGCATGCTGGATCTGAGCAGTATGGTGCCAGCAGAGAGACTAGGACTGATGAAGGCTCTGCCACCAGGGCCCTGGGCTGGCCTTCTCTTCCTCTTCATCACCCTCCTCCTCATGGCAGTGGGATACCTACTGATGATCTACAGAAACACAAGAGCTAAAGAGGGCATGGTGTAAGAGAGCAAGGGTCACACACCTTCATATTCCTCTTAGAGAATGCACATGTCTATCCAAAATAAATGTATGTGTGCAATGCACCACTGTGTGTATGTAAGGGAAATCAGCAACGTAGTAAAATATGGCCTCCACTATTTTCTTTGCAAATCCACTAAACCTTCTGCTTGCTTGTGTGTGTGTAACTTCAAATTACAGAATAAACCAAGTTATTTGCAATTGTTTTGTATTCATTAAGTAGACTCAAGACGTCCACATTAGGGCAGTGCTTTCTCTGGGCTCTCTGAGGGGACGGCTGTGGCTCCAATGGGAAGATCCACAATTTGATGCCCCGTATGTTGAAGCAAGGCACTGAACACTGAATATGTGAACGTGAATTAGTTCGTCCTGACGGGTCCCATAGTAGCCCCAGTCATCAGTGTATGAATGGGTGTGAATGGGTGTTCTAATGAGTTCTCAGCTGTGAGCATAGCAAGCTCAGTATTTTCTCCTTTTTGTTATTAATTTTAATCAGCTGAATAAATCTGTCATGTCATGTGTGGCCAGTGGTATAACCAGGACTAGTTGGCCCAATCTCCGCTCCCCAGTTCTGTCCTGCTGTTAAATCGACTAGTGTTTGAGTCTCTGGCAGATATTTTGAGCCCTTTTTTAACAGAGCCTGTTAGCCTGTCAGCATCTGATGGCAACTTTGCTCAAGGGAATTACCCACAATTCATAGCCATGTGACGTTAAACACGCAGTTGCCAATGGAAGCCTGGAGACATACAAAGAGGATGGCACATGTGTGTTCAGACAGGCATATTATATTTACACAACAACATTAAAGATTAAAGACGGAACATAAAAACAGATGAAATCAGAGGAATGCAAACAGAGATTATATATATATATATATATTTATATATTCATCACTCATTTCATTTTGTCAATGAAGCTGTTTTGACAATAACAAGTAAATAGATTATTTGAAATTACATCTCATCTTGTGAGGAAAGAGTCTGGAAGACGTTCAAGTCAGGCAGCAAAAAGTATAAAATAAATACCCAGAATTGTACACAATATTCTTTGACGTTGTCATGTACGTTGCATTTTGCAGCAAAGTGCTGTCCCATTCGTATTTACACCATGTCAAGCCCTTACAGTCTCTTACACTCCACCGTTTACCAAGTGACGTCAGTAAGTCCCTGAGGGTTCAGGGTTGAGGCCTTAGGGGTCTTGAGGTCCCCACTGGGATTGGACCCAATACTGTCCTTTTTTTCCAGCAAGGCCGAGCTCCTCCTTGTCTCTGACTAGTCGTGGCACTCCTGTGACAACTACTGGCACTTCTCTGACTAGTGGCAATAGTCTGACCCCTAGTGGTGGCACCTCTCTGACTACTGGTGGCACCTCTCTGACTAGTCGTGGCACTCCTGTGACAACTATTGACACTGGCAGCTCGTGGCATCTACCGACACCCAGGGGTGTATAGTAACGAAGTAGAAATACTTTGTTACTGTACTTAAATTGTTTTTTGGGATATCTGTACTTTACTTTACTATTCATATTTCTGCTGACTTTTACTTTTACTTTTACATTTTGCAAAGAAAACTGAAACTTTTACTCCGATTCATTTCCCCTGAAACCTTCATTACTCGCTACAAAATCAAATCTATGAGACCAACATCGGGGACTGTGGTGGAACACAGACTCCACGCAAGCAGGTTTGGCGAATCACAATATTATGCATTTCCCATTACATCCTCTAGTCCAGCGTCACAAACCTGTTTTGCGTCACGGACCGGTTACGTGAAGACAATATTTTCACGGACCTGGTCTCATCTCGGGGTGACGGGAGACAACGACCCGACAACGTGTGTTCTCCGTAACTTCAACCTTTATGTCCAGTCTACTCCGTAATTTAAACCTTTAGTCCAGTCTACTCCTTAACTTGTAACCCGCTTCACAAAGACAGGGGGTTCAAATGGAGGCGGGTTTTCAAAGCTTTTTTAGTGATCTCAGGATACTTTGCCTTGGTTTTAATCCAGAACACCAGCAGAGTTGAAACAGACTTTTAAGTTTCATTTTTGGGGTAACGTATCACGTGACCTCCTGACAGGTTACGCACAGACGGATGTATCCGGTCATTTTTCAAAATAAAACATCTTTCCAGCCTTGATTTATTTTTTCTGAAATGTTTTTTCGAAAATGTCATTCATTCTTTCTGTGCGACCCGTTACCAAGGGACCCACGGCCCGGTACCAAGGGCCCCACGGCCCGGTACCGGGCAGAATGAGTACTTATAAACGCACTGTTACAACTCCTTCATAGTGTCATATTGCTTTTTGGAGAATTGTGATGATAAGTTCATAGTAGATGCAAAGTATACTTCTGTACAATATATTATGTTGAACATTGTTGCTGCTGGATGGATCACAGCCAACACAATTATGTTCAACACAACTCCTTGTCCTTGGTCACGGTGGCCACAGCACTTAAAAGAATAAACTTCATAATTCTCAAAATTCTGACCCTTTGCTTTTTTATTAACAGCATGTACTTGTACTTTTACTTTCAATACTTAAGTACATTTTATATCAGAAAATTACTTTTGATACTTAAGTACAGTAAATATCAGATACTTTAAGACTTTTACTCAAGTAGTATTCTAATAGGTGACTTTCACTTTTACTGGAGTCATTTAATAGAAATCCTTTTTATTTGTCATAGTACATACATACAATGTGTTCTCTGCATTTAACCCATCCTAAGGAGCAGTGGGCTGCCCTGAGCGGCACCCGGGGAGCAATTTAGGGTTCAGTGTCTTGCTCAGGGACACTTCGACATGTGAGCTATGGGGGGACTGGGGATCGAACCGGCTACCTTGTGGTTGCGGGACGACCACTCATCCCCCTGAGCTACATACCAGTAAGGTATCTTTATTTTTACTTTTTTGGGTACTTTATACACCACTGGAGATATTATTCGACTTGCACATGTACAATTTCATAAAGTGTCAATAAGAGACGGCAATATACATTTAAATACATTTACACTAACGTGCCAGTGGTGCCGAACGAGTGCCGTTCACTTGCCGCTGTCCTGACACCTAAATGACGCCTGCCACAGACTTACCACTAGTGGTGATTTTTTAACTGGGTCTGCAGTGGATCAGCTGTTAGCAGACCGACAGGCAGGAGGAACATACAAGACAGCAGTTGTGCAATGAGAAAATAAGCTAATAGGGAAAAATTATTATAATGCATGTAGTGTATTTGTGAAAAACAATTACATTATAAAATAGATATAACTTTTAATTATTCAATTAAATTTAAATGTAAAAATTACATTATAAAATAGCTATAACTTTGTGATTCTGTTTAGGCCAGCAGAGAAGACTTAGCAGGCCCTGACGGCCAGCCACTGCTTACCACAGACTTGCTACAGACTTGCCACTGTCAGCAATCACACTCGCTGTCTCTCCTTTTTTTCCGCAGAGCATGAACGAAAGCACGGAACACATTTTGGTTGGTTTGTTTTGGTTGGTTGGTTATGGTTTAGTTTGTTGAAGCTATATATATATATATATATATATATTTTATTTTGTTGTTTTTGTAGTTGTTGTTTTTGTTATTTATTTAATAGTGTTATTTGTTGATAGGGCAAGTGCTAGACATCCTGATCCACACTCCATACCAGTTGGTGGCGGTAATGCACCAAATAAACCTTAAAGAAGAAGAAGAAGAAGAAGAAGAAGAAGAAGAAGCACGGAACACATCCCGTCGCGGGTGTTTCTGACGGACTGTTTACACAGTTACAACACCGGAAGTCTCCTCTTTGCCGCACAGAGCGTAATGTGTTGGAGTGTTGTGTAGCGAGCGGAATCTCTTCGGCTAAAGAGCCACATGGTGGAGCATCATTCATCACATCTTGAGTCCGCACAGAGGGCACCATGTTCGCGGGGCTGCCGGAGCTCGGCATCTCCAACGGAGAAGACCTGAAGGAAACGCTCACCAACTGCACCGAGCCGCTGAAAGCCATCGACCAGTTCCAGGTGATCACACAGGGTGCTCTACAGTCTACACCGTGATGTGTGTTCATGGCGGAACATTGCATGTTGGAATAACGAAACCACTTAAAATGTCTGAGAGGACCGACGCCGCTCTATATGTTGTAACAGTCTGTTCATGCTTTTATCTTGAAGAAAGCCGCGTCGCTATTGGACGTCATGGAGTGACGTCAGAGTGGTAAATGGAGGGCTAAACGCTGTACAGCGATTCAAATGAAAGAGACAAAGATGCTCTGAGCAACAGAGGAAGAGGAGACATTAGCAGTCGTTGTTATAAGTACTTGGAAGCATCGATTTAAACAGGAACAGCTTCCGGTTCCTGTGTCAAGAGTTTCACAATAAAAGCAGCCGAGAACGAGCCGGAATTCACTTTAGCAAAAATCTTCTTCAGACTTCACAATGGACCTAGAAGGTTAGTTTAGGGTTAGCACTGTTGGAATATCATTTTAAGTAATCCCAGTTTAAACCTTCAATCAGACAGCAGTAAAGCCGAGATGGAAGCGTGGCCGATGGGATGTGATCCATACCGATCCCTGGAGTGATGAACTCAGCTAAAGGGATGTTGTATTTTCTTATGTACCCTTAAACTAATATTAGAGCTACCATTAGCCATAGCAGCCAGTCTGATCAACAATCAACCAAAGACTATATTGTTTAACATGACGACACATTCAAAAAAAGCACTTAATTTCAGAAAAATAAACTGAATTATCCTGCAGCTTTAAATTCAGGTGTGAAGTGATGTCAACCAAAAAAAAGTCAAACAGACTTCAGTCAAACTAAACTCCAAAGCAAGTGGCAATGTTACGATGTTCAAGATGCAAGATTAGCCCATGATAATCTCAGATGTGTCCTTGGTCACAGGTCGCTGTATATGCCAAATTATTCTAAGCCATTTGTATGATGTCACAAGTCTTAATTACGTTGTGTTCTAGCTGATATCAGCCATTGCAAATAAGCAAGGAAACCTGTATTCAGCTGGCTCTGACCAGCCACGGCCAGAACTAAACCCCGATGAGTCTTTAACGCCACACGTGTCTGCAGATGGAGAACGGCATCCTGCTGCCGACCCTCCAGTCGGCTCTTCCCTTCCTCGATCTGCATGGAACGCCTCGGCTGGAGTTCCACCAGTCCGTCTTTGACGAGCTTCGAGAAAAGCTGATGGAACGAGTCGCCACCATTGCAGAGGGCAAGGAAGAGGACAGGTGTGCCATTGGTGGTTTTGAACATTGAGTAATGTTTTGAAGGAACCAGCCTGGATGCTACTGTGCTTTGTTTTCCTTCAGGTACGGGAAGCTTGAAGAGCTGCTGGAGAAGAGCTTTCCTCTCGTCAAAATGCCGTCCATTCAGCCAGTGGTCATGCAGGTGCTGAAGCATCTGCCCAAGGTACGCGTCTTCAGGGCCACTGTTTTCCTGTTGAGCACTAGCAATGGATTACACGGTGTGAGCAGTACAGCTGTGTATTGTAGCATGGTAACATGTCCTACAGTCACAGGGTACAGTACGTTTACCGTGATGCAGGTCTGACCTGGAGCGGGTTGCACCAACTGGTCCTAACTAAGCCTGGTCCTAACTAAGCCTGGTCCTAACTGCTAAGGCGGTCGGTCTTAAGAGCGTTGGTTGCACCAACCAAGCTGAAGCCTTTACTACTCCCGGTTTTAGTGATACATGTTCATGTGAATGCGAGATGCGTAAAGTACTCGTGCTGTAACAGTTAAAGCCGGCACAACAACACGATGCAGCGACTCAGTCGTTCTGTACTGAAAACCGATCAATCGCACCGCTGCGTTTCAAATGTTGACTTCCTCGTCTTTGATAAAGATCAGTTTCACGTCATTCAGATGCAGAGAGACCGTGTTTTTTTAGTGATAGATTGATTACCACGGTCTGGACCTCGCTGACCTCACAGCTGGCTGCGGCCATGAGGGTTTGACTCGACGTCTGCTCCGGACTCGGCGTAAGATTGTCACCCGGCGTAATTATTAGCTTGTGCTGAGAACGGCAAGTTAGGACCGGCTTAGTTTGAAACCAGATGAAGTCCTGTAGGTGCAACCGGCCACTGCTGGGTATCTGAATGGCCGGTGAGCCGGTCTCTACTCAAAGTATTTGATCTGAGAGGAATCCAAAGGCTTCAAAGCTTCGACCGTTGTTCTGGTTATTGATGACCAGTTATTGCCCCCCAAATCCCCAAAAACTATACTTTTATATAATATATAAAGAATAGTAATCAACATCACTTTTCATTAGATAGATTATTTGATATGTGGCAATAGTTTACAGTCTATTTATTTATTAATTTGTTGATGATTCATATCATTGAATCATCATGAGCAAATTAGTTTTTATGCGCTATCACTGTAATTTATTGAATGTGATTATTACACATTCTGTAGCCATCTTCATTTCAATAAAAAGAACAATCTCTAAAGTTTTCGTCCTCATCTCTCAATGGACAATAATAGTAAAGTACAATGTAAATAAACAATGACCATAAGTTTGAGTAAAGTATGACGGCTTGCGTTGACGCAACCTGTTGCAGACTCTTCAAATTGGCTTCGTAAAAGTAGCCCTTCATCTTCATCACATCTCCCTCCTGCAGGTGCCAGAGAAGAAACTGAAGATGGTGATGGCTGACAAGGAGCTGTACAAGGTGTGTGCGGTGGAGGTGAAGCGGCAGATCTGGCAGGACAACCAGGCTCTGTTTGGGGATGAAGTGTCCCCTCTGCTGAAGCAGTACATCGTGGAGAAGGAAGCGGCTCTGTTCAGCAGCGACCTCTCCATTCTGCACAACTTCTTCAGCTCGTCTCCCAAAGCGCGACGCCAAGGCGAGGTGAGTCGCTCATCGGATGGGACGTCTCTTTAACGTGAACCGAAGTCTTTGAGACGTGGATCTCTGTGGCGCCGTTAAGCTTTCCTCGTGTTCCAGGTGGTGCTAAAGCTGACTCAGATGATCGGGAAGAACGTGAAGCTGTACGACATGGTGCTGCAGTTTTTAAGAACCCTCTTCCTGCGAACGCGGAACGTCCACTACTGCACTCTGAGAGCCGAGCTGCTGATGTCTCTTCACGACCTGGACATCAGTGAGATCTGCTCTGTGGACCCCTGTCACAAGGTAAGGACCCCGGCGCTGACGGGGAACCGAACCACTGAAGTGTTCCGGCATTCATTCTCTTCTGTGTCTCTGCCGTGTGCCGTGACAGTTCACTTGGTGTTTGGACGCCTGCATCCGTGAGAAGTTTGTGGACGGCAAGCGAGCCAGAGAGCTGCAAGGTTTCCTGGACGGAGTGAAGAAAGGACAAGAGCAAGTCCTCGGGTAACGGACGAGAGGCTGGTTTCTGAACGGAGCCGTTGATCTCTGACGAATGGATGAATGGATGAACTTACCTTTCTGTGCGTTCCAGGGACCTGTCCATGATCCTGTGTGACCCGTTTGCTTGTAACACCCTGGTTCTGAGTGTCATGAGGAACCTGCAAGAACTGCTGAGTCAGGACGCTTTACCCAGGGTGAGCATAGTGGGCACGAGGACACGGCGGCACGGTGACACCCATGACCACGGTGTCACAGTGTTCTACTGACTGGAGCTTAGTGGGCATTTAACCTTTTAGACTGAGCGATTGTTATATAAAACTGTAAATCATAGCTTGTTTTATGAAGAAGAAGAAAAAAGCCCCAAACTGCTGCATTTAGATGTAGTGAACACCATAAGTAATATACAAGTGAAATATATGGTTTGCTACATGAGAAAATTCAGATGTGCCCCAATGCAAATGTTGGAGTCCTCGCCTGAATGTTCTCTGTTCTAAACCCTCTCTAACTTTGTTCTGCTTCACTTTATCAAAGTCAACCTTTGCAGAGAGAATGTTCACATATTGAGCTATGATTTGGGTTAGAGAATGTTCACATATTGTGCTATGATTTGGGTTAGAGAATGTTCACATATTGAGCTATGATTTGGGTTAGAGAATGTTCACATATTGAGCTATGATTTGGGTTAGAGAATGTTCACATATTGTGCTATGATTTGGGTTAGAGAATGTTCACATATTGAGCTATGATTTGGGTTAGAGAATGTTCACATATTGAGCTATGATTTGGGTTAGAGAATGTTCACATATTGAGCTATGATTTGGGTTAGAGAATGTTCACATATTGAGCTATGATTTGGGTTAGAGAATGTTCACATATTGAGCTATGATTTGGACCTTACAGCTGCATCATTTCAAAGAAATAATCATCCTGAAAGTGATTTTTATTTTTATAGGCGAACCTGCAACCTTTTAATTTTTTCCTGTGTGTCATCTTCATTTACTCTTAACCAGTAACATATAGACTGATATGTACACATCTGAACTAAATCTCACATGTGTACCTTTTTATTATAACCAAAGTTATTCAAATAGCCCTAGTGGTTGCAGAGATACACCCTTTTTAGTTTGGGGATGATATTTTCGAGGAAAGGGCCTAAAAATAGGTTGGTGTTCAAAAGGTTTTAAAGAGGAACCAAGTGGATGTCTTCCTTTAGCTCCATCCTTCCATCTCTCTCTCTCTCTTTCCACTGTAGAGTTCCCCCTCATTGTAATGTTGTCTGTTTTTGAGCAGGACAGTCCAGACCTGATGCTGCTGCTGAGGATGCTGTCACTGGGTCAAGGCGCGTGGGACATGATTGACAGCCAGGTCTTTAAAGAGCCTCGTCTGGTGCGTCCAGTATACACCTCCTGTGTTCTTCATCGGTTCATAAACTCTCATCAGACCATCGTGTAATGCATTGTGTGTTTTTCAGCCTCTTCTGGTGAGAGGCCAGATGAGGGTCATTGCATTCAAACCATTGAAATAAACGGACCTTCCCGTGTTCCTCCTCAGGACGTGGAGGTGGTGACCCGCTTCCTGCCGGCCATGATGTCCGTGGTTGTTGATGATCACACCTTCATTGTGGATCAGAAGCTTCCCAGTGAGGAGAAGAGTGCGATGTCGTACCCCACCGCCCTGCCGGAGGCCTTCAGCAGGTAAAGAGCTGCAGGAGGGGAGAGGAGGACCATCACCACGGCCCGACCAGTGTGTGCAGCCTGTGCTTCAGTACACGCTAGTTATCATGACTACTATAGAGGCAGCTCTATAAGAGGACACTGTCATGTGTGCAGCATTTAAGTCCAAGACAAATGTCCCAACTGGGACCATAACGTACATTTTGTCGTATTCTAAACATCACAGGTGACAATTAAGCAACAACAGACGATAAGTGTTGTCTTGCCCTCCCTCAGGTACCTGCAGGAGAACAGAGTGGCCTGTGAAATGGGTCTCTACTACGTCCTCCACATTGCCAAGCTGAGGAACAAGAACGCCCTGCAGAGGTTACTCCCTGCCCTCGGTGAGTATCGCTCCTAACCGTAAGAATCTCTGGAAAGGCATCACCAAAACCACAGCCTCTCAAAGGATGCAACCCGAACCCAAAATGCAGAAACAATCTCACTTTTTTTCTCTTAAACGCAATTAAGACGGACACATTCTGGTGTGGGAGCTTCTTGGTACACAGTTTTTCCATCAATAGATTTTCATGTTTGTTCCCAGTTAAATTTAAGTCGAGTTTGTGTTGGTACTGACAAGCAGGGTTCTTGGATCATGAAAACCTGGAAAAGTCATGGAATTTTAAAATGGTTATTTCCAGGTCTGGAAAAGTCCTTGAAAAAAATTAAATCCCAAAAGTGTTGTAAAAGTCATGTAAATGTGTTATATTCATGTGTTCATGTCGTTCATTTACGCTGAGTTTGAAATAATGAATATGCTTTTAAAAGAAAGACTCAAAATATAAGCAGGCATACATACAGGCATCTATATAAATGTTTATTCTTTTAATCAAACTATTGTCTCATTCATTTGAGTCATTTAAGGTTTACTGTATGCTTTGTATTCTCATTGTTAGTTTAAATACTACATTTACTCACTTTTTACTGTTTACACCCAGATTTCACTAAATGTTTGGTCATGACTAGTCAAAGTAAACGTGACTCGTCAAAGTAACGCCGTGTCTCTGCGGTCCCCCACAGCGGAGACCTACAACGACATGTCCTTTGGGGACATCTTCCTGCACCTGCTGACGGGACACCTGTCCCTGCTCTCTGAGGAGTTTGGATCAGAAGACTTTTGTTCAGTTATCTTCGATGGCTTCCTTCTTACTTCTTTTTCCAGGTGAGCTGATTCTAGCATGTGACTACAGGCATTCAATTCAATTCAGTTTATTTTATATAGCCCAACATCACAAATACAAGTTTGCCTCGGAGGGCTTTACAATCTGTACACATAACATCCCTGTCCCGGGACCTCACATCGGATCAGGAAAAACTCCCCTAAAAAGATAGTAAAAACCCTTTCACAGGGAAAAAAGGGAAGAAACCTGAGGGAGAGCAACAGAGGAGGATCCCTCTCTCCGGATGGACAGAAGCAATAGATGTCATGTGGCCAGAATGAATAGCGAAATTATTCATATAATGAGTAGTAGGCATGGTCCATGATCCAGATAATCCATGAAGCAGAAGGCGGTAGAGAGGAGGAGGGGGGGGGCATCAGCAGGGCCATGGCAGCAGGCAGGACCGGTTCCAGGCCGGCTCCATCAGCAGGGCCATGGCAGCAGGCAAGACCGGTTCCAGGCAGCCATGAATCCATGGAAAAAGAAAGTAGAGTTAGTAATGTGCAGGTGGACATGCACTCATAGCATTACCTTCCGCTTTGTTCTTGTTACATTCAGGGTACCCGCGAGGTCTTAAAAACTTGAAAAAGTCTTAAATTTAGTATTCATAATTTAAGGCGTTAAAAAGGTATTAAATTTTGTCAACAGGTCTTACATTTCGTTCATCAAGTCTTAATTTTTACCCCCTTCCTTATTTGATACGGCGCCACAACATTTGTTCGTTGTTACAACGAATCTTAGTACACCCAAACGTCGCATCCAAAATATCAGGCAACCTGTATATGGCTCTGAACTGGCTGAGACGCTGTAGAGTTTAACAGCTGATCGCGTGCTGATCGCGCGCCACCCCCCTCCCCAAGCGCGAGCGAACTAGCGCGCTCGCAGGTTTGCATCGAGCTATGCGAACCTGCTTTCCCGTTTCCATCGCGCGTGTCTCACCAGCAGGGTCAGATGCACTTGCCAGTAGTGTTACAGAGTCCACAGTCCTCCAGCTAAAGATGTTTCTTCTCTGTAAATTAAAGGGTTCTTCCCCAGGTAGCCAAAATGACCTTGTCCGGATCCGGCTTAAGCTAGACACGCCGGAAGAAACATGTCCGGCCCGGGTCCCGTTGCCGATTCTGCTGAGACTCGGCATGAATGACGCCCCAGAATCGGACCGAATACACTGGACCCATTCCGGCGGCCGTCACTGCCGTCACTCGGCCGTAATGTAAACTGACCTGGGGCCAGCACTGGCCTGAAGCCGGCTACAGAAAACACGTCGCCAGGGTCCGGTTGCCGACTCAGCGAAGTCTCAGAATGACGCCCCAGAATCGAGTTGAATATATTCATCATGACACAAAACAATACTTTACTTACTAAATTAAGCCTATCAAGATCCCATTGTTTGGTAACACAAGCAGTCCAACAAATGCCAAATAAGATAACATTTTATATATAATAATATATGATAAGAAAATATTGTTCATTATTATATAACAATACAATAAAATAAGACACGTAGACCAAAATGTTAGAGTACATTTTAATGAACTGAATGCACACAGGGTCAAATTAAATTACATTCAAAATAGACTAACTAAACACGAAGACCACCGTCACTCCGGCATCTTCACGGAGGTTGCAGCCTGGTAGAAAACAGACCAAAAAAAGAGTTGTGAGATCTCACAAAAATATTCTACTTCAATCCATACCGTACACACATTTCACTGAGATAAAAACGTCTGCTAGATCGTAACTACATTTTGATTTCAGGAGATAAAACATTGCAATACAATTTCGCCATGTGTTCATTAATTTAACGTTAAAGCTAATCCAACCCTGCTTGCCTTTGTAAACCAGCTGGCTCGGTTAAAACAGACCAGGCTGAAGCCAAGCAAGCAGGCAGCAAGATGGCAGAGCTAATAGCAAAGTATAATGCCTTTAGAAGGAGCCACAAGGACAAGTTGGCTGAACTCATCAAACTGGATGAACAGATTGCTGCCAAAAGCGCAGAGCTCCAAAGGCTGTAGGATCTGTTGTACTACAACCACACACAGGTGCACCCACAGACATATCCAGACACACACACACACACACACACACACACACACGTACACCCCTCACAGTTATTGTTTTAAATGGTTCTGTCTTATGATTAAAGTTATTTGATTGATTGATTGATTTTCCTATTTTTTTCATTCATCCGCATATCAGGAAAGGTGCGATGTTGGTCTTAAATTTCATTTAAAGTGGTCTTGAAAAGGTCTTAAAAAGTCTTAAATTTGAGATGAAAAATCCTGGGGGTACCCTGTACATTGGGCTCAACCGTCTCCTCCATGTCTCGTGACCCGTTTGGTTTCTGTCTAAATATCTTCCAGTAAAGAGAACGTCCACAGACACGCCCTGCGGATGATGCTGCATCTCCACCACAAAGTGCTGCCGTCCTACATGGAGACCTTGATGAAAACGCTGGAACCTCCAAAACAGGTTGGCATCATTTCTACATTCAGCGTGTGCTTAGAGTTGTAGTGATGGGTAGACTCAGGAAGAGGTCTTTGAATCAACAATTACAAATTATAATCTGTACACATAGACCTCACATCGGTTTAGGAAAAACTCCCCAAAAAAAACTTTAAGGGGAGAAAAAGAGGAGAATCCTCTATCAGGATGGACAGAAGCAACAGATGTCATGTGACAAGACTGAATAACGTAACAGAGTTACAGCACATTACATGAATATGACAGAAATGATTCATATGATGAGTAGTAGGATGATGAAACAGTTACAACTACCAAAAATAACAGCAACAGTAGATATAGTAGAATGAGAATAATAGCAAGTACTATTGTACTGTCAATAATAATAGTAATGACACTAATAATAATATTTCCAGGCCTGGAAAAGTCCTTGAAAATAATAAAATCCCCAAAGTGTTGTAAAAGTCATGTAAATGTGTTATATTCATGTGTTCATGTCGTTCATTTACGCTGAGTTTGAAATAATGAATATGCTTTTAAAAGAAAGACTCAAAATATAAGCAGGCATACATACAGGCATCTATATAAATGTTTATTCTTTTAATCAAACTATTGTCTCATTCATTTGAGTCATTTAAGGTTTACTGTATGCTTTGTATTCTCATTGTTAGTTAAATACTACATTTACTCACTTTTTCATGTTTACACCCAGATTTCACTAAATGTTTGCTCATGGACATTTGGTTTAAAGTCATGGATTCATTGGTCAGAGTGTATGAACCCAGTGTTTGATGGAGTCTTGAATGTCTTGATGCCTGACGCTGTGTGTTGTCTGGTGACCACAGAGCAGCGAGCCCGTGAAGGAGCTCTACACTCAGCTGACGGAGAAGCTGGACGCCCAGAAGAAGAGCCCCCCGGCCCCGGAGGAGGCTCCGTCCCTGGACCTGGGTCTGCACCCGGTGACGGTGCCGGCTCCGGCCTCCACCACCACCACGCCTCTCTGAGGCCCGGCAGAACCCCAGAGTTCTCCTTCACTGACTGAATGTAAATACAGCCAGCGCCTGGCTCATCTCTTTCAAAAGGACGTTTTACATTGTGCTTTGCTCTGTGATTCTTTTCACGGAGGTTTATAATCTTTAGATGTTTGTCTCTGAGAGGCTCTTCCAGCTCTGACATCGGTTTTTCTAAACTTTGTGTTCTAGCATTATTGTCATAATATGCATATTCTCCTCATATGTCATTTGGCTATCAGTGTGTGCATTGTGTCAGTAGTGCAACAAACCTGTAAATAAATGATTATTTAGAAACACAAAGTGGTGTCTTTGTGTTCCAGATGCAGAGCCACATCTTCACTAAATGTCCAGTGTCTATAGACCTCAATGGGAAAATGTGTGTGTGTATAAACCTCACTTTGGGTGTGGTGTCGGTAATTATATATATATATATATATATATATATATATATATATATATATATATATATATATATATATATATATATATATATATATATATATATATATATATATATATATATATTTTTTTTTTTTTTTTTTTTTTTGCAATGGGAGGTGCTTATCACTGCCGCACACAGGTGCTGCACTTTAAATCTCTCCCAGACGGCGCAGTTCAGACCTGGGCATCTTACGGCTCTCCCAGTCCGGCCCGCGTGAGGTCAATAAAAAAATAAAAATAAAAAAAAATCAGAATCAGAAACTGTTTATTGCCAGGAATGTTTTCACAAACGAGGAATTTTTCGAGGCGGAAGGTGCATACATTGGACATGGGACGTTAGACGAGACAAACAACAATAAGATGCACGCCATGAATGCAATACAACGGCACTGCTTTTACGTATGCGCGCGCGCTTCCGCAGCCTCAGCGACCGGCTTGTTGCCAACAGACTGACGGGAAAGCACGTCTTGTTCTGCAGTTTCTGTCCTCAGCGAGCAGCGGGTGCTGCTGCGAGCCGCTCCGCCTCACAGAGCATTAATCGCGCAAAGCCGCCGCTGAGATACCTGTCAGCTGTCCTTCATCTCCACCTCATTCAACCAGACTTCAGTGCTCTTGTTCAAGCCAACACAGACTGGACTTTTCTCACTGAGTAAGAAAAACTGAACTGAACAAGATCAAAAGCACTTTTTGCTTTTGTATGAAGTTAATCAATTGCTGGTCTTTAACATACATCTTTAAGGTAAGCAACACACTGAACATGACAAAAGAAGGAGTGGCTTGTCCCTCACAGGGACCCTTACTACTGAACATGACAAAAGAAGGAGTGGCTTGTCCCTCACAGGGACCCTTACTACTGAACATGACAAAAGGAGTGGCTTGTCCCTCACAGGGACCCTTACTACTGAACATGACAAAAGAAGGAGGGGCTTGTCCCTCACAGGGACCCTTACTACTGAACATGACAAAAGAAGGAGTGGCTTGTCCCTCACAGGGACCCTTACTACTGAACATGACAAAAGAAGGAGTGGCTTGTCCCTCACAGGGACCCTTACTACTGTACATGACAAAAGAAGGAGTGGCTTGTCCCTCACAGGGACCCTTACTACTGAACATGACAAAAGAAGGAGGGGCTTGTCCCTCACAGGGACCCTTACTACTGAACATGACAGAAGAAGGAGTGGCTTGTCCCTCACAGGGACCCTTACTACTGAACATGACAAAAGAAGGAGTGGCTTGTCCCTCACAGGGACCCTTACTACTGAACATGACAAAAGAAGGAGGGGCTTGTCCCTCACAGGGACCCTTACTACTGAACATGACAAAAGAAGGAGGGGCTTGTCCCTCACAGGGACCCTTACTACTGAACATGACAGAAGAAGGAGTGGCTTGTCCCTCACAGGGACCCTTACTACTGAACATGACAAAAGAAGGAGGAGCTTGTCCCTCACAGGGACCCTTACTACTGAACATGACAAAAGAAGGAGTGGCTTGTCCCTCACAGGGACCCTTACTACTGAACATGACAAAAGAAGGAGGGGCTTGTCCCTCACAGGGACCCTTACTACTGAACATGACAGAAGAAGGAGTGGTTTGTCCCTCACAGGGACCCTTACTACTGAACATGACAAAAGAAGGAGGGGCTTGTCCCTCACAGGGACCCTTACTACTGAACATGACAAAAGAAGGAGTGGCTTGTCCCTCACAGGGACCCTTACTACTGAACATGACAAAAGAAGGAGGGGCTTGTCCCTCACAGGGACCCTTACTACTGAACATGACAAAAGAAGGAGTGGCTTGTCCCTCACAGGGACCCTTACTACTGAACAGACTACTGTTTATGTTGTTCCCTGATAAAAGACAAATGTTTCTTCTTCAGCATGATATTAAGCTGTTTTACATTAGAATAAAATAGTCTATAACATCTGAAAATAAATACAATATTTAATTGAATGACCAGTCATATAGAAGCATTAAAAAAATAAAATACATCTTATTTTTCTTCCCTGGAATATACTTTTGATTTATATACTGTTGTTAACTTGCTGTTGCTCCAGAGTGCCTGTTATATTGTTCTGATAACATTACTTTAAAATAAAAGCGCGCAATACACTAGTTTTTACTTCATTATTGAATTTGGCGCATAATGCGATTAATCGTGATTAATCTCAGAAGAATTATGCGATTAATCAGTTAAATTTGTTCAACTTTGCCCAGCCCTAATATATATATACACACATAAAAGAAGTCGTATTTGTCTCGTATGTATGTATGTATGTATATACATACATACATACATACATATGAGACAAATACAACTTATTTTATGTTCATTTCTCCGTTCCATAACAAACTAAAGAAGTGTTTTTCTGTAAAGAGAGACCAAACGGAACATGTTTGCACTTTTTGTGTTTCCATTGTGATAAGAGAAAGAAAAGGTAGCTTCATTATGTCAGACTCTACATCAGGAGCACCTTGTGGCCTTGTGTACGTCCGGCTGCATTAAACCAATCTGTTTAAGACGGGCTACTAGCTGCTGGACTTAAAGAACGTCTTGCAGACGGTGAACATGGTCAAACTCCTGAATCCTGTGAATCTTTCATGTCAGGCTTTGCCTCAAGGGAGCGACCCATAATGCATAGCGCTGTGCTATTAAAATGACGATGACAGTGCATATTGCGCCCCTTTCCCACAGCATTCAGCTCCCTTCCACCCTCCACATACACTTCACTTCCTGTCCAAAGCCAAGACGGGGAGGCCGTGGGTCCGGATGGATCAGCTGCAGGCGTCTGGAGTCCTGTGCAGACCGGTGGGTTGGTAGAGTGCCACAGCTGGGGAGCACGTTCTACACGGAACCAGACCCCAAGACCCCGCACCCGCACCCCGAGGACCTCCACACCTAAAGGCTCTGATGACGTCTCTTCCTCGTCGTCTTGTGCAATATTCTAAATGCAATATCCCCACATAACTTTCTTCCACCTCTCAAAATGTGAAATATTCCCATATAACTCTCTCCTTTTCCCTCTTTTCACAATCCAGGAACAGCACTCAGGACTAGCCTATTTATTACTGATATTTAAAACAAAATTGTATTGTATCTAATACCTTTCTTGTACATATACCACCGTATGCATAGTGTTTTCATATTTTATATTTGTTCTCTTTCTTATTATAGTGTAGTTTTATATCCTAAACTGAAGTCCTGCACAATAGTTCCAATGTGTCTGGACTGTTGGGCACAAATGGCAAAATAAAAACCTTCAACCTTCAACCTCGTCTTCACACCTCAGACTTCACCACAACTCAAAATGGGTGAATGATGTCATGTAGTGTTAAAGTGTTTGAGTGGTCTGAAGACTAGAACAGATCTATTTGAATACATTTACCACAACAATCAGGACATCCCTAACTACAAATACCAATTCAACCTTTTGGTAGCATTGGCTTGTTCAGTCCACTAGAGGGCGCTGAGGACTGTAGAATGTAGTCCACCGATGATGAAACATTAATATTATTCTTATGGTCACTTTGTGTGCTTGACTGACTAAACTATCTTTTAAGTTATCTTGTTAGAGAAAGCAGGTGTTGACAAACTGCACCATTTGCAGTTTGAAAGGTAATAAATCACAATATGTTATTTTATATATATATAACGAAAAATGTTTAAAATCCTAATAAGATGATACTGGGACTTAAGTATCGTGACCATATGGTATCGTTGGGCCTCTGGTTCCCACTCCAGAGATATATATGTATATATCATATAGATAATCAATTATATATTATAGGTCCAGACTGCCGGTTCCTATGACACTGAGCTCCTCTCTCCTCCTCTTCCTCCATCTGTATCTTCATCATGTCCCATTGATGCGCATCACTAACTCAACTCCGTCTTCTCCTCGTGCTTTCTGGTCTTACAGGTGTATCAGTGCAGCTGGACCGTGTTGTGCTGACTGACACTCACTGCTATATTATTATAGTATGATTTCATGTAATATCACATGACAACGTTCTGCCCGTGCTTCAGAGATCTTCTTCATTTTCAGGGTGGTTTGTCAAAAATGGGCGAATTATTAAAATGTTAAAGATTGTGACATTTTCCAACTTCAGGTATAATATGTGTGAGGTAACTCAACGGTGTGTTATTACATTTGTGTTTAAGGAATGTCTCTTGGTGCAGCTACACAACAACAAGGTGCAGCTACACAACACTTCCTGGATGAGCTCATTTCATATCCACACATTTAAATCAGTGTCACAGAAATGTTATTCAATATTTTAAAGTGAATTTCTCTGTGGTTTTCCATGTTTCCTGAGACTTTTCAGCAGGAATAGACGCACATGATTTATATTTTAACTGAAAAGATTTGGCTCTTCATCTTCATCATCCCAATTATCCTCGTTCTCTTGGACACGTCGGTGACGTCAGGCAAAGGGCGGGGCCAGACAGGTGAACGCGCATGTTGTCGCGCGCTCAGGTGAGCTGCAGTCACTCTGTGCTGCGAGCGAGGACAACATGGGGAAGGTGCAGCAGTTCGAGATCACGTTCCACCCGAACAAGGAGGTGTACAGCCCGGGGGACTCCATCTGCGGAGCCGTGGCGTTCAAGCTGGGACAGCCGCTGCAGTGTAAAGGTGAGCGGGACACCTGGGGGGCCGCTGGGCGGACAGGTGAGCGGACATGGCGCACCTGGTGCCCGGCGCTCAACGCGGAAGTAAAGGTTTCCCCAAGATGGAGACCTGGAGCTGCGGTGCGGCCTCTGGGATGAGAGAGGCTCACCTGTGGACATGGAGCTGTGTGCTGATGGGTGGAAAGGGCTTTTGGTTGATGGCATCGCATGATGTTTACACTACACCGTAACGTTCTTGTGATATTCCTCTGGGTTATGGGTCGCAGTGAGATTATTATCATAGCATCAGAGAGATGTTTGACCACACATCAAAAATGGACTTTGATTTTTTAAAACGCTATATTGTTTGTTTGTGTGTTTTTATTCAGTCAATCATTACAACACAACAAGTTAAGCCACAATGTAATGTACAGAACAGAAAGACTGAAAGGGTAGAAGCATAATGCTTATATATTCCTATCCCAAATTATTATCAATTAAATCAGATAATTAATTCGATATAAAGAAGAAAAAAAAATATATATATATATATTCACACTTGTTTAATAAACAATCCTTTTAAAAACCATAAATGAGTTGACCGTTCTTACATGAATGTAAGAACGGTCAACTCATTTATGGTCAGCGTTGTTCCATAATTTAACTCCTACAATAGAAACACATCTTCTTTTAATCCCTTTTGTAGCTTTTTGTACAGTAAAGTTATTCAATGAATACACTGTCAGCCATAAAAAGAGACCCGTCATAAAAAGCATACCTAACATAAAGCGTTCTCCTCCATCACGTCCTTGGGGACATTGTGTATTTAAATGGTTATTTTGGTCCAAATGTTGGATAACTAACTGTCTCAAAACAAAACACTTAATCTTAAAGTGAAACAGAAATGTTTACATGCACATTGTCAGAAATCAAAACATTTTAGAGACGTAGTTTGACCATTATTTATGTCACAATGTGAACTCATTGACTGCTGCTCATTCAAATCTCTGTGCATCCATTCATTACATTTAATATGTTGCTGTGCTGGAAGTTATTACTGCCCTCATTAGAAGTGACGTTCTCCTTGAGATGATTAGTGTTACGGCTCTTGGTTGTTTGTTGACTTGCTGAGAGCAGCCTTGACGCTCTTGGAGTTTCTGTGTGAGCGCATGCGGCCCGGTGGCATTCCTCTTCAGGTCGAGCCGGTTGGACGGAGGAAACAAACGAGCAACAGTCTGAATCACTGACGGTCATGAAGTGGGTTGGGCCCTGAGGCGTGACTGGCAACTATTGACTTTCATCAAACATCAAATATGTTTCAGTCGTCGCGGTTCACCTCTGATACAATATGATGAGGTCACTAGAGGACATTTATAATGTTTTTACACTGAATAAATGTTTAATTAGGGCTGTGCAAAAATATTGATATAATTAACTATGTTCTAATCCTGTTTCAACCGGATCTAAAACAAGTTATTTTTAGATTGAAGCTCTTAGTCGGCCAATGTCACAACATGGCAGCTCACACTGTGCAGTGACTACTGGAGGACACACAACTTTACTTCAAGCTCTTTGTGTCGTAGGATGTTAAGGCATCGACATTCAATTCAGTTTATTTTGTATAGCCCAACATCACAAATACAAGTTTGCCTCGGAGGGCTTTACAATCTGTACACATAACATCCTGTCCCGGGACCTCACATCGGATCAGGAAAAACTCCCCTAAAAAGATAGTAAAAACCCTTTCACAGGGAAAAGGGGAAGAAACCTGAGGGAGAGCAACAGAGGAGGATCCCTCTCCCCAGATGGACAGAAGCAATAGATGTCATGTGACCAGAATGAACAACGTAACAGAGTTACAGCACATTACATGAATATGACAGAAATTATTCATATAATGAGTAGTAGGCATGGTCCATGATCCTGATAATCCATGATCCATGAAGCAGAAGGAGGGAGAGAGGAGGGGGGGGGGCGCATCAGCAGGGCCATGGCAGCAGGCAGGACCGGTTCCAGGCTGGCTCCATCAGCAGGGCCATGGCAGCAGGCAGGACCGGTTCCAGGCCGGCTCCATCAGCAGGGCCATGGAAGCAGGCAGGACCGGGGGCAAACCCGGGGGCAGGACCGAGGGCAGGACCCGGGGCAGGACCCGGGGCAGGACCGGTTCCAGGCAGCCATGAATCCATGGAAAAAGAAAGTAGAGTTAGTAATGTGCATTGAAGAGACAATAGTTTATCCAGATGGAGAGAAAGAAGAGGAGAGGAGGAGACATCAAGTTAAGAGAGGTCCGACACAATGAAAACAAGACTATAAGGATTTTATTTGCAGATGAAGTTGTGCATTTTACTAAGAAAGTGTTCAGTGACACAATGATTGCAGTTTATTTTGATATGATGTTTGGTGGCAGGTGTGTTCTCTCCTCAGTGACTATCTGCAACACAAACACCTTTTTGAAGTCATTGTGATGTCATTTGAGTTATCAATATGTCATGTACGGATCAGACTATCCAGGTGGCTCACAGAAAGTTATGTTCAGCTCTATTTAGTTAAAAAAAGTATTGCAATATGTTTTGTATCATATCTTAATATTTTAACGTTGCAGTTTATCACAATATGTGACACATGTATCATGAGGTGATTGATGCACAGCCCTACTTTTAATACATGTGTGTATGTGGAGGGGCGACTGTGGATCAGTGGTAGAGCGGGGTCGTCCCTCAGTAGGAGGATCGGTGGTTCGATCCCTGGCTCCGCTAGTCCATGTCGTCTCCTTAAGACACTTAACCAAATCGTCCCCACAATGAAGAGATGCATGAGGATCCCAGTGACCCCCTGTCATAATACTCATCAAGTATTTTATATCCTTGTAAGTGCATTACACAAAATATCATCAAGGAAAACTTCATGAACGTTCTTAAAGTACAACTGTGACTAATCATCTTATACGGCAGAGATGATTACATTTCATGTTCAGACAACAGTTTGAAATGTTACAACAGCGTCACAAACAGCCGTGTTGGGCTGACTGTGGAGAGAACGTGTCACCTGTGTCTGATTGGGTGAAATTGAACAAATTGGCCCTGAACATTTCAAAAACTAAATGTATTGTGTTTGGCTCTAGGAGCACACTTAATGGTGCCACACAGCTTCACCTGTCAGGTTCAGCAATAGAACCGGTCAAGAAGGCCAAACTACTGGTGTAGTGTTGGACCAACAGTTGTCGTGGTCTGAGCACATTGACGGCATTGTCACTAGAATGGGAAGGAGCATAGCTATGACCAGAGAGGGCTTTGCCTATTTAACACTCTCTATTGTTTGTCAGGTGTTACACTCCCTGGTCTTTTGTCACCTGCTATACTGTCCATCCATATGGTCAGTAGCTGCTAAGAAGGACATAAATAAACTACAACTGGTTCAAAACCGAGCTGCCAGATTAGCACTCCAGTGTTCAATCAGAACTAACACAGCATATATGCATCTCGCCTGTCATGGTTCTCAGTGGAAACTCTACTTCACTATAGCCTCCTCACGTTTTTCAGGAAGGTCGTATTTAATCAGACACCTGAATATTTCTTCAATCAGTTACAATATACATTTAACAGACATAACCATCACACAAGGAACGCTAGCTCAGGTCACTTAATACCTCCAACCCCAAGAACAAACCTCCTCAAACGCACTGTTATTTTTCGTGCAATTACTGCTTGGAATTCACTACCTCCTCATATAACTCCTACTGGTAATAATCTGTCATTTAAAAAACAATTAAAGGCGCACCTCAGGACATTAATTACTTGACGTTTTCCTTTGCTTTTTAGTCATCTGATTTTCTTGTATAAATTATGGTTGAATTGCACTAGGTATCTGACTGTACTATTTTTAACTGTTTGTTTCACGTTATGTTTTGCACGTTTTTGTATGTATTTTGTCCTTTCTGCGGACCCCAGGAAGATTAGCTGCCGCTAAGGCGTCAGCTAATGGGGATCCACTAAATAAACTAAACTAAACCTGTCAGTACTTTATAGTTACTACTGTACTCTGTCACGTGTCTGTCAGGTCACTGGGTGTTGTAGCCCTGGTGGGCTTCTCTTCTCTTCTCTCTTTGGTGTAACTCACTGCCCAGAGAGGAAACGAGTGTCTGCCTCCTCACATTGTTTGCTAATGAAGTGGTTTCAGGGTGCAGCTGCTTACTAAATGGCTAACACTCAAAATCTGTGTATTCTTCTTTTCAGCCGTCAAAGTGAACTGCAACGGCTTCTGCGGCATCACCAGTAAGGAAAATGACACCGCCTGGACAGAGGAGGAACAGTATTTCAACAGCACCGTCTCTGTTGCAGATAAAGGTGCGCTGCCGGACAATAGAAACACTTTCTACAGAACTGATCCATCTATCATCCCAGAGTTTCACTCATCCTGCTGTTAGTATTGGATCGGTTCACATAGAAGAGTCCAGGCTCAGATTACATCTGTAACATTCGCTTGTGAGTTGGTTTACCACAAGAAATGTCACAATACACAGGGAGAAAACTATCCACACACTCAAAGATTGTAGTCGCATGTCATGGCAATGAAGCGATAGATAGTGGGAAAGATAATTAAAGTGTAAGGACTGGAGTAGGGAAGGTTCCCACGTCCCCCGTGTTTACTGCCTGCAGCCCGGAGGCACAGCGGCATGCTGGGAACAGCAGAGTGATCTGTGCTCCCTTTGTCTCCGACAGGAACCCTCAAACAAGGACAACACACGTTTCCCTTCAAGTTCCTCATACCAGGTAAGTGTGTGTGTGTGTGTGTGTGTGTGTGTGTGTGTGTGTGTGTGTGTGTGTGTGTTTTGACAGACATGTCCTGGCATGTTGATATTTACTCTTCTCTTGTGGTTCAGCAGCAGTGAGGATTTGGCTCATTCATCTTTGTTCATCTTTCACTGGGGCTTATGAGTGTTGTGTGAAATATTGCACTGATCAGTAAACCAGCCAATCACTACAACAATGGATCCAATGACCATGTGTAATGTGTAATAGGTCACTTATTTTAAATAACCGACAATTATCACCACTCTGCATTTCCTCTCAGCTGTCCAGAACCGTTTAGCTTTTTTTAGCTCATTGTTTTTGTTTAAGGGGCCATTGAGCTGCTTTGTTTCTCTCATTAGAAGCAGCTGTCTTCAGGTAAAGCTTTGATTAACTCACTGTACAACACCTGGTCCACGTCGACCTGCAGACAAACACAGCTATGGTCTAGCTGAGGAACACAGTGGAGCACTTAGCAGCTAAAGAGTCATGTTTCTCTCAGGCGTTGGTGGAGACCTAAAAGGAGAATGTGCTCTTAATGAATGCTCATGTTAATCTGTGTCTGCTGGATGTAAATGGACTTTCTAGTCCTACAACCACTGAAGCGCTGGGTCACTCACACCATTTAGGAACTGATGACAGGTGCCACTCAGTCTAACATTCATAGATCACAAGCGTACAGGATGAATGTGGGCTCGCGCGTCTTTCCCAAGGACACGTTGACAAAGCCCAGCGTTGTGTTGGGGTGAGGTTCTCGACCTCGTCCGTCTCGGGTTCTGGCTCGCGCTCATCACGGCGCTCCTCTGGCAGGCTGAACGCTCAGACCCCTGAAGCAGCGTGAAGGTGTGTCCTATAGCGATGAGGCAGACAACTCCATCAAGATCAGCCTTTCGCTAAAGATAAGACATGTAGTTTAGCAGAAGGGTGCTGACTCATTTACCGTGGAGCCTGCATGTATTCACGTAGACGCGTCCTGATTGGCCGGTTTGGCTATTGCAGCTTTTCAGTGCTTGTGATTGGAGGGGAGTAACACCCATAGACTCCACTAGAAGGTTTGGTGAATGCAAGGTTCTCATAACTGAACTAAAATGTCATGCATCAAAAATGTGTTATTGAATAGGTGCTCTACTTTCCTCATACTGTAATGTGTTATTTTGTGCGTTTGGTGTTCAACAAAGTGGAACATTGTTCTTCTATTTACGTCCATTGGGCAGATGGTTGACATTGATATTGTCTGTCTCTTTTGGAAGCTGTTCCAGATGTTTCCTGGATGAATCGCCCTAAAACACCTCCTCACTAGTAACTGTTGTCAAGTGTCACTGCTGTTCCAGGAAGTGCTTTGAGGAAGCACTTGTGGACAATTTTACAGATTGACCTTTTTAATTTTTTTAGAGACACAAAATAGAATAAATTATTGACAAGGCTCTGAAGTATCCTTTGAATAAATAAAGTGAGGGTGGTGTCCCTTATGCCGATGTTTCTCCTCAAGATTTCCATCTGCCACCACCACCACTACCTGTCACCTGATCTCCAGTGTGTGTTTTCCTCTGTGAGGCGCTCCCTGTTGACCTTTTGACTCTGAAAGAACAGTGACATCATTTATACTGTGGAGAAATTGTTTTCCAATAAATGATTTAAAGGTAATTACAAAGATAATTGTCCTCCATGGAAAAAAATAGTTTTGGTCTTTTGGTAATACGATATGTACCTTGTGATGTCTGAGTAACTTCCTAAAAGACTTTAGTACCAATCCGTCCACTTTGAGTTTCTTAAACTCTTCTTTTAAATTTTGTTTGGCATTTTTTGTCCCATCGTGATCGTTGGCTCCCATCGTGATTGTTGGCTCCCATCGTGATCGTTGCATACTAGTACACATTGTCCCTCACTTCCTGGATACACTTTGTTGTCATGGTTAATTATGCATGTTTACCTCTGTTAGGCCGCTCATCTGCTGGAATTCATGTTTCCAGGTAAAGCTTCTCCTTCCTGACGAGTAACCGCACAGAAACTGAAAAGCAGCCCAACCGGTCTCTCCACTAATCTTACATCTGACGTGTGTGCTTTAAACATGCAGGTGTATCGGGACACTAATGCTTTTTTAAAGTTTTTTGTTTGGCATTTTGGCCTTTTTGGATACAAAGACTGTAAATAGAGAGAGGTGTCATGAAACAAGGGTCTCAAGGCTGGAATGAACCATGGATGTTGTGGTTATACATGCTGTCACCGCCTTACAAGGCCATCCAAGTCTGTTTTCTTTCATGTATACATGGAAAAAGTCAAGAACATAACTGGTTATTTGTTTTGAAAGGGTATGTGTCATAGGGGCGTCTGGAAAATGTTTTTGTTGTTCAGCCTTGTCACATTGTTCTGTACTTTGAGCAGTAATTCATGTCATCACAATCCCGTTCCCATAGCCGGGTTTTGTGCGGTGCCTTTGCAGGTGGAGACTGTATTATCCAATTTACTGATTATCCCACGAGTATGATGTCATGCCTCGCATTATAGCGGTTTATATAACAAAATATCATATTACATTATATACATACATACATACATACATATTAGTTTAACCTCACACACAATCAACAGGGCGGTTTAGAAGCAATCTAACGGCACCATACATTACATTTATATAACCACAATAAGATATATATTTTTAGGGTGATCGTGTTATAAATGTGAAGACATTAAAAGCGTCATTCAAAAATCTCAATAGAAACTTGAAATGTAAAAGATGACCTAGTCTGCATGCTGTGTATTGAGAATGTGTACCTTTATGATTAGCAAAACCAAGCCTCAATAACTCGCCCGTGAACGAGGCAGAAAAATTCACGAAAACATAAAACCTTGCAAACAAACTCCAAAACATCCCATAATATCTGAGATGCCGATTGGCACTGGACTAATCTTATCATATGTCCTCTGTGTGGCAAAATATGAGAGGTAATTTACTTTATCATTTACGGACATGGCAGATTTGTATGTTTAGATCACAGACGACCTCCGTGAATATTACACATTATGAACGGTCTCCAGGTGAAACTAGTCTTGTGTAATTACGGCTTTACTCTGTATTTGCTATATGTCATAACACTAATACATATGTGACTCCTTGCCCACAGAATCTGCACCAACATCTTTTGAAGGCAACTTTGGTCGCATCGTTTACAGAGTGAGAGCTTTTATCGACACGCCCAGATTTGCCAAGGACTACAACACCGAGAAAGCGTTCTTCCTCCTCAGGCTTCTGAACCTGAATGAAGTGCCGGACATATGGGTGAGAGATGATGATGATGATGATGATTGTGTGTGCGTGCATCAATGTCAGTCGTGTTAAAAGGCTTCGCGTGGTTTCGCTGCCCTTCTCCATGCAGGGAATCTGTACTTCTGCAGTGAAGCAGCAGTTCACCTACATGCTGGTGAAGACGGGCACGGTGGTCCTGAAGGCCCAGTCCGACATGAAGGGTTACACACCGGGCCAGATCATCCAGGTGCTGGTCAACATCCACAACCAGTCTGGGAAGACCACCGGCAACATGGCCGCCAGCCTCATGCAGGTAAAGTCTAGTTCTGACCAAACCTGTGAAAAGCAGGTTACCTTCAGTTTGGATCCCGTCATGCGCGTATTTATGTATACGATACCAGTCAGCAGGCCTAGATAGGTTTTATGGACCCAAATGTACTGTGTCAAATCTCCCAATATAGGTAATAATACAATATGTTACACTTATTTGTAATGTATTGCATTTATGATTTGATTACCATTTTATTTTCATCTTTTTCTTTTGCGGATTTCTTTATTTTTGTGGTGTACTTTTTTACCTTTTGTGAAACATTCTGTAAAATATATGCAGGCTACTAGAGATATCAAGATTAAAGCTAATCAATATGTTTATATTACCAATGGATCAAAAGACCATGTTTATTTTGAATAAAACACAGGAAGAATTCCCACCAACTTTATAAAAAGATTAAATGCCCTTTTTTTGTAATTACCGTAAAAGTCGGGTTACAAGCCGCTTCTACCTCCGGTGGGTGTCCCCGCTGTAGCAAGCTAGCAGCAGCGCTGCTGCTAGTGCACACGATGCGTCCCTTCTGCCGGAGTCGGGTGTCGAGCCGGGGCTGTTCCCGCTACCTTCGGTGGTTGTCGGGGAGCTAGCAGGAGCGCTAGCTGGCTACGGCGGGGAGCTAACGGGGACACTGACCGACGGTAGTAGTA
The DNA here is from genome assembly GCA_038501785.1 of Myoxocephalus aenaeus. Taxonomy (NCBI): domain Eukaryota; kingdom Metazoa; phylum Chordata; class Actinopteri; order Perciformes; family Cottidae; genus Myoxocephalus; species Myoxocephalus aenaeus. The sequence continues at coordinate 1,590,008 of JBAMJR010000243.1, read as the reverse complement.
GGGTGACCATATCCATAACACCAAAAAGGAGGACACTATTCGGTATTTTTACAGTACATTATTGTAGACCCAGTACTGCCTCGAGTACCTTATTGCTTTTATAATACGGGTACCTGCAACTTTATAAATAGTAATAGTAAGCTCCCTTTCAGCACAAAATAGTTGTAGCCACCAAACGTTGTGTATCGCATTTCAGCGACAGAGAAAATAGTCCTGTATGTGTACGGGACGCACATACGGGACTATAAAACTGATCGGTTGAAAGCAGGGTGGAGGATGACGCTCAGCCACCGATGTAAAGAAGTGCTCTCGCTGATTCTGTCCGTCTTTTCTCCGTCATTTTTCTCCTCCATGATGTTTAGAGAACTCGCCTCGCGTCGGGAAATTACCAACGTAATTATCTCTCACTGGAAATTATCAGGATTTTGTGATCAAACCCTTTTCATTCCTCATCTTAGTTTCCGGTTTGATGCACTCGCTCCCCGCTAGCTAGTCTCTCTCAGAGCGTTATCTGCTCTCCTGATGGTGAGCCGTATCAACGTTTGACTGTACAGCAGGAACAGGGACCACAGATACATTATTCACCACTGACATTCTCATCAAAAGTCATTCCCCCCAAAATATCAAAGTTTACACCAAACATGTTTGGTAACTGTCAAGCTTGAAATGACAACTAACGGTCGCACAATTTAAATGTACCTGTTATTTTAAGTGCGCACTGATATGGAACGCTCTACATGTAAACAGGCTGTACAGTACTTTATGGCTGAATAAAGTACACCCCGTGACTCACTCTCAACCAATCAGAATGCTTGATTTGATCTACCCGTATTATAATTGCATATAAGGGGTGCAGTTTGATTTTATTAAGTGTGAAGAGAGGGGATGTGAGCCCTTTTTAATGTAATTGATCTCCTTGGAGCATACCCTGCTTTATCAATTAATTAATGTGTGTGTGTGTATATATATGTGTGTGTGTGTGTGTGTGTGTGTGTGTGTGTGTGTGTGTATATGTATGTATGTATGTGTGTATATACACACACACACACACACACACACACACACACACACACACACACACACACACACACACACACACACACACACACACACACAAAATTAAAACATTAAGTTATGAATCTTAACCTTTCCCTCCGTTAAACTGATGTAACGTTACTGTGAATAAATAATAAACTAATAAAGATTGCTCGTTAGACCCTCAAAACAAAATTATATCTCATGTTTAACCGCTACGGAGAAATCGGAGCCAGCGGATCATTTCAAAAAGTCCTGCCGGGATCAGGCTGCTCTCGGCGGGCAGCACAGCGCTGACGGCCCGGTGCTGCGGGACTCACGGTCCCTCAGCAGGAACTCAACCCGTCGGCGTATCTTTTTAAGTCGGCTGATTCTTGAATAACCGATCACAGATTTGATGCTTAAACAACTAACTTCTCGCCTGAAAACATCCTAAAAGTACATGTTGTGACTCAACAACAGTAGTATTCAGAGAACGTCAACTTTCAGTTGTGAGTTTCCTCATCAAGTACAGAGAAGAACGCGTATTGAGAAACGGCCGCTGGAGACATCTCAGCGCTGATTGGCCAAGACTCATCAAAGATCTTCTATTATGAAGATCACGACCACTCCAATCTCAGAAACGCTGGCCGGCCAGTTCACATATTTTGATTTCAAAACGGCGAATTTCGCCTTAAGGTGACAAGTTTGCAGGTCTGCAAAAAGGAGGACAAATACGTGTCCGGCTTGATGCTGCGCCGGACGCCGGACAGGGCATTGAAAATCCGGACTGTCTGGCCTAAATCCGGACGTCTGGTCACCCTAGGTAGTAGCGGCTTGTAACCCGACTTTTACGGTAGATTGAAATAAAAAGTTTTAGTGGAAAAGCAGAAACGCTTGAATAACTGAAGCTTCAGATAGCAGCCGGTACCCGGTCTGTCTCGTGTTCTTTAGATGCAGTGCCTTTGTGTCACCATGTACTCCCGTTCAGGAATGTTTATGTCACATGTGCTTTCAGAGGGTTACCTATGAGATGAAGAAGCCCACCCACGATGTGAGGACGATAGCGGAGGTGGAGGGCGGTGCGGTGAAGGCTGGCAAGGAGACGGAGTGGAAGGAGCAGATCATCGTTCCTCCTCTTCCTCAGTCCTCCCTGGCCGGTTGTGATCTCATAAAGATTGAATATTATGTCAAAGTAAGATATTCTAATCTTCTGTTACACTTTCAGCACCATCTTCTTGAAAAGTAGTCATGGTGAGCACGTCAGCCCGTTCTCATTAGGGAGTCAAAACGACGACGCTTTGTCTGATCCAGACGCTCACGGCGCCTTTAGTGTCCGGATGAGACGTCTGAGGGACTTCTATCATTTCACATGGACCGGATGAGCATGTGTTGGCATTTTATCGCCACATGTCCGAGTCTCTAATGATTTCACTTTGATCCAGTTTTAGGGCGTAGCTTTATGATACACTTCTAGATCTTGGTCCTTTTCAATTTCAACTTCATCTTTTTACTATACGTGTTTTTAGTCATTGGATGTGGATTTTAAAGTTATTTTAAGTCTCGTGTTCGGCTAGTACCCTCACGGGAAAATTAGAGAACACGTCCTTTGTCTCAGGACCTTCACATCGATACAGGAAAAACACACTATGTTAATTATATTAACATCCTGCCTCATCTCAGGTTGCTGTCACTTGGAATAGTTGCCCCCTTCTTTGAAATGTTCAAATCAGGACCATCACAGCACAGAGAGAGCTTTACTTACAGTAGTGAATCATAACAGGACACATCTTGACCCAAACAAGCCTTGAGATCGGTGCTACACCTGATACAATGGACCACCAAATTCTTTTAACTTGCTTATGTGAGCCTGTCGGCCTGAACCAGTGAACCAGTTCATTGTTTTTAACTGGTTCACCTCATAACTTGGTTCACCTCATAACGTTGTCAAAGACACTGAGGTTACTTGTGGTGTACCACAAGGATCCATTTAAGGACCTTTTTAATGTGTGCATGCTACCTGTGGGCAGTCATCTGCTACGCCGATGACTCGGCTCTATTCGGCAGCATCTTCTGGTGACGTGAGGCCAATCAACTCAACTTTTAATTAATTTTAGATACAAAGGCCTGGATGACGCAATGTTTTTACAGATCACACGGGACCGAAACCAAAGTACAGATAATTGGTTCAGAGGCTCAGGGAGAGAAACCGACTGCCACAATGAATGCAATGGGACTCTACCCAAACCAAGAAGCAAAGCATCAGAGTGGTTTTAACTCATGGACAGATGAAAACAGCATATTATCATGTATTCATATTGCGTATTATTAAGTGGGATTTTATATAGTGTCTTTTACTGTTTTACCATGATCAATGTATTCAATGTTTTTTTTTTTTTTTGTTATATTCTCAACTTCATTTGGTGAGCATAAGTCTCTCCATGTTAGTCTTGTTTTTGTATAGTCAATCATTTGTAACGCAGTTTGAATTGTATTTGATTAGTTTGAAAGGTGCTATAGATAAAAGTTGATTTATTGGTTAGGGCTCTTTCGGTCATGCACCTCCTTGTGTAAATATTGTGGAATTTCTACATGTTAGTTTATAGCCGTGCCCGAAGAAGTCACAATTATTTCTGTAATACTTCCAACAAGTCTGACGTGAATGCATTACATTTCAATGAATGTAAAGAAGCACAAGATTATCTATACCGAGACCGATTGAACGCATTTTTTTAAACGCTCCATCTAAGGAACCAGCTGCCAAGGATTGTGCAATAATTGTGGCTCTCTTATAAACAATCATGTATGAATGAGGAAAAAGAAAGCAGGTAGAAGAAGCCAGCACTTATTTTCTATCTGAGAATGGCTTAAGTTTGACATTTCATCTATATAATCTATAGAATATAGGACAATATAAAGTGAATACAATATTTGTTAGATGTCCGTAGCAACTCCTTGGTGAAATGTTCATCTTAACATACAATAAACAAAGGGAACGTTATTATTCAGGAACTCAGTGACACTGGTCCCTGGTGACGGGTAGACATGTATAATGCTATCTAGACGTGCTGCTGACACCATACACTGACTTTTGGTTTGTACATTCTGTATTCCTCCAGGAAATATAACCTTCTCTTCTCCTCTGCTTCATCAGGTCAGTCTAAAGTCTCCAGACGTCATGTTGGCGTTACCCATACACATCGGGAACGTCTCACTGGATGAAAAGCTGCACCCTTCCAAAAAAGCAGCTCCTCCCTCCACTGTTGCAGCTGAAGATGCTCGAGCGTCTTCCTCGACCCCGAACGCCTCCAGCAGCTCCCCGGCTCTGCCTCCTCGCCCGCGCCCAAAGCCCGGTCCCCGCCCCGCCCCCCGCTCCAGGATGTCCTCCCACAATTCCCCCAGCGCTCCTCCAGCCGAGGCCCACCTGGGAGCCGAGGCCGACGGCTTCCCCAACAAGCGGCAGTCTCAGCTGGTGTCGCCCAACGCGTTCAGCTACGCGCCCGGCCTCTTTTTCCCCCAGAACCAGCAGCACAATGGACCTGGCGCTGCAGCCGGTGAGCCTACGCTCAGCGGGTCGCAAGGAGCCACGGCACCGTACCCCGCTGAGAACGCTGCCGGCTCGATGGCAATGCCGACGCCGCTCATCCTGCCTCCAGACTACGACACCTCCGCTTATCCACAAGGTCAGTGGGCCGCCGTTGCTCTGCAGCATCCTGCTGCTCCGTGTAGACGGGATGAGGTTGTTCCTAGAGAAGAACCGGCTGTAACATGGTCATCATCAGCTCTACATTTACGGTGAAATGAAGTAATGCGGAACACAGCGAGGCGTTATATCACAGATATACACACAGTGAACAATTTCTACTTTAAAACCTGCACAGTCTACATGGGCGACTGTCTCAGTGGTAGAGCGGGGTCGTCCTTCAATCAGAGGGTCGGTGGTTCAATCCTCGGCTCCGCTAGTCCACGTCGATGTGTCCTTGGGCAAGACACTTAACCCCAAATTGGTCCTGTAGCTGTTCTACGGTGTATGAATGTTAGTTAGTCCTGATGGACAGGTGGTACCTTCATGGTAGCTCCTCCCATCAGTGTGTGAATGGATGAATAATGTCATGTAGAGTTAAAGAGCTTTGAGTGGTCAGAAGGAAAAGTAAAGTCCATTTCCCATGATAATCTTTGGCTTACCTTATGAAGTGACCGCGTGTCATTCCAGGGCTTCTGTATCTTTGTCCACCACTGCAGTTCTAAGGAATGTGCGGCAGCTTTGCTGTCATAGATCCAATGATATTATCATATTTTAACTAATGATTGGGCCATTGAGAGGCACATTGTAAAGTGCTTTGGATATAAATGCAATAGAGTATATAAATACAGTCACCAAAGCGCACCTTTCTATATCTGCACACTGACATGACACCATCTATAGTCTTCCTCTTAAGCTTTGGATATTTGTAATCCATTTCATTCCCACAGCTCCTTCAGCATTGCACAACAATGGTTTAAACCTTTTCGTCCCTAAAATGGGTTCAGATCCCAAAACTGTATATTTCCTATATTTTCCACAATGTAAGTCAATGATCTTTTGTTAAACTCCATTCTTACAAGATCCTGACAGGAAAAGTGTTATTGATTTGGGGTTACGTGCAACATGTCAATATAAGATGGGCTTCATCAGGTACTCGTTTATTTTTCCCTCTGCCATCCTCACTTTACTTTAACTTTGTCACTTTCACTGGAGATGGCTGTCCAGATAAGAGGGGACCAAAATGCTGATATATACTTGCTATGTGGAATTAATTTGCCCTGGGTTTTGACTCTCAGGCGACATACAGGTTGCCCTACCAGATTGATGAAGGTTGTTTGGGTTTCAAACTTTATTTATAGTGTTCAAAGTTCATCTTGTAAATTGTAGTTTGTGGCGAGAAACTCTAATAAATCCAATTGTTTGAAGGAGATGTTTTCTGAGTTACAATACATCAATTGTAATTCCAAATGCTGAACATAAGAGTAGAAAAACCACAACATTTAAAACAACAAAGTATAATACAACTAGTAGCTGGATAAAAGCCAAACTAACGGTGTTTTGAAGTGTTCTCTCTGCTCCCCTCAGGTCCTCCAGTAGGCCGCTCTGCAGGTTGGGGCCATAGTGGCTAAAAGTGGCCTTGCTGTGGGTTTTAGACCAGACCCAGAACCACTAAGAGGAACTACCACAGGACCTGAGGGATCTAGTGGGTACAAACCTTAAGACCATGTCAGCCAAGTAGTCGGGGGCGAGAGCATTTCCAGGGTTCTTACGGTTATGGAAAACCTGGCAGAGTCATGGAGTTTTAAAATGGTTATTTTCAGGCCTGGAAAAGTCCTTGAAAAAAATTAAATCCCAAAAGTTTAGTAAAAGTCATGTAAATGTCTTATGTTCATGACGTTCATTTACGCTGAGTTTGAAATAATGAATATGCTTTTAAAAGAAAGATGCTCAAAATATAAGCAGGCATACATACAGGCATCTATATAAATGTTTATTCTTTTAATCAAACTATTGTCTCATTCATTTGTGTCATTTAAGGTTTACTGTATGCTTTGTATTCTCATTGTTAGTTTAAATACTACATTTACTCACTTTTTCATGTTTACACCCAGATTTCACTAAATGTTTGCTCATGGACATTTGGTTTAAAGTCATGGAAATCCATTGGTCAGAATGTGTATGAACCCTGCATTTAGTGATTTGTAGACAAATACAAAAAATTGTAAAATCTATAACATTAACGTTAATCAGTGCTGGAAGAAATGGTATCGCCAATTTTTTATTTGAATTGTAATGTTCTCCTAAAGACATGCTCCACATGTACATCAGCTAAAGACCAGATGGTGGAGCCAGAGGACTAGGTCTAGGCCCTTGTAGTAAAGAGGAAGGCCCTTGTAGTAAAGAGGAAGGCCCTTGTAATGAAGGTCCTCGTCGTAGAGGGGAAGGCCCTTGTAGTAAAGAGGAAGGTCCTTGTAGTAAAGAGGAAGGCCCTTGTAGTAAAGAGGAAGGTCCTTGTAATGAAGGTCCTTGTAGTAAAGAGGAAGGTCCTTGTAGTAAAGAGGAAGGTCCTTGTAGTAAAGAGGAAGGCCCTTGTAATGAAGGCCCTTGTCGTAAAGAGGAAGGTCCTTGTAATGAAGGTCCTTGTAGTAAAGAGGAAGGCCCTTGTAATGAAGGCCCTTGTCGTAAAGAGGAAGGCCCTTGTAATGAAGGCCCTTGTCGTAAAGAGGAAGGTCCTTGTAATGAAGGTCCTTGTAGTAAAGAAGAAGATCCTTGTAATGAAGGTCCTTGTAGTAAAGAGGAAGGTCCTTGTAATGAAGGTCCTTGTAGTAAAGAGGAAGGTCCTCGTAATGAAGGCCCTTGTCGTAAAGAGGAAGGCCCTTGTAGTAAAGAGGAAGGCCCTTGTAATGAAGGCCCTTGTCGTAAAGAGGAAGGCCCTTGTAATGAAGGCCCTTGTAATGAAGGCCCTTGTCGTAAAGAGGAAGGCCCTTGTAATGAAGGCCCTTGTAGTAAAGAGGAAGGCCCTTGTAATGAAGGCCCTTGTCGTAAAGAGGAAGGTCCTTGTAATGAAGGCCCTTGTAATGAAGGCCCTTGTCGTAAAGAGGAAGGCCCTTGTAATGAAGGCCCTTGTCGTAAAGAGGAAGGCCCTTGTAATGAAGGCCCTTGTCGTAAAGAGGAAGGCCCTTGTAATGAAGGCCCTTGTCGTAAAGAGGAAGGCCCTTGTAATGAAGGCCCTTGTCGTAAAGAGGAAGGCCCTTGTAATGAAGGCCCTTGTCGTAAAGAGGAAGGTCCTTGTGGTAAACGCACACAGCATCAGTCAGGATGTAGAAGTCTCCGCTCATTCGGCTCCCACGTGGTCATCTGGTGGATTCTTGATAACATCACATGTGGAAAATGTGATATGTATTTTGTGTAATAACCAGCGGATGATGACTGTCTGTTACAGAGGCGCCTCCTTCTTATGATGAGAGCTGCAACACATGATGTGGATGAAGAACCAGCAACCTCCCACCAGGAGGTCATCTTTCATCAACATGCTGTCCTGCATGTTAAGAGGTTGTAACGAACTTGGACAAAACTATTGCCAGACAGGAATGCTTATGCAACCTGCTATGATGAGGTTAATTTAGGCCTCAATCTTTTCTAAATAGGAGAGTCAGCATGATTTGAAATGAAGTGTATTGACCTGGACCTCTGCAGTGAACCATCCCTTCACTCATCTAGAGGAGTTATTCCATCAAACCTCGGCCGAGCAACCGTCTGTCCATTGATGGTAAACTGTTAGCACTTTGAGGAAAAGGAAATAGGGGAATTTGCTAAATTTAATTTCACTTAGATGGCATCTGTGATGTCCAGTTTAAAGTTTTATGAAAGCTTGTGTAAGACAAACCTCTCATCTTAAGTCTAATATACTTTTTAGAAGCAAATAAAAAATGAAGCTGTGTATTTATTTTTGGAAACAGGTGAAATCATCTCTATTCTTCTGGGATCTTTTTAATTTATTTTGAGTTTGAATATCAAAGATTGAATGGTTTGTTTTGGAAAGAGCTTTTTTGTCTTTGGTCAGTTTTTTACTTTATGATAATGAACAATCCAGTTATTGCTATGTATATCTTTGGAAGAACATAATGCATGATCCAGTTTATCCTCTGACTATTATGATCTGTTTGCTTCATGCTGTGTGCTGATGAGTTTAGAGAATGACGCTGCAGTCTTCTGCTCAGTCTGTCTGGTTTATTTTAATAGTTAAAAGTGCAACACTCTGATTTGAGTTTTTTTGGCAATTCTTGATGTAGTTTGCATCATGTATTTTAATCATGTAGTTGTAATATTTCTTCAAGTTAAATCCATCCAACAAGATAAGACCGTTTTATTTATTTATACTTTTGAGTGTTTTTCCACCGACTGTCTGGAATACAATAAATCTGTTCAAATCACCGTGTGTGTGTGTGTGTGTGTGTCATATTTCTGACTCTGGCAGTGAGAGATTGTTTCATGAGCACAATGTGTTTAAGTTGTGTTTTTAAAAGGATGTAACTTAAATAATTGAAACTGTGCATATTGGTAGCAACATACTTGTTTGAGCTGGGGAACAATAGTCCATCAAGGGAGAGGGGGAAGAAAGAGAGGGGGAGAAGGAAAAGCCCAGGTTCAAATCCCGACCCCGGCAGGATTGAGGTTCATGGTATTCATAATAAAAGTGCTTGTGTCCGTTTTAATTTATTCAAGATATTGACTTGTGCAATTAGTAACTTAATTGGTTATATTAGTATCAAATACAAGTTCCCTACTTTACTTGTGATGTTGACTTAAAAGCTGTGTCCAATCCAATTATCTGTTAATACTATCTGACTTATACTGACTATCCAACAACAAAACACCTGCCAAAATATTTTAATACAAAAAACTATCCTGGGGGAAAAAGTCATAAACGTCATAAAAAAAAGTCAAACACAAAAGAGAAACCTTAGACCAGAATTATTATTCTTTTCTCACGTTCCTCTCAGGGCTTCCGTACATCTTCCTTCTGGTCGAGCGTTCGTTTGTTTTTATCAATAACAGTTCAACAGGAAATGAACATTCATATCTTAATGTGTTTTACCAGCTATGAATCTAGTAGTACAAGTCAGTTTAAAAAGTGCCCTTCCTCTCTGAGGATGAGGTGTTGGTGCAGCGGTGAGGGATCATAGTGCTTTCATAGCGTTCCTTCAGGGCAGCGCCTGTGGCATCAGGGACGTCCATGTCTTCCCCAGGTCTTTGAGTCCAGGTAGATCCTGCAGGTGGATCAGGACTCTGGTTGGCCCGATTGTTGGATTTCAGACCCGGGGCCCTTGTGGTTGGGCGGCTGGTTGCCGGACCTGGACGGGCTCGACGTTTCGGGTCCCGTCCTGGACCCCGACAGACTCGGCGGGCGTCCCGGCTGAAGCCGCTCCAGCTGTCTCCGCGCTCGGACGTCGGCCTCCGGCGGGACTCGCTGTTGCGATTCGGACTCCGGCGCGTCGGACGTTTGCCGAGACCGGCTCCGGTCCTCCGACGGGTCCGGCGGACCGCAGAGTGAATCTAGACTCAAGCGCCTCTGCAGCTCCTCTGCGCTGTGGGCCAACATGATGCTCACCTTCCTCTGGTGGGCCAGCGCCTCGTCCTTGTCGTTCAGCTGTGTCGCGATAACAACCACTTCATTATCATTCATTTACTAATTCATTATGGCAATACTGAGTTCCTAAACCACTTAGAAAATACTCTGACTCCAGACGGACAACACCAGGTCTGAACCGGTTCTGAAGCCGAGGGCTCGACATTAAGATCTAGAGATCATGTGATCTCTAGACCACTGGTTTTCAACCAGTGTGCCGTGGGAAAATGTCCAATTTCACTTAATCGGTCCCAAAAAATATTTAGTTGCCGCAAATAATTTGCCATTGTTGAGCGTCTGAGCCTGAAATAAATATATATATATATATATATATATATATATATATATATATATATATATATATATATATATATATATATACACACACACACACACACATATACACACACTATAATATATAGTGGCTGGCCTAGTAATGAAATACTCTTCCATGCCAGTAGGTAGCGCAATAATGACCTACCATATATGATGTATTATGCTACAATGTGACATTAATAATAATTACCATATATGCTGTATTATGCTACAATGTGACATTAATAATCATTACCATATATGCTGTATTATGCTACAATGTGACATTTTTTTACTTTTTGGGTTGTTGGTGAGCTGCAGGATTTTTGACTGTAGAAAATGTGCCGCGGTTCTAAACAGGTAGAAAACACCGGTGTAGGGAACCGGCCTGCGGATGTTCAGAGGAGACTCACCAGGTCCAGCAGTCGGTAGAGAGTCTCTAGAAGGTCGTCGGGCGTCTTGGACGGCAGCATCCCTCTCAGCCTCTGGCTCACGCTGACCAGAGGGCTCCTAGAGGCTCCTGCAGGGACCAGACGGGTCCATTCAACTCTGAGGCCGTGAAATCAAGCCACGAGGGACCGGGACAACGTGAACCCTCGGCTTTGACAAATACACATTTGTTTTGTGACATATTTCTGGGATCCGTTCACGTTTGGGGGAAAGAGATTTCTCTACAAATTTAACTCATGAATTACATTCAATTCAAACGACTTGAGGTCCATGTGTGACTTTAGGTGCTTTATGGTGGAGACGCTGCAGGTGAGCCGGTGCAACATTTAACTCAGTCTCCAGGAAACTGGCCATCAAGAGCATGATTTATGAAATGTCAAGTTTCAGTATTCAAACGAGGCCTTATCTTATTAAATATGAGCCGATCTGCATCCTTTTCTAGAACAGAAATCTGAACATAGTCTGAGAACAAACTAATTTACAGAAAACAGCCTTTAAGAGATGTTTTGTGAAATGACATTCATTTTGAAAACATATTAACTAATAGATATCATTATGAAATTTCTCCAGTTGAATACTTACAATTAAGATAATCATTTTTAGTAATACAAGTTTCCCAAAATGTTATGTTTAAATATACAAATGAGGCGTTATCTAAACGGTAACTTTTGGTGAATTTAGGAGAAATCTACAGATGCAAACAGACGAGGTAGTAAGATAAAAGTGTTGCTTCCACTAGTCTGGAAGAAGACATGATGTAGAAGCTGAAGTGTCTGGTGTTAATGAACCAATGTGAAAGTGTTTGAAGACCAGAAAGACGCTTTATAAATGCAGGTCGACCACTCCGTACCGCCTCACACACACTGGTCAGTGACAGGTCCAGACGGGCCTGATGCGGTACGTGTGGTACGTGTGGTACGTGTGGTACGTGTGGTACGTGTGGTACGTGTGGTACTTGTGGTACTTGTGGTACGTGTGGTACGTGTGGTACTTGTGGTACGTGTGGTACTTGTAGTACTTGTGGTACGTGTGGTACGTGTGGTACGTGTGGTACTTGTGGTACGTGTGGTACTTGTGGTACGTGTGGTACGTGTGGTACTTGTGGTACTTGTGGTACGTGTGGTACGTGTGGTACTTGTGGTACGTGTGGTACTTGTAGTACTTGTGGTACGTGTGGTACGTGTGGTACGTGTGGTACTTGTGGTACGTGTGGTACGTGTGGTACTTGTGGTACTTGTAGTACTTGTGGTACTTGTGGTACGTGTGGTACTTGTAGTACTTGTGGTACGTGTGGTACGTGTGGTACGTGTGGTACTTGTGGTACGTGTGGTACGTGTGGTACGTGTGGTACGTGTGGTACGTGTGGTACTTGTGGTACGTGTGGTACGTGTGGTACTTGTGGTACGTGTGGTACGTGTGGTACTTGTGGTACGTGTGGTACGTGTGGTACGTGTGGTACGTGTGGTACGTGTGGTACGTGTGGTACTTGTGGTACGTGTGGTACGTGTGGTACTTGTGGTACGTGTGGTACTTGTGGTACTTGTGGTACGTGTGGTACGTGTGGTACGTGTGGTACTTGTGGTACGTGTGGTACTTGTGGTACGTGTGGTACTTGTGGTACGTGTGGTACGTGTGGTACTTGTGGTACGTGTGGTACTTGTGGTACTTGTGGTACGTGTGGTACGTGTGGTACGTGTGGTACTTGTGGTACGTGTGGTACTTGTGGTACGTGTGGTACTTGTGGTACGTGTGGTACTTGTGGTACGTGTGGTACGTGTGGTACGTGTGGTACGTGTGGTACGTGTGGTACGTGTGGTACGTGTGGTACGTGTGGTACTTGTGGTACGTGTGGTACGTGTGGTACTTGTGGTACGTGTGGTACGTGTGGTACTTGTGGTACGTGTGGTACTTGTGGTACTTGTGGTACGTGTGGTACGTGTGGTACGTGTGGTACTTGTGGTACGTGTGGTACTTGTGGTACTTGTGGTACGTGTGGTACGTGTGGTACGTGTGGTACGTGTGGTACTTGTGGTACGTGTGGTACGTGTGGTACTTGTGGTACGTGTGGTACGTGTGGTACTTGTGGTACGTGTGGTACGTGTGGTACGTGTGGTACGTGTGGTACTTGTGGTACGTGTGGTACTTGTGGTACGTGTGGTACGTGTGGTACTTGTGGTACTTGTGGTACGTGTGGTACTTGTGGTACGTGTGGTACGTGTGGTACGTGTGGTACTTGTGGTACGTGTGGTACGTGTGGTACGTGTGGTACTTGTGGTACGTGTGGTACGTGTGGTACGTGTGGTACTTGTGGTACGTGTGGTACGTGTGGTACTTGTGGTACGTGTGGTACGTGTGGTACGTGTGTTAGGTGTGGTACTTGTGGTACGTGTGGTACGTGTGGTACGTGTGGTACTTGTGGTACGTGTGGTACGTGTGGTACTTGTGGTACGTGTGGTACTTGTGGTACGTGTGGTACTTGTGGTACTTGTGGTACTTGTGGTACGTGTGGTACGTGTGGTACGTGTGGTACTTGTGGTACGTGTGGTACGTGTGGTACGTGTGGTACGTGTGGTACTTGTGGTACGTGTGGTACTTGTAGTACGTGTGGTACGTGTGGTACGTGTGGTACTTGTGGTACGTGTGGTACGTGTGGTACGTGTGGTACGTGTGGTACTTGTGGTACTTGTGGTACGTGTGGTACGTGTGGTACTTGTGGTACGTGTGGTACGTGTGGTACTTGTGGTACTTGTGGTACGTGTGGTACTTGTGGTACGTGTGGTACGTGTGGTACGTGTGGTACTTGTGGTACGTGTGGTACGTGTGGTACGTGTGGTACGTGTGGTACGTGTGGTACGTGTGGTACGTGTGGTACTTGTGGTACGTGTGGTACTTGTGGTACGTGTGGTACGTGTGGTACGTGTGGTACTTGTGGTACGTGTGGTACGTGTGGTACTTGTGGTACGTGTGGTACTTGTAGTACGTGTGGTACGTGTGGTACGTGTGGTACTTGTGGTACGTGTGGTACTTGTGGTACTTGTGGTACGTGTGGTACGTGTGGTACGTGTGGTACTTGTGGTACGTGTGGTACTTGTGGTACGTGTGGTACTTGTGGTACGTGTGGTACGTGTGGTACTTGTGGTACGTGTGGTACTTGTGGTACTTGTGGTACGTGTGGTACGTGTGGTACGTGTGGTACTTGTGGTACGTGTGGTACTTGTGGTACGTGTGGTACTTGTGGTACGTGTGGTACTTGTGGTACGTGTGGTACGTGTGGTACGTGTGGTACGTGTGGTACTTGTGGTACGTGTGGTACGTGTGGTACTTGTGGTACGTGTGGTACGTGTGGTACTTGTGGTACGTGTGGTACTTGTGGTACTTGTGGTACGTGTGGTACGTGTGGTACGTGTGGTACGTGTGGTACGTGTGGTACTTGTGGTACGTGTGGTACTTGTGGTACGTGTGGTACGTGTGGTACTTGTGGTACTTGTGGTACGTGTGGTACGTGTGGTACGTGTGGTACTTGTGGTACGTGTGGTACTTGTGGTACGTGTGGTACTTGTGGTACGTGTGGTACTTGTGGTACGTGTGGTACGTGTGGTACGTGTGGTACGTGTGGTACTTGTGGTACGTGTGGTACGTGTGGTACGTGTGGTACTTGTGGTACTTGTGGTACGTGTGGTACTTGTGGTACGTGTGGTACGTGTGGTACTTGTGGTACGTGTGGTACGTGTGGTACTTGTGGTACTTGTGGTACGTGTGGTACTTGTGGTACGTGTGGTACGTGTGGTACGTGTGGTACTTGTGGTACGTGTGGTACTTGTGGTACGTGTGGTACTTGTGGTACGTGTGGTACGTGTGGTACTTGTGGTACTTGTGGTACGTGTGGTACTTGTGGTACGTGTGGTACGTGCCTTCAGCCTTGCAGTGGCGGGCTTTCAGGACGTTGGCGTCGGCCAGCAGCAGGAAGTGCTCACTGCGTTTCCTCAGCTGCTGCTCGAAGGCGATGCGGAAAGCATCCGCGACCATTGACGCCTCCTCCCTCCTCAAATGCTGAGCTTCCAGCTGGAACACACACACACACACACACACACACACACACACACACACACACACACACACACACACACACACACACACACACACACACACACATATAGTTTCTACTGTTGGTCATAAACAGAAACGCACTGGACCTAGGAGGTATACTATATGACACATTCTATTGAGTATGAAGGATTGTGTGTGTGTGTGTGTGTGTGTGTGTGTGTGTGTGTGTGTGTGTGTGTGTGTGTGTGTGTGTGTGTGTGTGTGTGTGTGTGTGTGTGTGTGTGTGTGTGTGTGTGTGTGTGTGTGTCTCCGATGTCCATATCAACGCCCACTTATCGATGTAGTTGGAAACAGTTTGCCACAGTCCTTCATAATATGGAAACAATGACCAGTAGAGTTCTGGAGAATATTTATTGGGAACCTTTTTGTCCTTAAGGAGCTGAGTGTCTGTGTTTTAGCTCCACACGCTGTTGTAGACTCATAGGAGCTGAAGTCAGACTTCCAAGATTCGAAAATGTATGCCGTATATGCATGAACCCAGGCACAACTATGACTAAATGAAAAGGTGAAGTCCTTTGGGAGGAGGCCGTGGTTCACCTCCTGCTGCAGCTGCACCAGCTGCTTCCGGCTGGCGGCGGCGGTCCGGCTGCAGGGACAAGCTTCAGCGACACCGAGACAGCGGCAGGCTCCCAAAACCGCCAGCTGAGAGAAGATGAAGACCAGAGCTCACTCAGCTGCTGCGTACAAGTACACGACACTTACATAGTATACTACAAGGAAAACAGTATGGATGTAACCTCTTTAACAACAGGATCAAGAGGCCATCTCATTCCTAAATACCACACATCCATTTTCAGTATTTATTTAATATATTTAGTATTTGTGTGTGGTGAAAAACTATATATAAATACTCACTAATACACAACAGACAGAGAGAAGAACGTATTGTTTTAAGTACAATTCAGGTTTTTATTGAGAGGATTCCAAACAGGTATAAGAAAAACGGTTTAGAAGATACTTTAGTACTTTAACAGGATTTAGATCCATTGAGAGACGGATTGTGGAACAGTTTTGAGTCGGAGGATGGCCGGAAAACAAAGATTGTAAGAAAGATTAAACCGTCGTGGTTGTGTCCCGGTTTGGAGCAGCGTTATCCTCTGAACCTGACCTGTTTCATTCAGGTTGGTCTCGTATTGCAACGAGGAGAACAATAAAACGCAGCGGACTCGGTCTGCAACGGCTTTTTAACGGATAAAGGATTTAAAAAAACGAGGTTTGCAAAAACTTTTACACTGAAGAGCATGTTTTCATCACGTAAAAGCATCTTAACACGCTAACATGCAGACATAACAGAAACTGGACTGCATGTAAAGCCTTCGTCTGGACTCTCTCCCTCACCTCCAGGACGCTGCCGTCTCTCTCGGGGCTGCATTGAGGCTTCGTTCCTTGGTAAGCTCTCTGCTCCTTCACACTCAGCATGGACAGAAGCTCCAAGCACTGCCGACTACAAGCTGCAAACACACACACACACACACACACACACACACACACACACACACACACACACACACACACACACACACACACGACAAATCAATTCCATTTGCTGACGAAGGCCACGAGGTACGGTGTTAACCTTGAGATCATTTAGTCAGTTGAGACGCTGACAGATGAGAGGGAGGAGTCAGACTCTGAGGGTCGGGCGCTGCATGAGGTGACCTGAAAGCTATTCTACATTATTCCACATTTACCAGAGTTTTCGGCTCGGAGCTGCTGGATGTCGCTCGCTCTTTCCTCCAGGTCGGCGGTCAGAGTCTTGTTCTCGCTCAAAATCCTGAAAGCAACAATAAAGTCATGAAGCGATGAGCATACCACAGACACGGCTGCATGTGGAGTCAATCCAACCTGTTGTGTTTCTCTTCCCAGGACTGCTGAGACTTCTTCATCTGGACCTGGTTGAAGCTGAGTTCCCACTGCAACCTGTTCACCTCCTGAGAGACGGAAGCACCCCATGAAATCATTAATGGCCGTTGGGACACAGGGCTCGACGAGAAAAACCCTCAAAGGGATCGAGGACGGATTGTGATCCGGTCGGCCAAACCGCCTCCAGAAGGGTCAGGTGACCACATTGAATGTGAAAGGAAACGCCGTTGTCTTCTCAGTCCTCATTGTGCGCCGCTGTTCCAAACCAGCGTGGTGGCAGCCATTAGCCAGGTGGCCCGCTAAGCTACTAGCAAGAAAGCTGCTCAATACGGATATTCAAGACACTCGAGGATGGAGTCAAGACGAGAGCAGCATCCTTTCTTACTTCAGTGGTGGAAACGGCCACAGCGGCAAACGAGAGGAGGAGGTGACGTTGGGTCGTTTGAGCCGGACAGAGCCACGTGGACACTGTTATTAATACCAGGTGTAAATGTAATCATGTTGAAACATCATATTTTAATTAGCTTTACTACAATTATTACATAACACCAGGCCACATGTATCTAATTATATAAGGTAAAAACAAGCCCTGATGGGAGGA
Source organism: Myoxocephalus aenaeus (assembly GCA_038501785.1). NCBI lineage: Eukaryota > Metazoa > Chordata > Actinopteri > Perciformes > Cottidae > Myoxocephalus > Myoxocephalus aenaeus. The sequence goes on along the minus strand of JBAMJR010000243.1, from coordinate 1,572,503 downwards.
GCTACCATGAAGGTACCACCTGTCCATCAGGACTAACTAACATTCACACTGATGGGAGGAGCTACCATGAAGGTACCACCTGTCCATCAGGACTAACTAACATTCATACTGATGGGAGGAGCTACCATGAAGGTACCACCTGTCCATCAGGACTAACTAACATTCACACTGATGGAGGAGCTACCATGAAGGTACCACCTGTCCATCAGGACTAACTAACATTCATACACTGATGGGAGGAGCTACCATGAAGGTACCACCTGTCCATCAGGACTAACTAACATTCACACTGATGGGAGGAGCTACCATGAAGGTACCACCTGTCCATCAGGACTAACTAACATTCATACACTGATGGGAGGAGCTACCATGAAGGTACCACCTGTCCATCAGGACTAACTAACATTCACACTGATGGGAGGAGCTACCATGAAGGTACCACCTGTCCATCAGGACTAACTAACATTCACACTGATGGGAGGAGCTACCATGAAGGTACCACCTGTCCATCAGGACTAACTAACATTCACACTGATGGAGGAGCTACCATGAAGGTACCACCTGTCCATCAGGACTAACTAACATTCACACTGATGGAGGAGCTACCATGAAGGTACCACCTGTCCATCAGGACTAACTAACATTCACACTGATGGGAGGAGCTACCATGAAGGTACCACCTGTCCATCAGGACTAACTAACATTCACACTGATGGGAGGAGCTACCATGAAGGTACCACCTGTCCATCAGGACTAACTAACATTCACACTGATGGGAGGAGCTAAACTCTAAATACATAAAGCGTGTGACTCCTAGTCATGTGACTGGAGTAGCACTGTGCCATTACACTTGTTGTGGATAAACAGGAAGCGTTGCTAGCTGTTCCTGCTGTTGAACATAAAGCAAACAGACCAGCCCTTGTTTGAGCTCCTCACCTTCTCCAGAGCCTTGGCCTCCACCTCCGTCTTCTGCAGCAGACTTTTAGTGTGACTCGTGGCTTTGTCCAGAATGGCCTGCGTGAAGAAGACAGTTCACATTTAGCGAGTCGAGACCTTGTGGTTTTTATCTCCTTGAATGACTTCCTTCTCTCTGACTGACGGCAACTGCTCCAGAGACAGAGATACAGAAAAAATACTTATATTTGCCTTTTTTTGGAAGAAGGACTAACATGTCCTTGGTCTTTTCATGGGATGTGTTGGCAGAAAGAAACACATAGAATATCACCAGCGGTATCCTTGGTGAGGTCAGAAGAACGGACACGAGGTAAACCGTGTACTAAACCTCTCTCCTCTGATCTGCCCACACAGAGCAGAGGACGCGTCTCGTGAGACCGAAGACCCCGACCGGGAGGAATCTTCTGTTGAGTTTAACCCCATCCCCCTTTACCCCAAACCTATTTATTAAAGGACACTTTTTGTTAAAGAACTAATGTCTCTGAGTCTCCTGTTTTATTGATGAATCTTGCCTCCAAGTCCCCCGGGTTGCCACATTGTGTGTGTGTGTGTGTGTGTGTGTGTGTGTGTGTGTGTGTGTGTGTGTGTGTGTGTACCTTCCCCTGCAAGATCTTCAGAGCTTCATATTTGCCTTCAACGTAACGGTGTGCCACCTCCAGCTCACAGCACAACACGTCTATCACCTGGCAACAAACAGCACAACACGTCTATCACCTAGCAACAAGCAGAACCGTCACTCAGTCTGCAGGCGGGGACAGTTTCATCAGTTACACGTTTCCTTCCCTCTGTTCTTCTTCTTCACTCCTCCTACCTCCGTTGCTTCCTGCAGGCGGTCCTTCAGCTCGTCTTTGGACAGGTCCACCAGGGAGCCTGTGATGCACAAAACAATGCGCTCATGCGTTAGAAGTCCTATGTAAAAGAGAAGAATGATTTACTCCTTGATTATGATCGTGATACTTTATTATATAATACAACATGCATCATTTATATGTTGATTCAGACAACATTTATTCTCACAAATGAATGAACACAAATGTAAAGACAGAATACTTAACAGAAAGTAGTGAGAACACAATCTCTAGGATAAAGAAGCTCTGGTGCTTTCTCTCTTTAAGACCCATGCAGAGGAAGAGACACAACAACATCAATAACAATATTCATCAAACATTTAGAGCTCAGAGAAGTTTACATTTTCCTGCAGAGAAACATGAGTTGAGGTAAACAAAGAGCATCATGAGCAGTGAGAGCCTCCATGACTAAACAGACAGGAAGGAGCGCCACCTCAAGGAACTCAAACATCTACACAACAATAATGACAAGACCTCAAAGTACCGCCCACAATGTTTGATTGACAGGTGAAGAACAATCAGCTTTCAAGAACAACGATGGAAACACAATTAGTTTAAAAATATAAACACAGAATTTAACCCGCTGTCCCTTAAATCACTTCTGTCTATTTGAGTTTACAGAACTCAGCCGTGTCTCCAGAGGAATGATAAAACCTAAGTCCAGCATAGAGAGGCTGAGTGAATGTGGTCTGGACTCTGTGGAGGAGAGTCATGGTTTCAGAGACGCTGTAGAAGGACAGAACACCTGCTCTGTGATCCAGGTACACTCCTAGTCTGGAGGACCGAGGACCAGAGACGGGAATTAGGACTTTGTTGTGATAAAATATAAAACAGTTTTTGTCACAACGTAACGCCCAAGATTTGTCATTAAATCCAAACAGACTTTCAACACTGTTCCCTGTTCTGCTGATATTCTTGTATGAGACTGCTACATTAACTCCTCCTCCTCTCCACCTCCCAGTAACAACATCCAGTCAGACTCTCTCTACTCAGGACCTGTTGATAACCAGTGAACCTGTCTGTGTGACTAGAATACGACTGTTCTTCATTCATTAATGTTGCTTTTCTGTTCCCATCAGATAACAGCAGCTGTGTGTGCTGTGTTTGAATCCAGAGTGATTTCACGTGAATACCTTAAGAATCCAGCTCTGGTCTTGGGCTCTGACAGTAAAACATCCACTTCAGTCACTGCCAGTGAGACGTTTGTCCTCTTGTCCCTCAGGACGTCCTGTAGTTCATCTCTGACTTCTGAAACAGCCGCTGTCACGTCCTCAAAGTATCTCAGAGGATGGATGTTGATGCTGGATGAGTGTGTAGACTCACTGAGTGGTGACAGTGAGGGGTAGTTGTGTAGAAACTGGTTGAGGTCCTCTGTGTGTGAGAGCTTCTGCAGCTCAGCGTCGTTCCTCTTCAGCTCAGTGATCTCCTGCTCCAGCTTCTCCTGAAGCTCTTTGACTCGACTCACTTCAGTTCTCTGCTGGGATCTGACCTGCTGCTTCACATCAGAGCTTCTTTTCTCCAGGAGACGGATCAGCTGGGTGAAGATCTTCTCACTGTCCTCCACTGTTTTATCAGCAGAGAGATTGACGGCCTCCACCTCCTGATGAAGCAGCTTCACGTCTTCCTCTCTGTCCTGCATTCTCTGCTGGATGTTTAGTCGACTCCCCTCCAGCTCTCTCTGCCTCTCGGTCCTTTCTGCTGCAGCTGAGACTGTGTCGTGGCCTTTATGATCATCCATTAAGCAGAGATAACAGATACACTGCTGATCAGTGCGGCAGAAGACCTTCATCACCTCATCGTGACGAGAGCAGATGTTCTCCTGGAGCTTGTTGGAGGGCTCCACCAGCGTGTGTTTCTTTAATGGAGGCACATCACGATGAGGCTGGAGGTGTTTCTCACAGTAAGAGGCCAGACACATCAGACAGGACTTGAAGGCTTTCAGTCTCCTCCCAGTGCAGACATCACAGGCCACATCTTCAGGTCCAGCATAGCAGTGATCAGCAGCAGCAGCTTGGAGTCCAGTCTTCTTCAGTTGCTCCACTAAATCTGCCAGCATGGTGTTTATCAGCAGGACAGGCCTCGGTGTGAAGGTCTTCCTACACTGAGGGCAGCTGTGGACTTTCTTACCGTCCTCTGTATCCCAGTGGGCTTTATTACAGTTCATGCAGTAGCTGTGTCCACAGGAAGTAGTCACCGGATCCTTCAGTGGATCCAGACAAATGGTACAAGAGAAGCGTTCCCGATCCAGCTGAACTCCTTTCTGCGCCATTTCACCTCTCAGTAGCAACGACTGTCTGAGTTTCACTTCCTGAGAAGCGACTCTGCTTTGACTTCTGATCTGAACAACATGTGCTGGTTCAGATAACGGGCGGGTCAGCTCTATCGCTTCACCACCATGTTGGTTACACCATCTCTAAAACTAGATCTGAAGGGGAGGGAACGAGGACAGAGTGCAGCTGCTGTGTTTGAGAGCAGGAGGAAGAGGGAGGGCTTATCAAGCTGGCCTTCATTCCAGGAAGAGGAGCGGCGCTGTGAATGTGAACTTTGTTCCCTCGTTTACAGACGGAGACTCGGTTAAAACCTGCTCCATGTTTGAAGACATTTGAGGATTTGAGTTATAACATTTCTTGTCTTCTCAGGCTTTGGTCATGTCTCCATATTTCTCTAAAACTTCCTCTAATGTCGACTAGATGATCAATCTGGGACGGACTAAAGTTAGCACAGGAGTCCTCTGTTATCTTGAGACATGATATTAAATTAAGTGACGATCTAACGGGCAAAGAACAAATGTTTCCTGTTGTGTAGCTTCATTTTGAATTGTTAGTGAAAAACTAATTAATTCAATGTGTGTGTGTGTGTGTGTGTGGTTTAGTGTCTGAGTTATAACCTTCGCCCATTTAGAGTAAGGACACCTTGCTAATTTTTCAATGTGGCGAAACCAATTCATGTATGCAATGTATTTGTAATTTAGGCATTCAAACCATTGCAGTTAAAACATGGTATTTCCTTGAAACACTGTAAATCGCCTCCTGACAGCAGCAGAGGTCAGCCAAAGTATATATAATGGTATGGTTAAGATATACAGTCCATAAGTATTTGGACTGTGACACCATTTTTCTTATCGTCCTCTATTACACGACATGACACAGATTTGAAATGACGTGGTTGAAGTGTAGACTGTCAGCTTTAATTCAATGGATGTAATAAAACTATCGCAATAACTGTTTAGCTTAATGTGACAAACAGAGTATTGGAAGAATGGGCTGGTATGTAGCTGGCCAGTGGTGTCATTGATGATGTCACAGCTGATGGAAGTAGCAGGAGGAGCTTTGAGGTGTTTAGGGCTTTATATCTTCTCACATTCAGCCAAATGCTGCAAAACCGATTGGACGGCGCTTCTCAGTACAGGTGGGCAATGACCCAAAACATACTGTTAAAACAGCCCAAGAGCTTCTCAAGGCAAAGACATGGAATATTCTTCAACAGCCAAGTCAGTCACCTGATCCCAGCCATGCTTTTGATTTCAGATAAAAGTGAAGCAGAAAGACCCACAAACAAGCAGCACTGAAGGATGCTGCAAAGCTTCTCAAGGCAGGAAACAAAAGTTACGAAGGTAACTACGGTTCTATGAATCCTGGATGACCGCCAGAGGCAGTGTTTCACACTGGATATGTTCAGTATCGCGCTTGTGCAGTTCAAGTATTTATAACAATAAAGTCACGTGTGACCTCGGATGACCCCCCAGCCGGGTATAACTTCCGGCGTCATCCTGAGATCAGTCCTGCGGAATCGTCTTGCGAAATCACAAGATTCCGAGTGACCAAGAACTCTGGCGGTCATCCAGGATTCATAGAACCGTAGTTACCTTCGTAACTTTCGTTCTATTTCATCCTTACTGACCGCCAGAGGCAGTGTTTCACACTGGATGACTCATACCAACAGAGTCACCAGGAATCCCACGGGAACTACCTCATATGGCTCAATCGGGTTACACAGTGAAAGCTGGATCGGCTGGTTGAGATACAAGCGTTCCCACACCCCTGGGGGAAAACGCTGCATTAGGCCACTATTCAATGTGGATTACAAAGTCAGTCTGAGTGGGGCGCTCTGCTAACTGCTAAAGAAGAAGCAGGGAATAGTAAGAGAGAGGGAGTGAGGACACTCTCCTCCCTAGTATGGTGGCGGTAATTACTGGTGTCCTAGCAGTAAGCCAAGCGAAAACACTCTGCTACTGTGGAACAAGTCCTGTGGAAATAGGTCAGACACAGTCTGTCTGGTGAAAGGGGAGCGGGGACACTCTTCACTGGTACGGTAGCTGTGATTATTGGTGTCCTACCAGTAAGCTTCAGCGAGAGCGCTGTACTATTATGGGAACCGGTCCTGTAGGGACAGGTCAGACACAGTGTGTCTAGGAAAGAGGAGCGAGAGCACTCTCTTCACTAGTCCAGCATCTGTGATTATTGGTGTCCACCCAGTAAGCCTCAGCGAGAGCACTGTGCTACTGTGGAAACAGGCTGGCACAGTCTGTCTAGGAGAGGGGAGCACAGTGCTCTCTTCACTAGTCCAGTAGCTGTGAATGGGAGCTAGTCAGCTTGCTATCACGTTAGCCAACGTGTTTGGGTTGTGTATTGTCGTTAAAGTTACGTTATGTTCCGTTACAGTTCAGTCTTGCTTGTAAAAAACGTAACATGATGAAACATGCCGTAACCCCCCGGTCTGGTTCAGTTCACCAGTCACTCGTTAACGTTAAACCGGCACACCGGAGGATCTGGCTGCAGGTTTTTTATAGAGTAGATTTTTTAAGTAGAATGAATCAAATCAAGTAGTTGGGCTTAGCTAGGGTGACCAGATTTGAGTTTGTGAAAAAGAGGACACTCCGTTCCGGGGGGGGGGGGGGGGCGGGGGGGGATGAGAGAGAGAGGAGGAGGAGGACACCGCGGGGGGTAGCAGTAGTGTGTAGCGTGCCGTGAACTTACATTTACGTTGAGATCGGTTGACCAATGACAGTTCTCTCTACAGTCAGAGCTTGCGCAAGAAGGTGGAACGTGAGGGAGATACCATTTCCAAAACTTGTAAGGGGGTAATAACTATTTTCCCGAACGTAGCAAAATCCCGGACGTTTTTGGAATCCCTGCCGGACGCTTTTTTTAGGTCTCGAAAAGAGGACATGTCCGGGAAAAAGAGGACATCTGGTCACCCTAGCTTAGCCAACAACGTCATTTTGTGGTCATAAGAGGCCCAGATATTGATCAGATGATGTGAATGAAATGGTTTAAGGAAGAGGACGCTCTATATGCAGCGCAGCTTGATGCAGGGCTGAGATGAGGTGGAGCTGGGCCTGAAGGTGGAGGTCAGAACAGACGTGAGAGGAGCAGTACAGCTTCCTCTGTCCAGTGTTTCATACATATTGATAAAGCAGGTATGTAAATGCAGCCTCTGCTCCAAGGAGATCAATTACAGTAAAAAGGGCTCACATTTGGCAGATGTAAAGCATACATGTGTATGTTTATAGTGGTAGTCCATTTTTATTTAATTTTTTTAATTAACAGCTATGGGATGTTCAAGGAGCAACCTGTGTGTGCACTTTCTGAAGATGTTTTCACTGTCACTTCTGTTTTTGAATAAACGGTTGGAAATTAAAAATAATGAAAAATTAAATAAATTAATGTCCTGTTAGACCTTAGTGCAGCATTTGACACCATTGACCATGACATCTTATTACAGAGACTAGACCAGTCGATTGGTATTAAAGGTACAGCATTAAGCTGGTTTAAGTCGTATTTATCAGATAGATCTCAGTTTGTATTTGAATGAATGAATGAATGAATATATACTTTATTAATCCCCGAGGGGAAATTTGGTGTCGGGGTAGCAGCAACTTACAACAAAATAAACAAAAACAGCAGGACGAAAGATAAAAGATATATACAATAATAATAATAATAATAATAATAATAATAAAATAAAATAAAATAGAATAAACGATGAGGCCTCGATGACCACCGCCGTTCGTCATGGAGTTCCACAAGGTTCTGTGCTTGGACCAATTTTATTCACCTTATATATGCTTCCTTTAGGCCAGTGTTTTTCAACCTTTTTTGAGCCGCGGCACATTTTCTACAATAAAAAAATCCCGCGGCACACCAACAACCTAAAAAGTTACAAAATGTCACATTGTAGCATAATACAGCATATATGGTAGATCATTATTGCGCTACCTACTGGCATGGAAGAGTATTCAGTGTTTCAAGTAAACCAGATCGCTCCATCAGACAAAAAAAAAAGTGTTATCACTTTGTTAGAAAAATGAAAATAAAGTTATGCAAAAAATAACTAATATTTAGTTACTACTAAATAGCTTATTGTGGAAAACAATAAGTATTGCAAAACAAAACGGAATGAGTGCAGATGTGTGCGCATCATGTTGTATCAGTATTAGTGGCTGCAGTGAGCTGCTTTCCTCCACAAATCTTTTTAAAACGGGGTTGTAGATTTGATACGGCTCTCAATTCATGCTCAATGATGAGAGACAACAGCAGAAAGACGACCTCACAGAGATCTCATAAAGATCGGCTTTTGGCGAAATGCCAAGAATCGGCGCATGCGCAAGAGTAACCTGTTAACGGCGGACTGTGAACATTTAAAATCAGCATTTCCTCTTGCGCCACACCTGTAATAAATACCTGTAATAAAGGTATTACACATGTAATAAATACCGCCCAGTTTGATAAATACTGACTTAAAGGAAACATGGTGTTCATTTATGCATCGGGTGGAACTCCGCGTGCAGAGGTGTAGACGCGACCCATAAATGACATGCTGTGTGGATACGATCAATAACATACCGCCGTTTAGTTTGTTTAATAGCAAAACAAGGTGCAGACCTGTTCTATATTACTCTGCCAGCCACTATATTGCAGCTCAGACGCTCAACAATGAAAAATAATTTGCGGCAACTAAATAATATTTTTTTGGACCAATTAAGTGAAATTGGACATTTTCCCACGGCACACCTGACGATCTCTCACGGCACACTGGTGTGCCGCGGTACAGTGGTTGACAATCACTGCTTTAGGCAATATTATCAGAAAACACATTTTATTCACCTTATATATGCTTCCTTTAGGCAATATTATCAGAAAACACTCCATAAACTTTCACTGCTATGCCGATGATACTCAACTATATCTATCGATCAAGCCAGATGAAATCCACCAGGTCGCTAAGCTTCAAGCGTGTCTTAAAGACATCAAAACCTGGATGACCTGCAACTTCCTGCTGCTGAACTCGGACAAGACTGAAGTTATTCTACTCGACCCAGAACACCTCAGAAATCAATTATCTGACGATATGGTTTCTCTGGATGGCATCGCTCTGGCATCCACCACCACCGTAAGGAATCTCTGAGTTATTTTTGACCAGGACCTATCCTTTGGCTCCCACGTGAAACAGATCTCAAGGACTGCCTTTTTTCACCTACGGAACATCTCAAAGATCCGGCACATCCTGTCTCAAAGTGATGCAGAAACATTGATCCACGCATTTGTTACTTCAAGACTGGATTACTGTAACTCCTTATTATCAGGCTGCTCCGGAAAGTCCCTTGGGTCTCTCCAGCTGATCCAGAATGCTGCAGCTCGTGTACTAACAAGGACTCGGAAGAGAGATCACATTACTCCTGTACTAGCTGCTCTCCACTGGCTTCCTATAAGATCGAGAATCATGTTTAAAATCCTTCTCCTCACCTACAAAGCCTTAACTGGTGATGCACCATCATATCTTAAAGAGCTTATAGTGCCATATTACCCCACTAGAGCGTTACGCTCACTGAATGCAGGGTTACTTGTGGTTCCCAGAGTCTTAAAAAGTAGGTTGGGGGCTAGAGCTTTCAGTTATCGTGCTCCTCTTCTGTGGAATCAGCTTCCACTTTCAGTCCGGGGGGCAGGCATTTGTCCAGTCACTTCTGAACCTCTGTAAAAACCTGTGTAAACATGTCTGTATTCCCTAAACAGTTAATGCCATATGTTGGTAATATCCATTGAAATAAAGCTGAAAGTCTACACTTAAAATCCATTGCAGTCGTGTAAATCAGAAAAATAAAAACACCCTTTTTTCAGCCACAACAGATCAACACAAAGTCACTGTGACACTACCAGCTGAAATATAACAATACAAAAAAAAAAAAGTTTCTCATTCACTAATATGTTGTTAAAAATGTTCTTACTTTGTGCAGAAAATTACCATCAAATTCATGACATAATGCGTTATGTAAGGTGATGGTTACACTCGTCTTTTCAATGGGATGATTTGTCCCACGATGATGCATTAAACCGGCAAGACGCAAGACGCAAGACACACACACACACACACACACACACAGTCACTTCTCACAGTTCTTACTGAAGCATGGCGGCGTCCACCGCACTCCCTGCGGCCCGGTGCTCTTCCAGGCCGGGCCTCCGGGCATCTCCGTTCTGGACAGCAGCGTCTCCAGGAGGCCGGCAAAGCTCTGGCTCTTGTTCCTCGGGGAGCTCGGTGCCGCTCTGACCCCGGTCCCGTCCCCCAGGTCTCCGTCCACCATGTCATCGTCCCGGCTGCAGGCCTCACCGGCCTCCTGCATCTGTCCCAGGCCAAACCCTCACGGGGCAGTCGGCACGGTACGGATTTCCTACACCTGCCAACACACATGTTGATGTGTGTGAACCTAAAACTTCCCACGAGTATTTCCTTTGCTGGCACTTGCAGACTTTCCCGTCTAGTTATTTAATCTATAAACTGTGTTTTAAGGGTCACATAACTCAATACCTACAAGAACTGACTTAATGCTGGGGTCCAGGTTACTGGCAGGAGGACACTGGGGCATAGCTTGGAACACAACACTCAGGGTTCATAACCATCCTGACCAGTGGATTTCATGACTTTTCCATGACTTTAAACCAAATGTCCATGAGCAAACATTTAGTGAAATCTGGGTGTAAACATGAAAAAGTGAGTAAATGTAGTATTTAAACTAACAATGAGAATACAAAGCATACAGTAAACCTTAAATGACACAAATGAATGAGACAATAGTTTGATTAAAAGAATAAACATTTATATAGATGCCTGTATGTATGCCTGCTTATATTTTGAGCGTCTTTCTTTTAAAAGCATATTAATTATTTCAAACTCAGCGTAAATGAACGTCATGAACACATGAATATAACACATTTACATGACTTTTCCAGGTTCTGTCTGTAGTGTTATACAGCAGCAGTCAGCTTCAGTCAGAGGACTTCATTGTTTTAGTGGAGACCCCTCTGGAGTTCATCATTAGGTGGTGTCCCCCTTTAAAAGCTCCGGGCAGACATCTGACAGGTAGACTGCAGTCTGTTATTCCAGGAAACCAGACATTTAAAGTGGTACTTTTGTGCGATTTCTCTATCCCTTTTCATTCATGGAAAGACTTTATGAAACGTGAAAACTAAACCGGAACTAAACCATATTTGTTCGAGAAATTATTAAACTGTAATTATTTTTTTATTAACGACTTCCTCTTACCGTGATATTCCTGTCGGTGCTGTCCAGCCTCCAGACACACAGACGGGAGGTCGGTCAACTTTTATCCAGGTTCTACCGACGAAGCGGCTTCTAAAGCTCCCAGGTGAACCCGGTCCTCACCTGCCGCGTCAAGCTACAAAGCGGAAACACCGAGCTACTTCCGGTCATTACTTTCAAATTAAACTCCAACGCGCGTATAGTGTAGCCGAGGGTTTATCTTGCGCCTATACTTCACTTTATTAAAACACCGTTAGTTTGCACAAGACGGCAACCACTTTCATTCTCGTCACTCTTTTCCAGAACATTTCCTTTTCTCCTTCCGTTTTCTCCTTCACAATAAAGGCCCAAGAAACATACACCAGAACACTGCTTACTAGAGAGCCGTTTAAGTACTCAATATAATAGCTTACAGTAGCTTCCTCATGAAGCAATACTACCAGCTAAATAATAAAAGTGGCTTAAAAATGAGTGACTTAAAAACGAGACGCCGCAGTGAAACTGAGTCGGGTCTTAAGGTGGAATCATTTGTGGAGTTGAAGCTGAAAGTAGTTCAGTGAGTGTCATAGCCGGAGGGAATAGTTAAAAGGAGCCTCATGTGAAACTGTTGAGCAAATATTGGATGAAGGTGTGTCTGTGAAAGGAGTGTGACAAAGAGATATGGAGTATGGAGCCCAACGACCCGCTTTTCACACTGTTTGTTTTATTCACTTGAAGCAACTTATCTCTCAATAGGCATCTATTGGTAATATGTGTCCGTTTCTGTCAATCCATCCATGGGAAACAGAAAAAACTAATTTAAAAGGCTCCTGTACAGATCTAACAGTCACTATGCAAAAAAAACAAAAATCTGTGGAGGTACAAAAACAAACAAAAAGTGCTCAACGTGCACGTAACACAAATAAATACAGACAACATTTCAGCTGTTCAAGGAATTCTTCGCCTCCACAACGATCATTTATATATCAGTCACTCACCCGGTGTTTCCTTGCAAATCGTTTTCCTCAAGAGTTCAAGGTAACACGTGGTTAGTAATTGATATAAAAATGGTCATTTTGGGGTTTGAAGTATTTCTTTAATAAGGAACACTTTTGGGGGATTATTCAAATGAATCCCTGTGCTTTTATATTATTATTATTACAAGCCTGTATCGGCCTACGGAATCACATTTAATTCAGGTTCTTCGAGACAATCTCGTTGTGAAAATGTCTTGTTCATAGGACGTCCCCATGAGGCGTGACTACAGATACGGCTACGTGGAGAACCATTGAAGCTCTGGGGATCAAGCTTACAATCGGGGGGGAAATAAAGTCAAAAAGCGTCTCCGCGTGGCACTAATCGCCCTCCATACATAGCCAGAAATCCACATGACAGAGAAAAAAAAACTGGAACTGTGTCCCAGTACGGCAGCGCTGAGTGCGTTAGTCACTGTTGTAGTCCTCCATGATCGGGTCCTCCTCCTCCAGAAGGACCCGGCTCGTGGTCGGTTGGGGCTGACTGGCTGGCAGACCTTCCTCAACCCCAACCGGACGCTCCTCTTCCTCCTCGCTGTCCAGCTGGGCCGGCTCCTTGTCCGCCAGAGCCTCCAGTTTTAATCTGACAAAGACAGAAACAAGGCAATTCAATTTTAAACACACCGGGACTTGACTCAGTCATCTCCGCTACTTAGACGAGCCCGATCGGTTTGACTAACATGAACTTTCACACTCGGGACTCGTTGTAGCGAGCAGGTAGCACGCTACAGCATGCAGTAAGCTACAGCACACTACAGCGCGCAGCATGCAACAGCAGGCAGCACGCTACAGCAGACAGCATGCAGCGCGCTACAGCACGCAGCACGCTACAGCACGCAGCACGCTACAGCACGCAGCACGCAGCACGCTACAGCACGCTACAGCACGCTACAGCACGCTACAGCAAGCAGCACGCTATAGCAAGCAGCACGCTACAGCAAGCAGCACGCTACAGCAAGCAGCACGCTACAGCAAGCAGCACGCTACAGCAAGCAGCACGCTACAGCACGCTACAGCACGCAGCAGCACGCTACAGCAAGCAGCACGCTACAGCAAGCAGCACGCTACAGCACGCAGCAGCACGCTACAGCATGCAGCACGCTACAGCATGCAGTAACGCATGGATGCTGCCAACTATTAGCGCTCTGTTGGTAGAAATGTGCTCTCGCTTACAGACACCACAGAGTCAAACCAGTCCACCAGGTGGTGTCGAGTAGGTCAATGCATTACATTTCATTTAGCTGACTTACAATAAGTGCATTCAACCATGAGGACAAACTCAGAACAACAAGAATCAAGTAATCCCTCTTAAATATTATTTGGACAAAAAAAAAAAAAAAACTATTTTTGTCCGTTGAAATAAAATCATCCTGGCTGCTCGGATCCTTTTTGGGATCACAGACTCCGCAGTGGACCCAGAGACGCGCTTGAAGAGAAGACGCCTGCCGTACCTGCCGGGGAACCGCCTCAGGGACATCTGACCCACGTCCTGGATGAAGGCGATCTGAGCTGGGAGACAGAACACTTCACCGTTAATGAGTTCACAAAACTCTGTGGGCTGTGGCCAGATTCACCACACAGCAAAATTACCAAACTAATATGACAGAAGCAATACCAAAATGTCACCTCAAGAATAAAAGTACAACTTTAAAAGTCCGGCCTGACATGGTTTTGCTTTGATCCGTCGTGTAGACGTCCAGTGGCAGATACAGATGTGTGTGTGCGCGTGTGTGTTACCTTGGTTCCTCATCGGGTTGGTGAGTTTGGCCAGGTATGGCAGCAGCTCCGTCTGCAGGCTGACTGGTGTCAGACAGAAGCTCCTGAACAGCGACTGGGCAGCCAGGCAGTTCTCTCGGTGCTGAGGGGTCAACATCGGTGTCATTAGAGTCTGAGCTATCGTCACGGACCGTGGACCCGGTCACAGAACAGCTGGCGGTTCCGATCGTCATCAGACCTCCTCCACTCTTAACTGTTGAACAGCGGAGTCCCTCAGGGCCCCGTTCACCCTGCTGCACTTTCTACATTCAAACACTCTAATGCGTTCTTCTTGTGCAACTTTTATATTCAATGTTTATTTAAATATCTGCTCATACATTTTCTATTTTTAAATGGTGAAATCTTGTATACAATAATCAATACTTGAAATGTCAAATATGTGTTTGAATTGACAATATTTAGAAACCGTGCGTAGTCACACTTTGTCCACCAGAAAGCACGACTAACTGTGTGCCGCCTCCACAGAGGAGCGTCTCACCTTCTTGTTGACCAGCAGCCAGTTGGGTTTGTGAAGCGGTCTGAAGCCGACCGACACCTGTTGGGAGTTGGAGTGAAGGAGCCCCCTGGTGGCCACTGAAGACCCGTACTGCCCCAGGGTGCTGCGGCTCTGAAAGCAGCACAGAGGGTGGTGTTCTGTATATTAATGCGTGCAGACAGCTGGAACGCTTCAGTTTCCACGGATGAAAAGCGTTTCATGTTCCATTTCTTTGGTGCCGAGGTAGAGACTGACCGTCCAATCAGACGAGAGGAGGTCGGCGTCGGACAGATACTCGCTGGCGCGCTCCACGTCCTCCACCTCGGAGAAGAAGTCCAGGTAGTTCTGGTGCAGGTACAGGTTGAAGAAGTCTCCTGACATGTGCGAGCGCTCAACGACCAGCTGAACAAAGAGACACGGAGAGCCGAGTTCGTTGTGTTCAAAGACTAAAAAGACACATGAGGTTTGTTACCCGTTAATAATACTAGAAAGAAAGAAAAAGCAGGTGTGCACCTCAGGTTCTACGAGCAAAGCTTCTCTGTGATGATGAGACAGGTGAGAAGGTAGACCGGGTCCAGGGGCACAATCTGCTGCTTCAGAATCATCATGCTTCCCTCCTGTTGGTGAAAAACCACCAAGGATACAAATGAGGAGTCAAACTTGAATTCTCTCTCCTGACCACCAGGGGGTGACTCCTCTGGTTGTATAGAAGTCTAGGCTTCATGTGTTAAAGCTGCATTCTCTCTCCTGACCACCAGTCAGTAGATCCAATACGCACACAACACTTGTAGGTAGGTCCTGTCTGGATGCAGGACTCACGTTTGCAGTGCAGGATCTTCCCCAGCGCTCTGAAAAGGAACAGCGACGCGTCTTTCCCTCCGACGGCCTGCTCGCCGTCCAGCTCCTTCGTCAGTTTGGACTTCTTCCCCCTCGGGTTCGCTCTGGAGACGGCTTTGCCCAGTGGCGGAGCGCGTCCGTCCTTCTTCATCCTCCACAGCCCGTCTTCCAGCGACGAGTCTGGAAAGTCACAGCGAGGACAGACAGGGGTTTTCATTTTGACGTCAGTCGATGAAACGGGTCGTTAACACTGGGTTCATACACACTCTGACCAATGCATTCCATGACTTCAAACCAAATGTCCATGAGCAAACATTTAGTGAAATCTGGGTGTAAACAGTAAAAAGTGAGTAAATGTAGTATTTAAACTAACAATGAGAATACAAAGCATACAGTAAACCTTAAATGACACAAATGAATGAGACAATAGTTTGATTAAAAGAATAAACATTTATATAGATGCCTGTATGTATGCCTGCTTATATTTTGAGTCTTTCTTTTAAAAGCATATTCATTATTTCAAACTCAGCGTAAATGAACGTCATGAACACATGAATATAACACATTTACATGACTTTTACAGGTTCTGTCTGTAGTGTTATACAGCAGCAGTCAGCTTCAGTCAGAGGACTTCATTGTTTTAGTGGAGACCCCTCTGGAGTTCATCATTATGGAGGACTTTTTTTTTTCTTCAAGGACTTTTCCAGGCCTGGAAATAACCTTTTTAAAACTCCATGACTTTTCCAGGTTTTCCATGACCGTAAGAACCCTGATATTTGTTCAAAGGCAGTTCATGGTCACTGAAATAAGTTTGACTTGGTGGCCTCACCTGGGAGGGAGGAGAACTGGAGGCTGTTGATGGCGCTGCGGACGTCTCCTGCGCTTCCTGAACACAGCGTCTCCAACACCGCCTGGCCCGTGACGCACATCCTCCCAGAGCTCTGCTCACAATGACGGGGGAATAACACGCTGCAGAAATCACGTCAAAACCAACCGCAGCGACATGTGTGAAGAACTGCCAGGATTCCTTTCACCTTTCCGGCCTCCGCCGATGAAATCCGAGTCAGGACCTTCATCATCGTGGTTGGAGCCACGGGGTTAAAACTGGAAGCACACAAGACCATGTTCAGTGGGATCCAGAGGGTTAGGGGCAGATGTTGTGCATCAAAAGTCCTTTTCAGACCCCTTTGAGCCACTGAACGGCTTTTAATGTGAAAAGTCTGAGCAGGAAGTGCTACATCTCTAAGATTATGGTTCAACTAGCGATATTTGTTCTAAAGAGTTTGATCAAGAAAAGCCAATCAGAAGATCCGATCACATCACGCTTTGTTTGTGAACTGAAACGTTTTCCTGCTCTGTAATTCGCTCTTAGAGCAACGCAGCTAGTCACACGTCTGATAAAGTATTCATCCCATGCTTAATAAAATCATCTGAAGACATAATTTGAGAGATGTTTGTAAGTTTATTGTACAAAAGGCTAAAAAAGGGATTAAAAGAAGATGTATTTCTATTGTAGGAGTTAAATTATGGAACAACGCCAAAATGGAGCAGTCAACTCATTTTTGGTTTTCAAAAGAATTATTTATAAAACTATTTTTGAGGGTTACAAGTGTGAATGAAATGTATGTATATGGAAGATTTGATTTTTTTCTTTATTTCGAATTAATTATCTGATTTAATTGATAATAATTTAGGATTTTTGCTTCTACCTATACCTTTTCAGTCTTTCTGTTTTGTAGATTATATAGAATATTGTAATGATTGACTGAATAAAACACTCGTTTCTGCTAGACTCCTCTGCCAAATGGGGATCACGCTATCCACCACGTTGGGTGGTTCAAACAAATAAACGTGAATTAAATAGCGGCTTTTACTGAAACACACACTGCAGTCCACGTCTGAGATCGAGCTCCAGCTGACAGGAGTTTCTTGGAGCTCCACGGTGGGTTTTGTGTCAAAGGTTAAAAGGTCAAAGCCTACCTGATGCTGCTGATGTCCAGCTCCTCCTGCACCTCTCTGGGGAACAGGAAGCGTGAGCTGCTGTCTCCGCTCAGACTGTCCGACACGACGAACACCAGGGGACACCGGCTGGTCTTCACAAAGCGCCTGCAAGACAAGCAGCGGGGCACGATGTCACAGGAGCAGGGGGACAACACGAGGCGGCAGCGATCAGATTCACGGGACTTAGATGTCAGTACTTTGTACCTCGTCCTGTAGGACAGCGTTCAAACAGCCACAACCAGGAAAAGACATGGGAGACACATTAAAAAGCCTTTGGGGTTCTTTCCTTCGATTGATTCCCACCTCATTCTATTATTTATTTATTTTAAAAAGGCATTTAAAAAAAATTATAATAATATTATATATATATATATATATATATATATATATATATATATATATATATATATATATATATATATATATATATATATATATATATATATATATATATAATGTATGATAATAAATATAAATACAATATAGTATAATCATTTGTAATACATTTTTATTACCGTAAACGTCAGGTTACGAGCCGCTGGGGCTCCTGCTAGCGCTCCGTCACTTCCCCGCTAACTTCCGCTAGCTCCCCGAAAACCACCGAAGGTAGCGGGACCAGGCTCGACACCCGATTTGGGCAGAGGGGACGCGGGCAGTAGCAGCAGCAGCGGGCAGTAGCAGCAGCAGCAGCCGGTAGCAGCAGAAGCGCTAGCTAGCATTGGTACTAGCTTGCTACAGCGGGGACACTGATCAGCCGTAGGAGCGGCTTGTAAGCCGACGTTTACGGTATAGTCCCTTGGTAATACTCGTCCGGGCGATTGGGGTTATTATACTATTTTACATTTATCTGTACACACGTGTATGGTTCTCTTTCTCCCTTTTCCTTTCATTGAAATTCATTTTATTTTTTTATGCATAAATGGAACTCTGTATACATGTATCGCAATGTAAATTCAGCATTATCTGTTTATTTTTTTCCCATCGTTCTCTTTTTTTCGGTGTGAAAGCATGAAAAAAAAAAGAAAGAAGAAAAGGCTCTGATTTCACCTGAGAATGTCGTGCAGGCTGCTGGGCTGCCGGTAGAACTGGTTCGGGAAATCCTTAGGAGGGAAAAGTGGTGACTAAACATGGCGCCTTTACAGATGTCAAGACAATCAGATAATCAGACAATCCTGCTCTCAGCAGAGGACGGGGAGTTAAAATGTTCCCACAGATCAGTGTTAAACACAGAATAAGAATCTAATAAGAGAACATTTTCACTTGGTTCATCTCACTTCAAATCAGGTTTTTTTGTTTTTTTATCCCAATGGGTTCATGACAGTACCAGAAAACACTCAGCACCACCTAGTGGACTGGAGAAGCACTCATGTGTGTGACTGGTTTACAAAACAAAAAGGCCGGTGCCTCCGCCAACGGGTTAGGGTGCAGCGCGGCACGTACCTCCACCAGGATGAGCTTCCCGTCGCCGGCCGCGCCGTCGCCCACCATCTTCAGGCAGTTGTACTTGTTTGCTCGGAGGAGGAAGTCCTGGAACTGGGCCAACTGGGAGGTGCTGCTGGGGAAGCCGTTGGTCCTCCAGTCTGGCGGAAGACGGAGAGTCAGAGACAGCGTGCGGACACGGGACGGATCGATTTCATGCCTCCCATGTGCTGATGTATATGTACTGCACATACGGAGCACTAATGTAATATTGTAAAATGTATTATTGTCATCACTGGTTGGTAGATTTTGACGCAAAAAACCTGCGCTGTTCTGAGAACCCAACAGCGCCACACTGGGAGAGGTCTTGTATGAAAGGTGCTATACATAATTAATAAAATATATATACATATATACATATGTGTTAGAGGTTACCCATTTTAGGTTTTAAATGCATAAAAGAACCACATAAATGTGTTTATTGCATCAAGGCTTTTTGACTGTCAGGAACCTCTATTTCCACAAAATAAAAATAAAAAAAATCACTAAATTATAAAACGCTCTGGTTGAAATGATGACCTTTGTGTTTTTAGGGTCGGTTTTGACCCATTTATAAAAATAAGATTTGCTTGATTGGTTGTTTTTTTGACCTTGCAAATCTATATGTTGTGTTATGACTTGTTCTGCTTTTCATTTTGTGTTTGTATTAAAGTTATATTGCTGAAAAAAATACTTTAGCCTTTTTCTTGAAGTAAATATATTTGGGTCGAAATTGACGTAACACCATAGATGTTATTATACTTAATAACATTAAAATTAAAAAATAAAACAAATGTATTTAAGAGTAATAGTCAGGTAACACAACAACCTTTTATTTATTTATTTATTTATTTATTTATATGATTCTCTTGAGGTTCATTTTACCATTTCTTTAATTGAAATGGAGGTATCCTGACAAAGAAAAGGCCCAGAGGTAACACGCTAACACAAGAGATGCTAACAGGAAGCTAACACAAGAGATGCTAACAGAAAGCTAACACAAGAGATGCTAACAGAAAGCTAACACAAGAGGAAGGATAGAGAGATATATCACTCTATATATAGAGTGAGGGCGCCTCCTCACCGTGCTGGTCGCTGCTGTACGGCTCCGGGTTGGAGGGGTTGCTCCACTCCTGAACCCTGAGGCCCAGCTCCAGAGACAACACCTGGACCGTGGCGGTCTTCCCACAGCCCGACGGTCCCGTCAGCAACAAGACGCCGCCCTGTGGACGACAGCGGCCGAGCCAAACCTGAACCCGTCATCCTTACTGGCATTTATATTGCGTGTGTTTAGAAGTGGCCTCACAGTCATCAGTCACTGACATTGTGAAACTTCGTTTACCTTTGATGCGCTCGAGTGAACTCTCAACCAGTTCTCCACTTCCTCGATCTTCTTCTTGTGGACAGCAAGCTCGGCCTGCACAAAACACCCAAAGGTACCTTTGTTTATTTGAAGAAGCAAACAGTTTAGACCGTGAGAATGCAGATGTCAATGTGGTAACGTAGATAGGAACATTTTTTGATTCATTTTATAGTTTGATTATACGGAAATAGGTTTGTTCCAGGACCGTGTTTTCTTTTTGTTTTGTGTCAAGAAATATGCAACGATCAATAAATTACCTTCAACTTTACACCTGGACATCAATTACACGCGTCAGAAAAGTTAGCAAAAGAGCAACCACGTAGTGAGCTTAGTTTTTGGATACAAACAACATGTGATTAGAGCCTCGGCCTCCAGACAACCATTACACCAACTGGACACAGAAAATGACTTGCAAATGGCCATATGTACGTTGAAAGAGTAAAACAAATAAAAGGGTTTTAAAGCTATTGCATGCAATGGTGCAAATGATAAGTGATGTGGTCCTAAAACCCAGAAAAGATTTTTGGTCAATGGGTTTTGTATCCAACGGGTTTTTGGGTCGATGAATGAAAGAGATTTTAACGTTTTGCTCTACAACATAAAACACGTCAGTAAAAACCTCTTTACTCTTTTAAAGAAGGCGGTTGCCAACGAGCGGCTAAATGAGACGACTAAACGCCACGACCTCCGTTAGCTCAGCGGCGGAGACGTGAAGTCATGTGACCGCGGTGCCGTTCGTTTACGGTTTAGCGTTAGCTCTTTACTTCTGCCGATAGCGTTCACGCTGCAAAAAAACAATACAAAGGCCGTTCGTTTGAGAAGATTATCTTGCGGAGTAAAAACCTGCGAGTGTCAGTTTGCCACAGAGCTCATTTTCTACGATAATCCAACAGAAAAAGGCCACTTTTGGTGGAGGGAACCAGTAGGCTGCCAGCTTCCTGGTTGGAACAGAAACACTCCTGCAGCATTCAAGAGGACTGCCTCGTGGATTGAGACTGACAGGAAAAATCTGGATTTGTAGGCGGTTTATTACTGGGTTAGCCAAACACGGACTCATCTGGACTTTGTATCCATGAATTGGTTTCCAAGACATTTATCAATATAACGGTTTAGACATCACATCTGATATTATGTTCCAGTGAGATTTTCATTGACAAAAATGCTGACTAAATTGCTAGCTTAAATGCTAGCTTCAAAATGCCATCTTGAAAAGCTTTTAAAATTGTCAGATTGTCTTTTGACTTAGGCAAAATAAAATGTCCTAAGTCACACTCTTGACATGTTCTACTACAGGGGTAGAATCACATGATCTGTTCAACTGAGGATGTAGAAGATTATACCAGAGGTGGCCAGTATCATGACATTTTTTTGGCCATTATTTTCAGGCGGACGTCGTCCAGACACGTGTCGCTGCTCAGCGAAGCTATGAAGATGAGGAAGCGACCAAACCTGCTGCTAACAGGTGAGGAGACTCACTGCTGCGCGTGTTCACGCACTCATCCACTCACTCAGTCACCATGGAGGAGTTATTACTGTTAGACAAGCCAGTGGGAGATGAGTCTGTGCATCTAATGTGAAGTCATGAGTTATGTCTCCCACGCTGCTTTGAATTTCGTCACCTTCCTAAAATAATGGCCAAAAAAATGTCATGATACTGGCCACCTCTGGTATAATCTTCTACATCCTCAGTTGAACAGATCATGTGATTCTACCCCTGTAGTACAACATGTCAAGAGTGTGACTTAGGACATTTTATTTTGCCTAAGTTAAAAGACAATCTGACAATTTTAAAAGCTTTTCAAGATGGCATTTTGAAGCTAGCATTTAAGCTAGCAATTTAGTCAGCATTTTTGTCAATGAAAATCTCACTGGAACATAATATCAGTAATCATAACATAATGTGACCGGTATTACAGTATGCCTGTTGTCAGTGTCTAGAGGCAGCTTGTCCACTATATTACATTTGGTCAAGTTGTTTGTTTTCTGAACAAATGACTTGGGCCATTATTTTAGGAAGGTGACACAGACACATCGCTCGTTGGCTGCATCCAGATGTGTCCGTGGGCAAAAGCAAACGTCCAAAAGCGACGGCGCTGACCTGTGAGCGCGGCGAGTATCGGTCCACCCACGACTCATCCTGGTCCCCGGGGGCCGGCTCTCTGGGCGGGCAGGAGGAGCGAGGCTCCCCGGCCCGCCTCCTGGGCCTCTTGGGCTCGGCCTTGGAGCTGGAAGCCTGGAGGCCCTTCCTCCGTCTGGACGGAGCAAAGCTCTCAGATGGCAAGTCGGAGAAGGACGGATCCACCCAGTGGCTCGGCTGTTATGAAGACAGACAAACAGAATGAAGTGGAGATTCACGAGGAAGGAGGACCATAGATCAACGTTTACAAATAAAGACGAATACTAGACAGAACGAATACTAGACATACTAGACAGATGTCATACATACACACACACATACATATATATATATATATATATATATATATATTATACACACATACATATATGTGTGTATATATGTATGTGTGTGTATATATATATAAATAAATAAACACACAGACACACAGGGTACGGAAAGTATTCAGACCCCTTTAAATATTTCACTATTTGTTTCATTGCAGCCATTTGCTAAAATCCAAAAAGTGCATTTTATTTCTCATAAATGTACACTCAGCACCCCATCTTGACAGAAACCAGAAAACAGACGTGTAGAAATGTTTGCACATTTATAAAAAGAAAAAACTGAAATATCACATGGTCATAAGTATTCAGACCCTTTGCTCAGTATTGAGTAGAAGCACCCTTTTGAGCTAGTACAGCCATGAGTCTTCTTGGGAATGATGAAACACGTTTTTCACACCTGGATTTGGGGATCCTCTGCCATTCTTCCTTGCAGATCCTCTCCAGTTCCGTCAGGTTGGATGGTGAACGTTGGTGGACAGACATGTTCAGGTCTCTCCAGAGATGCTCAATTGGGTTCAGGTCAGGGCTCTGGCTGGGCCAGTCAAGAATGGTCACAGAGTTGTTCCCAAGCCACTCCTTTGTTATTTTAGGTGTGTGCTTAGGGTCATTGTCTTGTTGGAAGGTGAACCTTCGGCCCAGTCTGAGGTCCAGAGTACTCTGGAAGAGGTTTTCTTCCAGGATATCTCTGTACTTGGCCGCATTCATCTTTCCTTCAATTGCAACCAGTCGTCCTGTCCCTGCAGCTGAAAAACACCCCATAGCATGATGCTGCCACCACCATGCTTCACTGTTGGGATTGTATTGGGCAGGTGATGAGCAGTGCCTGGTTGTCTCCACACATACCGCTTAGAATTAACGCCAAAAAGTTCAACCTTGGTCTCATCAGACCAGAGAATCTTATTTCTCATAGTCTGGGAGTCCTTCATGTGTTTTTTGGCAAACTCTATGCGGGCTTTCATATGTCTTGCACTGAGGAGAGGCTTCCGTCGGGCCACTCTGCCATAAAGCCCCGACTGGTGGAGGGCTGCAGTGATAGTTGACTTTGTGGAACTTTCTCCCATCTCCCTACTGCATCTCTGGAGCTCAGCCACAGTGATCTTTGGGTTCTTCTTTATCGCTCTCACCAAGGCTCTTCTCCCACGATTGCTCTTTGGCTGGACGGCCAGGTCTAGGAAGAGTTCTGGTCGTCCCAAACTTCTTCCATTTAAGGATTATGGAGGCCACTGTGCTCTTAGGAACCTTGAGTGCTGCAGAAATTCTTTTGTAACCTTGGCCAGATCTGTGCCTTGCCACAATTCTGTCTCTGAGCTCCTTGGGCAGTTCCTTCGACCTCATGATTCTCATTTGCTCTGACAAGCTGTAAGGTCTTATATAGACAGGTGTGTGCCTTTCCTAATCAAGTCCAATCAGTTTAATTAAACACAGCTGGACTCCAATGAAGGAGTAGAACCATCTCAAGGAGGATCAGAAGAAATGGACAGTATGTGAGTTAAATATGAGCGTCACAGCAAAGGGTCTGAATACTTATGACCATGTGATATTTCAGTTTTTCTTTTTATAAATTTGAAAGATTTTCTGTCAAGATGGGGTGCTGAGTGTACATTAATGAGAAATAAAATGAACTTTTTTGATTTTAGCAAATGGCTGCAATGAAACAGAGTGAAAAATGTAAAGGTCTGAATACTTTCCGTACCCACTGTATGTATGTATGCATGCATGTATGTATGTATGTATGTAATGATGTAAACAAATGGTTACATGAAAAGGTAAGGTGTTAAACCAACCATATATATATATATATATATATATATATATATATATACATACATATACACACACACACACACACACACACACACACACACACACACACACACACAAAAAAAACAGACACACACACACACACACACAAGTTCTGCCACTTGAAGAACTCACTCTGCTTGAAGCAGCTCTCTCTCCCACAGGAGGCTTGTCCATCCTCACATCGAGGGGAGCAGTTGTTGTTGTTGATGCTGCTTTTAGATCGAGCTAACACAGGGCATCACAAACAGAGCATGGTCATCTCAGTACACATCATAAAGAACGAGGTTTCCTATTGCTTTAGCTTTAGCATAGCTGTGTCCCTTGTTATTGTGCTGCCAGACATGCGCACACTACGGTGTCCGTTAAGGGGTAAACACCTATTAAACGTGCTTTTTAGTTGATATACGGAACATTCACATGTCGACTGCAGACTGAGGGAAGGGGTTAGCTAACATTGACTAACTTGTTAGTTAATATTGAGCTAATACGACGTATCTTCATTAACTTACCTCAGAACCCCCGGTGTTTCCGTCACTTCTAACTCTTTGCTCGGCTTCTATAAGGTTTAATGAGTAGCTACTTCTTCTTCTTCTTCTTCTTCTTCTTCTTCTATAAATGAGTAGCTACTTCGTCTTCTATAAATCAGTAGCTACTAATTAGGAAGTCACGTTAAACGGCACTGCGAACTTCCATCGGCTGTGAGGCTAATACAAGTGAAGTTTACATATTTAAACTCGGTGGAGTCGGTGTGCCGCAAACCGGCCGCTGGTTGACGTAAAGCCGACGTGAACGCAGCTCACTCACGGCAGTTGTTTAGTGAACAGTCTGCTTCCTCGGCTGGCGAGATAAACGTTCACCGCGAGCTGCCAGCCGTCCATTTTGTCGCAGCCCCTCGTTCAGGTTTGTTGTTTGCCTGTAAACAGAGAGGCTTTACGTGTAGTAGACAGTGGAGAGATAACATGGAGACTTTCTGTCTTTCAGGCGGACGTCGTCCAGACACGTGTCGCTGCTCAGCGAAGCTATGAAGATGAGGAAGCGACCAAACCTGCTGCTAACAGGTGAGGAGACTCACTGCTGCGCGTGTTCACGCACTCATCCACTCACTCAGTCACCATGGAGGAGTTATTACTGTTAGACAAGCCGGTGGGAGATGAGTCTGTGCGGCTGTTCTCAGCCTCACTGCGTCACGTGACCTGGTTTAATGGGAACAACTGAATATGATTCAAGATGTTTTTATTGTCATGCACAGATAACAGAGTTACTCTGTACAATGACAAGCTTATTTAGCTGGGTCCTCCTAACACACACAACAATACAACAATATGATAACAGTTATCCTCAGTGTATAAAGTGCACTGCTGCAAATATGTAGTTTTATTTAACTATTCAATGTCAATCCCAGCTGCTCTCGTTTTTTTATTGAGATATATTGGGTCTATCTAAATAAAAAGGGTGTGTATATATATATATATATATATATATATATATATATATATATATATATATATATTCCTTTTTATTTTATCTTGTGTATTTCATCACTTTTCTTGTATATATTTGTTCATATTTTCTGTCTTTTCTTTAATATTTGTGATTTATTAGTTTTTTGCAGTACTTACATTTAAGGTTTACTGTATGCTTTGTATTGTCATTGTTAGTTTAAATACTACATTTACTCACTTTTTCATGTTTACACCCAGATTTCACTAAATGTTTGCTCATGGACATTTGGTTTAAAGTCATGGAAAAGTCATAAAATCCACTGGTCAAGATGTGAACCCTGAGAGTGGCTCTTACTGTGTTTTGTGCAGCAATACAGCAAATTCCTTTTTTGATTGTAAAAATCTAGTTGGTAATTAATCTGATTCTGATCCAGGGACCCCTGGTGTTGGAAAGACTACTTTAGGGAAGGAGCTGGCCCAGCGGACCGGGCTGACTTACGTCAACATTGGAGACCTGGCCAAGGAAGGTAAAGACCTCTGACCTCACTTTAAAAAATGGACCGGAGCGTCCTTCATTCCTCCTCTGCTTTTAGAATATAAAAGCAGATAAATGTCAGATGTCCTGAGGCCATTCTAATGAATGAACCTGATTTCCACCCACAGGGGAGCTTTATGACGGCTATGATGAAGAGTATCAGTGCCCGATTCTGGATGAGGACGGGGTGAGTGAAATTCCACGTGCAAGCTTTCAACCTGGTGATGATGCACTTGATGTGTTCCGCATAGAACCTCCGAGGGTTCTCTTGGATTCAATTCAGTTTATTTTATGTAGCCCAAAATCACAAATACAAATTTGGCTCAGAGGGCTTTACAATCTGTACACATAACATCCCCCTCGGATGTGATTTGGTAACCACTGCACCGCTCTGTGTCTTGGTTAAAATCCCACAAGCTTGTCGGGTTCACCAGCAACCTTCATGTCCCGTGATGACATCATGAACGAGGGGTTTGAAGCTAACGGGGCGTAGCTTTTTAAGCCACTTTTCTTTTTGGATTTATTCCATTTCACGCCAAAGATGACGTTTTACACTATTATGTCATGATAAAGGGGTAATTTACCGTCGCCCAATACTCATTTCACTGTTTGGAGATTGAACGCTGTATAACGGCACCGAATGGAACCTCAGTCAATCGACAGTTTGCTCTTATTTATATATATTTATTATTTTAAATACAAGCAGGCTCGAGCAAGACCCTGTGCTGACTGCAGAGCAGCTGTTCGCTGTAATGACCCTGAACAGCATGCTCCCGTTATAATAGACCAACATTAAGTTAGTTGTTCCAAATGGTGTTGTACTGTTAGCTCCGTTATTTTTGCCTGGCAGGAAAATCGGCTGCTAACAGCTAACGTTAACTAGCGCTCCTCTGTACGACTTATTGTTCACAATGTGGCAGGATCGGCGACTCGAAACCATCAAACCATCAGCCTACGCATGTAGAAGAAGGCCAGCCTTGGTCTAAGGCTGGCCTTCTTTTTTTTAAATCTAAATAGATGAATATGTGCCAGTGAGTCTGTAAAAGACCAATGGAGGCCACTGAACTCTGGCTTTCAGGACTGCAGAGGTGATTGTGACAAACCGCAGAGCGCCGTGGTTCAGCGTGCAGAGGCAAGTGGTATTGCAACTTCCATAAAGTTGGGAGTCGTAGCGTAATTGCTAGAATCGAACATTCGAAGGCTACTTGCATGAGCCAGAAAACGATGCGGAGGAATTGAGGCGTACGGAAAAGGCTGCAGAAGGTCGAGCTCCTCTGCCGATGGCGGCGCAAATTAGGCTCGACCGTAAGGATTCAAGGTTCATTTATTGTTGTTTTAAACATAAGAGAGAGAAACAAATACATTGTGACTCTCACGTGAATACATTGTGTCTCTCTGTGGTCTGCAGGTGGTGGACGAGCTGGATGAGAAGATGGTAGAAGGCGGGATGATCGTCGACTATCACGGCTGCGACCTGTTCCCTGAGCGCTGGTTCCACATCGTCTTCGTCCTCCGCACGGACAACACCCAGCTGTACACGCGGCTGGAGAGCAGGTAACTGCCGCTTCACACGTCCACCTCAATGAACGCATGACTGTGGAACATCGGACTAGTAGCAGCAGGGGAAAAAACACGAACATCGGACTTGTCTTTAGCGGGAAACGTCCCAATCGGCATTGTTTTTATCGGCTAAGATCAGCAGTGATGTGCTAATTAGTTTGCCTCTTGTCTGTCGTGATGCATGTGGAAGTGATTACACGATGGCTAAAAAGAGAGCATTTGGACACTTATTTTAATTTAGTAACGTATAAAAAGTAGGCTCTCTCCAAATCCACATGACTCTATTGACCAAAACAGTCATTTTACTTTACCGATTGCTGTAAAACCCACTTCAGTCAAACTGGACAGAACAGAAATAGGACTGATAAACCGTCCTCGTTAGTCTCTCCATTGTTCCGACAATCAGCAACTGTGGTTTGAGACTCTGAATGAGAAACTCATTACGTTACAGATGCACAAAAGAAGTACCCACGGTTTCACTGTTTACTATATTTGTGACATCGAACGCATGATGCGCTCCTGTGTGACACTTAAAAGTGTGAAGCTGCGTTCACACCAAAAGCGTTGAGAATATTCGCGCCGCGTTTACCGCGTCAGTTTACTCGCTCGACAAAAAAGCTGCGTTCACACCAAACGCGTTGCGTTACTCGCGCCTGAAAGGGAGCGTGGCTTATCTCTGTAAAAACAGTTACCGTTTCCTTCATCCACCATGGAAATAACCACTAGTTCTGCTTCATACTCGTTGTGTAAACTCCACATACGTGGGAACATCAAACTCCATGGTGTCTGGGTTCATAATATTATCTGTAGTCCCACAACAGCGTCTGAATGAAGCCGCTTCCAGCGCTACTTCAGGACCAGCAGCAGTTTGATTCAGCGGAGCTTCTCAACGCTGATTGGCTGACGCAACTCGGCGTCGCGCGAATTTTTCGCCAGATTTGGAAAATGTAAACTTGCGCGAATTCGTGCGGTGGAAATGTGCTTTTTCCCCCAACCTATCGCGTCTGTGCATTGACTTTGCAGGTAATCTACTCGCGCGCCAAATTCACAACGCTTTTGCCGTGAACGCCGCATGACCCACCTACAAGTTTTGGTTCTTTATCGACTCTCTTTACCATGTGAGGAAAACCCACTCACGGGCGGTTTCGTCTCTGTCCCCTTCAGGGGCTACACGGGGAAGAAGCTGCAGGACAACGTGCAGTGCGAGATCTTCCAGACCATCTACGAGGAGGCCATGGAGGCCTACAGCGAGGAGATCGTGCACCAGCTGCCCAGCGACACGCCCGAGGACCTGGAGCGCAACCTGGAGCAGCTGGTGCAGTGGACCGAGCAGTGGATGAAGGACAACAACTAGACGCCGTGCTCCGCTGGCGGGACTGTCAACCAAAACAGATTTGGACAATATAAAAAAAGAAGAAAAAAAAATTGAATTGTAGTTATTTTCCAATCTGAATTTATTTTCATAGATTGTTGCCATCGTGGCGACCTCTCTCTACCGCCTCCAGGGAGCGCTGCCGAGTCGCCGGTTGATGGAATCCACCAACGAGCGCTTTCTGGCAACCGGTTGTCGGGTCACCCGTCACCTGTGATATTGGACCATTGCAAACTAGTGTCAAGTCAAACTACTCTTGTAGTGCTGCGTTTATGTCATACATCACTTTTTTTAAATAAATAAATAACCACACAGGAAACGGCATCGTCATGTTCTTCTGATGACCACATACTAGAAGCACAGACTGCCGCTTTGAAGCCTTGAGGTCGCCCATTTCACTGTCTCATCTTGACTTTTTGCAACCGATAAATGGAAGTGACGTAGAGATGACATGTACGGTTCAGTTAGTGGCAGCAACCTGTCAATCACCTTGTAGCCCCGCCCTAAAGCGTCCCCTGCTTTATGGTCGGTTTGACTCTAAATGATCATCATTTACTAAATGAACATCATGCTGTATTGAAGAAGACTTGAAACTAGAGATTGAGACATAAACTCATGTTTACAATGTTTACTGAGGGAATACATCAAGAGAGAAGTAGAGTCATTTATATAGACTTCTATACAACCAGAGGAGTCACCCCCTGGTGGTCAGGAGAGAGAATGCAGCTTTAACACATGAAGCATAGACTTCTATACAACCAGAGGAGTCACCCCCTGGTGGTCAGGAGAGAGAATGCAGCTTTAACACATGAAGCATAGACTTCTATACAACCAGAGAAGTCACCCCCTGGTGGTCATGAGAGAGAATGGCAACAGCTTTTAGTCTATATTTGATTGTCAAAGCCCAGACTGTGTCGTCTCTTGCAGAGAACTTGCTGATCGGCAGACCTCTTCTCGTTGCTCACAAAGAATAATTTAATAAAAGCTGTAATTTTAATCTATCGTGACACATTCATGATATTTCCACTGTTTTCCTCTTAGTCTGGATATATTTATTACGCACTGGACAAGTCAGACAAACGTTTCAGTTGATTGATGTTCTGTCTGATAGAACAGTCATTTCTTTCTCTTAATACCGTTAAACGTTTCTCCAGAGAGTGACTGTTTCATAACCGCTCTGATGTGTTCAGACCTGAGGGGAGCTTCACCTGTACATTACCTGTACATGTTGTTCCACCTGTACATGTTATTCCAGTACATGTTCCACATGTACGTATCATTCCTGTCCACCTGTGAGCCGCCGTTCCTGATGTCGTTGGCTCTGGAGGAAATAAGGAGCTGTTCTCCGTGGGAAAAGGTGAGTTTTATTAGCTGTGTGTGTGTGTGTGTGTTTAGTATATGTGTGTGGTAAGTGTATGTGTGTGGTAAGTATATGTGTGTGGTATGTCGTGAGTCAGGTTCAAGGTGAGCTCTGCATCACGTGGTTTCTCGTGACGGAGGCTTCACAGAGTTACTTTTCTTTCTTCTTCCTGAAGGAGAAACTTCTGGAAATTAAAACGTATCTTCATTATTGTTTTACTTTTTTTTAATCGAGCTTTCACAGTTCTGTACAAAGAGGATGACGCGCTCTCTGTGGACAGAAAACTGCTTCCGTTCCGGGGGTTTTGGGTTTTCAAAATAAAAGCGTACAGTATTCACTAAAATGGTATTTTTCTTTTTTTTATGTTAATCAATACGCAAATAATGTATTTCATTGCTTTATTGGTAAATAGCATTATGTAGAGCAAATGCAACATGTATGTGCTTTATAATAGGATTACCAAAGTGGGTGTAGGGAGTTATGTTCGGAAACGTATTGGTATTTGAGAGATAATTCAACTGAAGGATATTCCTGAACGCCTCATTATACAGTTTGGTGGTGTTATAAATAAAGATTTACTGAACTGCGGGGCGTCTTATTCTGAAGTTCTTCCTCGTTCTTCCGGCTGCGATGCCGTGTTTCCGCCAGCAGAGGGCGCCGTAACCCGATAACTCCTCCGACGCTGCTCGCTAGTCGGAAGTGCAGCTTTCACCGTGTTTCGGGGGCTCTAGGTGGAGTGGACACGTATGGACACGCGGGTGGAGCACAATGGGTGAGCTGCTTCTGTCATTTCAGTCGGTACTAAATAAAAATGAATAAATAGCACAGTATTATTCTATCTGGAGCAACCGGGGTAGACCGGTGCCGGTACCGGTCCACCCCGGTTAGCGGTAACACTGCTATTTATTTAAATACAGCTACAATAACATATCCACTGATATACATAGTGTCGTCTTTATTAATAAACTCTTAAGTCGTTACTGTCACCGGATGTACCGCGACACCGACGACGGCTTCAGAGTCCCCAAAGAGTTTAAAGACCGTGACGTCACGTACCCGCGTCATAATGAGGCTCGACCGGATGCGAGGTGTTACCAGTCTATTTTATTTAAAGTTTTTACAAGTTACACATTACCTCACATTACTAGACAACAACAAAACAACAAATAAGTTAAAAATAAAAAAACGTAATAATACATTTTCTCACTTTTTCATGTTTACACCCAGATTTCACAACATGTTTGCGCATGGAAATTTGGTTTAAAGTCATAGAAAAGTCATGAAATCCACTGGTCAGAATGTGTATGAACCCTGATAACAGCATAACAACCAACTATACGAACAATCAGACAAGGACAGAAAAACACGGACAGAAATCGTCATCCTCCATATTGAACCTACTATAACATTATAAAAATATAATATATAATAAATACAAATTAATGAAATGAGATCAGCTATGTCGTAACGTCAGTGCACTTCAACAACCCACTGAAGGTACTAAACTAAATACTATTAAGTATTCATGATATAAAGTATGTGTAAAAGTACATTAGACCAATAAAAATGTGATGAAATATGTTGTAGTTGACCGACTGAAAACTCCCAAACATACATTACTACAAACTACATCCAACACGTTCCAGTCAGAAACACAAACGCACCGCTTTAACAGGATAAAGGGGTGCGCTGGATTTATAGCACAAGACAAAACGAGAGCGTCACTTCGGAACGGAAAGTGGCACAATACATTTTTCTGGCTTTCAAACTCGTTGGACGACAAAAATCGGGATTGAAAATACGGATGGATGGATGATGGATGATGGATTGTCGTAGTAGCAGTTTACAGACACTAAAATAAAAATAACAGGGATGAAAGATGCTTGATATGTATAATGAAAGTATTCATGAGAGTATTCATTTAGGAAATTACATTTAAACAATAGAGAAAGTGCAAAAAGTGGATTGGCTTGCTTTATGCAAATGTTTTATTTTATTGAAAAACAACTGCCAAACTGGGCGGTATAAAATTATAAAGTGCACATTTCGAGAGAGAGAGAGAGAGAGAGAGAGAGAGAGAGAGAGAGAGAGAGAGAGCGCGCGCTGTGAACATAGCAGTCAGGCTCCTGAAGGTAATCCGTAGGTCCTGTCGTTGGATGCGATGCGTATTCTATCAGCTAGACCCTCGTCCTCCACAACGTTAACAGGCTACACGCAGTAGCCACCATTTAGCTATGGCTGCAATAAGTCTGTTCTTGTTGTGGTGTCCATGTGTTTCTGAAGTCATCATTCTTGTCTGCTATGACGAGGGGGCGCAGAGTTAGCATCAGCTGTGTGTTGGCCATCAAGTGGTGTTTCAGACTGGAGAGGCTACGATGATAGCTCAGTTCACAATGACAAATGGCACATACCACTTTGGTCTTGTCAAGGGAACATCTGACAACTTTTTGAAAGTAAACTTTCCATTCATTAGCGTCTTATCATTCATTTTGCCGTATGCGTTAACGCCGTTAATAAAATTGACGGCGTTAATAACGCACTAATATGACAGCACTAGTTAAACATAAACATGTACAGTGAGTAACAAACAACAAAAGCGGGATGTTGATGTGTATATGTATGTATGTGTATATATATATATATATATATATACACATAATATTTCCCGTGTGCATGTCTCTCCACAGAGACCAGCAGTAATGCCACAGCCCCGAGTGAAGCTGGTGGTGACGGGAGATGACTTCGGCTACTGCCCCAGGAGGAACCAGGGCATCGTGGACTGCTTCCTGGCCGGAGGCGTGTCCAACGTGTCGCTGCTGGTGAACGCCTGCGCGGCCAGAGAGGCGGCGGATCTGGCCAAAAGGTGGCCGACAAATAACGTACCGGGCCTGTGAACATCGGCCGTTCGGTGGTGGATTTGTCTTTACTCCCTCTCATAACTGGCCACATATCTAGTCGCATCCAGACCCCTCCAGCTCCGCTCCACTTACACGTGAAAGCAGTTCATATTCTAGCGAGGGCTCCAACTATCCAACGCTTAAACTGTTGAGTAGAGCCGGTCTGAGACCGGGGTCGGAAACAAATCTGTGCACCGATCCGATATCGAAAGTAACAGAGCTGACGGCTGACGCTAACGGATAACGCTAACGGCTGACGCTAACAGATAACGCTGATGGCTGACGCTAACAGATAACGCTAACGACTGACGCTAACAGATAACGCTAACGGCTGACGCTAACGGATAACGCTAACAGCTGACACTAACGGATAACGCTAACGGCTTATGCTCACGGATAACGCTAACAGCTGACACTAACGGATAACGCTAACGGCTTATGCTCACGGCTGACGCTAACTGCTGACGCTGACGCTAAAGGATGACGCTAACGGCTGACGCTAACGGAGGTTGCATTGAGTTACATTATGATGCGTTCAAGCTCCATTTAGGCGAAATGATCATCAGGCAATGTAGATTATAACATCATCGTGACGTGTTCAAATGTAATGTTGTCAAACTTAGATTTTGGCACTTGAATAAATAGTTGTTTGAAGGAGACTATACGCGTGAGTCGGTATCTTTATCGGTTAATCTGCCGATTATTTTCTCGATTGGTTGTTAGCTCTATAAAACGGCGAGCAGTGTTTCCCAAAGACCAAGATGGCGTCTTTTTTTTATCCCACAACTCAAAGAGATTCACTTCACCGTCATAGAGGAGTAAAGAAAGCAGAAAATATCACATGTAAGAAGCTGGAATCAGAGACTAAATGTGGCATGTTGTGAGCAGCCTGAATGCTCGTCTTTAGGCTGCTTAATTCCACATCAGTTACAGACAAAAGGATAAATGTGGAACACATGCGGGGCCTTTGAACTCGTTGGACGTGACGGAGGTGCTCTATCTCCCGTCAGGCACAGCATCCCCATCGGCCTCCACGCCAACCTGTCCGAGGGCCTTCCGGTGTGCCGGCCGGCCTCGACGCTGACCAACCAGCACGGCTTCCTGCGCGGGAAGACGGGCTTCCGTCAGGCGCTGGAGAGAGGCCAGCTCAGCATGAAGCAGGTACGCCGTCCAGCCACACTGCACACCTGTTGGTGTACGATGCACATGTTGCAGCAGGACTAAGGATAAAACGTGTTAATGCTTGTAGCAGAGCCCAGCCGGACGATGGGGAAAGCGTACTGATGATTTCAGAATCAGCTTGATTGATGAACATAAATGTATTCCTTTCTCCTTTTTTCAATCCATCTCCCAATATCAACATAAAGCTGTGGAACACAGAAAACTAAAATGAGCTCTTACGAGTGTGAAAAGGTTTGCTAACATTAGCATTTTATTACATACATTCAACTAGGGCTGCAACTAACGATTATTTTAATAATCGATTAATCGGTTGATTATTTTTCCGATTAATCGATGAATCGGATTTAAAAAATAAAAATAAAAAAATCATTAATTTCCAACCCTTTATTCAAAAACAGAAGTGACAGTACAGTGCAAAACATCTTCAGAAAGCACAAACAGGTTGCTCCTTGAACATCCCTGAGCTGTTAATTAAAAAAATGTAATACAAATGGTCTAACACTAAAAACATACACATGTATGCTTTACATCTGCCAAATGTGAGCCCTTTTTACTGTAATTAATCTCCTTGGAGCAGAGGCTGCTTTTACATACCTGCTTTATCAATATGTATGAAACACTGGGACAGTGGGAAGCTGTACTGCTCCTCTCACGTCTGTTCTGACCTCCACCTTCAGGCCCAGCTCCACCTCATCTCAGCCCTGCATCAAGCTGCGCTGCATATAGAGCGTCCTCTTCCTTAAACCATTTCATTCACATCATCTGATCAATATCTGGGTCTCTTATGACCACGACATCACGTTGTTGGCTAAGCCCAACTACGTGATTTGATTCATTCTACTTTGAGTAAAAAATAAAAAAACCTGCAGCCAGATCCTCCGTGTGCCGGTTTAACGTTAACGAGTGACTGGTGAACTGAACCAGACCGGGGGGTTACGGCATGTTTCATCACGTTATGTTTTTTTACAAGCAAGACTGAACTGTAACGGAACATAACGGAACTTTAACGACAATACACAACCCAAACACGTTAGCTAATGTGATTGCAAGCTGACTAGCTTCCATTAAAAACAAGTTTGAGGGAAATGAAGACGCTGGAGACATCTTAACGCTGATTGGCCAAGACTCGACACGTCAAAGATCTTCTATTGTGAAGATCACGACCTCAGCTTTTCTCAGTGTCTCACTCCAATCTCAGAAACGCTGAGAGAAAAAAAAGAGCGGAGCAGCCAGTTGCTCTAACTGGCCGCTCCGCTCTTTTTTTTTTCTCAGCGACTTATTGACTGCCGTAATAATCGGAGTCGATAATGAAATTCGTTGCCAACACTTTTGATAATCGATTTTTATCGATTTTATTGATTCGTTGTTGCAGCCCTACATTCAACTACACATTCACAGGTTAACTAAAACAAAGTCACAAAACATATAATAAAACATAAAGCACCTTGTTCCCGTTCCAGCCGTTCCTACTTTGTCTTTTTTACTTCAGACACCGTTACCTTCATTTTGACCTGCTTCTAAAATGGAGTCAAGTTACTAAATCTACCGTCGGGTAAAAGTCAGGTTACAAGCCGCTACTACCTTCGGTCAGTGTCCCCGTTAGCTCCCCGCTGTAGCCAGCTAGCGCTCCTGCTAGCTCCCCGACAACCACCGAAGGTAGCGGGACCAGCCCCGGCTCGACACCCGACTCGGGCAGAGGGGACGTGGGCAGTAGCAGTAGCAGCAGGGACCTAGCAGCAGGAGCGGGGAGCTAGCCACAGCTGGAGCTAGCCCCGCTGTAGCAAGCTAGCAGCAGCGGGGACACCCACCAGAGGTAGGAGCGGCTTGTAACCCGACTTTTACGGAACATATACTTCCAGTCTTGCCGGAAAGGCTTAAAAATAAAAGGACCCGAAACATACAAAGACACTTACAAAATAAAAGCTGCAAGAAATAGTCACCCTATCAAAAGAAGCTCTTCAGGTCAGTTACAATGCTCATGTTTTGTTCACACAAAACAGTGAATTCAACAGACCGTTGTGGAGCCAATGTCACGCGTTAGCTGGAGGCTAAAGACCGGAAGCAAACACGAATCACCTCAGTTGTGAGCCAAAGTTACGTATCGTAACTGTCATCTCCGGGTGCCAGAGTCCACATCGCGTACATTTGAGATGATGAACTGCTCCGAGGCTCTAGGTTGCCACAATATCTGTTCAAAGTTTCATAGAAAATGTTGCTAATAGCTTAGCTTAGCCTTCTGCTAACTTGCTCAGCCGTTACTGCTGCTGAAACATGGAGAGAAATGTTGCTAATAGGCTAAACTACCCCCCCGCGTTGGGCTTATTTTCTGTGACCAGTGTAGCATGCCAAGCTAACTAACGAACGGCTGGCTACTTAGCTAGCTTGCTAATTCCACCTCAGTGCAACACAAAGTTGCCGCTGATCTGGCGACTTATTCAGCGGCGACTTATTCAGATAAGTCAAACTAAATAAGTCAAACTTCACATTGCTGTCTCCAGATCAGCGGCAACTTTAGCTAGTTAGCCAGCTACCTTGCTAATTCCACGATGCTTTGGTGCTATACTGGTCACAGAAAACAAGGTGGATGCTAACTTTCTCAAGTGCTGAGAGTTATTCTGCCTCCACTTAACCCTTTATGTCAGTTAGAGCCACTTTCGGCTCTAGGCTTTTTTTTCTTTTTCCCTGTGTTTGAGTCGTCGTAGGAACCCCAAATTAATTCCAATACTTGTGTTTATTGTATGTATTTGTTCAGCAACGTCTTGGGAAAAAAATGTATATCTGCAAAAAAATCACTTTTAAAAGATATTTTGATCATAACTATGAACATCCAGCAAGATTTCCCAAAAATGCCTCCTTGAGCGGTCACCGAGTTTTTCAAACTGTATTATGGTGCCCTAACAACAGCCCACATACTAATAAGACACCTTTTGGGAAAGATTAGGACCTAAAGAATCGGAATATGCACCACAATTCATACTAGAACACAGCATTTGGGTGTTAAAAGGACTTTCAATCAAAAAACTGTGTTGTTCGGTTCAAAAATTTAGTTTACGTAAATACTTAAACTTAACGGTTACTTCAATTATGTTTCACACCAGATGTCTGTTCTCACAAGGGTTGCGGTATTGTAGCAATTTAAATGAAGTTAAACAACAATGTGGTTCCGGAGATAATATGTTGTTGATTTTTGTCTGATAATAGGCGCAGTGGGATTTTCGCATCCTGTTTTTTTAAGCTACACAATAATGTACAGTCAGGTCCATAAATATTTGGACATTGACACATTTTTCATTATTTTGGCTCTGTACACCACAACAATGGAGTTGAAATGAAAAAATGTGCTTTAAGTGCAGACTTTCAGCTTTAATTTGAGGGTATTTACATCCAAATCAGGTGAACGGTGTAGGAACTACAACAAATTCAGATGTGGCCACCCTCTTTTTAAGGGACCAAAAGTAATTGAACAAATTAATATAATCATAAATCTAATTGTCACTTTTAATACTTTGTTGAAAATCCTTTGCAGTCAATGACAGCCTGAAGTCTGGATTCCATAGACATCATCAGACACTGGGTTTCGTCCCTGGTGATGCTCTGCAGGCCTCTACTGCAACCGTCTTCAGTTCCTGCTGCTTCTTGGGGCATTTTCCCTTCAGCTTGGTCTTCAGCAAGTGAAATGCATCTCAATTGGATTCAGGTCAGGTGATTGACTTGGCCATTGCAGAACATTCCACTTCTTTGCCTTAAAAAGCTCCTTGGTTGCTTTCGCAGTATGCTTCGGGTCATTGTCCATCTGCACTGTGAAGCGCCGTCCAATGAGTTCTGAAGCATTTGGCTGAATATGAGCAGATGATATTGCCCGAAACACTTCCGAATTCATCCTGCTGCTTTTGTCAGCAGTCACATCATCAATAAATACAAGGGAACCAGTTCCATTGGCAGCCATACATGCCCACGCCATAACACTACCTCCGCCATGCTTCACTGATGAGGTGGTATGCTTTGGATCATGAGCAGTTCCTTTCCTTCTCCATACTCTTCTCTTCCCATCATTCTGGTACAAGTTGATCTTTGTCTCATCTGTCCATAGGATGTTCTTCCAGAACTGTACAGGCTCTTTTCGATGTTTTTTGGCAAACTCTAATCTGGTCTTCCTGTTTTTGAGGCTCACCAATGGTTTACATCTTGTGGTGAACCCTCTGTATTTACTCTGGTGAAGTCTTCTCTTGATGGTGGACTTTGACACAGATGCACCTACCTCCTGGAGAGTGTTCCTGATCTGGCCAACTGTTGTGAAGGGTTTTTTCTTCACCAGGGAAATGATTCTTCTGTCATCCACCACAGTTGTCTTCCGTGGTCTTCCGGGTCTTTTGGTGTTGCTGAGCTCACCAGTGCGTTCTTTCTTCTTCAGAATGTACCAAACAGTTGATTTGGCCACACCTAATGTGTTTGCTATCTCTGATGGTTTTGTTTCGATTGTTCATCCTAATGATGGCTTGCTTCACTGATAGTGACAGCTCTTTAGACTTCATATTGAGAGTTGACCACAACAGATTCCAAACACAAATACCACACCTGAAATGAACTCTAGACCTTTTATCTACTCCTTGTAAATGAAATAACGAGGGAATTACACACCTGACCTTGGAACAGCTGAGCGGCCAATTGTCCAATTACTTTTGGTCCCTTAAAAAGAGGGTGGCCACATTTGAATTTGTTGTAGTTCCTACACCGTTCACCTGATTTGGATGTAAATACCCTCAAATTAAAGCTGAAAGTCTGCACTTAAAGCGCATCTTGATTTTTTCATTTCAACTCCATTGTTGTGGTGTACAGCCTGACTGTATTTGTTTTAATTGCATCAATGTTTGAGGCACTGACGCGCAAAGATGTCAAACTGTGAAACAATAAAGATCCAGTGGCTGAAGGCTTTGACGCAGGTTGATCTGACGTCACTCTATTTGCTCCTCGCTAGTTATCAAAACGTGACGCACGCTGGAGGGTGGTTACTGGCACAGAGACAAAATCACACACACACACACACACACACACACAATCACACACAATCACACACACAATCACACACAATCACACACAACCACACACCACACGTTTGTTTGTGGCTCCTGCTCAAGCCTGTGTTGTTGGTTCAGACTGAATATCTCTCTCTCTCTCTCTCTCTCTCTCTCTCATATTTACCCTCCCTACTCACAAACACACAAGATGCACAGTAAGAAAGTAGAGAGGGAGACGGTGAACATACAGCAGAACTAAACCTTTCTTTGGTCCTATAGAACTGTGACCACAATCTTATCTGTACCAATAACATTAATTTACGAATGAAGGAAAATCAATATCTATTTTCAGATTGACATGTTTCATTTTCTACACGTATTAAATTAATACCATAATAATAATAATAGGATGACTGTTTGCATATCAACGACTCTCCCCGTGTCACCTTAAATAACTCCACTATCTCAAAACATCTGTGTGTCCCGTTCCTCTTGAATGATCACACCTGTTCCTCTACCTGGCGGCGGTGTGAGCGTGAGCGGCGGTTGGAAAGTGGCGTGCCGGTGCCGTCAGAGCAGATCTTTCTCTCCGTCATATTGCCAGAGGCCTAAAATCACAATCTGAGCCTGACTGTTTAGGTTTCTCCTTCAGTACTCGACCAATTACAAAACAGCTTGTCCCCATCGGTCACCTGGAGAGAAAGAAAACTGGGACAATACAGAACCAGGTTACACCTTCAACCCCAGTTCCCCTGCGTTTGTACTGGCAGAAAAATGCAAACAAAAAAATGCAAAAATGTCACCGCACAGGATCTGCAAAGACACACACGCCGGCTACACACAGGCTGGTTTTCAGCCAAAGAAAAAGCAGCTTATCAGCTTTTCTTTCCCTTCAGGTGGAGCTTGAGTTGAGGGCCCAAGTCCGGCTGTTCCGGGACCTGACGGGTCACCTGCCCCGCCACATGGACGGACACCAGCACGTCCACGTGCTGCCAGGTAACGAGAGAACCAGACAAAGACACGCGACTCTGACTGCTCTGACTGATCTATTGAATGAAGACAAACCACAACAGCCAAGACAGGGTTCCTACGGTCATGGAGAACCTGGAAAAGTCCTGGAATTTTAAAATGGTTATTTCCAGGCCTGGAAAAGTCCTTGAAAAAAATAAAATCCCCAAAGTTTTATAAAAGTCATGTAAATGTGTTATATTCATGTGTTCATGACGTTCATTTACGCTGAGTTTGAAATAATGAATATGCTTTTAAAAGAAAGACTCAAAATATAAGCAGGCATACATACAGGCATATATATAAATGTTTATTCTTTTAATCAAACTACTGTCTCATTCATTTGAGTCATTTAAGGTTTACTGTATGCTTTGTATTCTCATTGTTAGTTTAAATACTACATTTACTCACTTTTTACTGTTTACACCCAGATTTCACTAAATGTTTGCTCATGGAAATTTGGTGAAAAGTCATGGAAAAGTCTTGGAAATCCACTGGTCACAATGTGTCTGAACCCTCCAAGGTCACGATTACAGTTACGCTGGACTGATTGTGTCACGACTATGGTTACTGTAGAAAACTCGTGACTCGAGTGCTGGTGTTGTTGGTCACGAGTCTTGACGTGGTCATCCTGTGTGGTTGCAGGCGTGCGGGAGGTGTTTGCACAGGTCCTGTCAGACCTCAACATTACATTCACCCGCGTTCCAGTGGAGCCGGGTCTGCACAGCTGCCCGGCGCTGCCGGCACATCTAAGAAAATTCTACGCACAGGTGGAGAAGGACGCTCTGGACTCCATCCCTGTATTCACACGCTACGGAATCAGGTCAGTAAATGTTAAACAAACCACCACCCGCTGGTCTGGATTTGAGACACGGCTACAGACCAGGCGGCAACCTCCAGTTCTGAAGAGGGAAGCAAATGCGAAAGTGTCTTACAACTTGTATTCTCTCTCCTGACCACCAGGGGGCGACTCCTCTGGTTGTATAGAAGTCTATGCTTCATGTGTTAAAGCTGCATTCTCTCTCCTGACCACCAGGGGGCGACTCCTCTGGTTGTATAGAAGTCTATGCTTCATGTGTTAAAGCTGCATTCTCTCTCCTGACCACCAGGGGCGACTCCTCTGGTTGTATAGAAGTATATGCTTCATGTGTTAAAGCTGCATTCTCTCTCCTGACCACCAGGGGCGACTCCTCTGGTTGTATAGAAGTATATGCTTCATGTGTTAAAGCTGCATTCTCTCTCCTGACCACCAGGGGTGACTCCTCTGGTTGTATAGAAGTATATGCTTCATGTGTTAAAGCTGCATTCTCTCTCCTGACCACCAGGGGGCGACTCTTCTGGTTGTATAGAAGTAAATGCTTCATGTGTTAAAGCTGCATCCTCTCTCCTGACCACCAGGGGGCGACTCTTCTGGTTGTATAGAAGTATATGCTTCATGTGTTAAAGCTGCATTCTCTCTACTGACCACCAGGGGGTGACTCCTCTGGTTGTATAGAAGTCTATATAAATGACTCTACTTCTCTTGATGTATTCCCTCAGTAAACATTGTAAACATGAGTTTATGTCTCAATCTCTAGTTTCAAGTCTTCTTCAATACAGACACCCAGATTTCACTAAATGTTTGGTCATGGACATTTGGTTTAAAGTCCTGGAAAAGTCATGAACCCATTGGTCAGAACGTGTCTGAACCCTGGATCTGTGTCTGAACCGTGTCCCGTGTCCTCAGGTGGCCGGACGTGTACCTGGGCCTGACCACCATGGGCCAGAACATGTCGGTGCCCAGCCTGCAGCGGGCCCTGGGCCACGCCTTGACCTTGGGGCCCTCCTCGGCCGCTCCCCCCGACGGGGCCCCTCCCCGGCCCGCGGTCACGGCGGAGCTCATGGTGCACCCGGGGTACCCCAGCGGGCCCCAGGACGGCGGCTGCGGGGAGGGGCCCGACGACTTCTCCCGGTCCGCCGACCGGCAGCACGAGCTGAGTGTGCTCAGGGACCCGGCCCTGCTGGCCCTCTACCGCCGGGAGAGGGTGCAGCTCTGCGCCTTCAAGGACATCTGAGGTCATGGCCAAGGTCAAGGGCCACAGGGCCACAGGGCGTCACATCGACACGTCCGCAATCACAGAAATAACCCTAAAGCTGCCCGTTATGTGTGACGGGTCTTTGTACACAACAGGGTACACAATACTGTTTCTATCTCCTGCCAGGAAGCCGTGTGTGTGTGTGTGTGTGTGTGTGTGTGTGTGTGTGTCTCTGTCTGTCTGTGTGTGTCTCTCTCATTGTATGTGTGTGTGTCTGCACACTGCTGGACCCGTCACTCTAATATTTCTGTGGTGCTCATTCATAACTCAAGGACCTCGTGGCAGCAGAGATTCACACTTTTGTAAAACATATTTTATTGACATGTTCCTCTAAACCGTCCGGTAGAGACAGCTGCCTCAGCACTTTAAATACAACGTCACAGCAGTGGGTGATTAAAAACAGGACTACAACCGGTCAAACAACCGGTGCGTTAAACCAGCACATTTTACCGTCTAACTCTGTGAATTCTGAGTTTATTGTGAACTAAACCAAAGGCAGACTTTGGTTTTGCTTCCGTCCAGTTTGAAATTAAAACAAGTGCCGACTACAACGGAGCGCCTCAACCACGTGTCGCTAGGAGGAGAGCTAATGGCTAACGGGGCTAATGCAGCCAACGGAGCTAACAGCTAACGGCTAACAGGGCTAATGCAGCCAACGGAGCTAATGTAGCCAACGAGCTAATGGGACCCAGCACACAGCAGGACTGATCTATCTCTACACAGCTCCTAAAAGCACAGAAAGATATGCACTACCCCGGCGGTAAAACTGTAGTTTTTGTTTGTTTTAATGCTAACTAATAAATCATGAGCTTATATTCATAATGTTAACGATGGTAAATGTGCGTACGAGGTGCTGACTACAGATCAGTGGATTGCACACATCTCTCACAGCACTTATTCCAGGCGACTGTCCTCGGGCTGGAAACCAACCAGCAGCACGTGTCGGGCGTATCCGGAAGAGAACAACGAATGTGAACAGAGAAAATGTGTTATGTGTGTATTCTAATATGGGTCAG
Source organism: Myoxocephalus aenaeus (assembly GCA_038501785.1). Classification (NCBI taxonomy): domain Eukaryota; kingdom Metazoa; phylum Chordata; class Actinopteri; order Perciformes; family Cottidae; genus Myoxocephalus; species Myoxocephalus aenaeus. Next base: position 1,528,513 of record JBAMJR010000243.1, on the reverse strand, counting down.
TGTGAGATAGTGGAGGGCTAAAGGGGACCAGCAGGGATTGATGTATGATTTACAAAGATCTCAGGTCTGTGTAGCACGAGTAGCATTACACATAATCTAACTGCCAAATGTGTGTCTCTGAAGTGAACGTCACTTTAACACTCTTCTAACAGTTCTGTATGTTTGTAATATTTACAGCCGTTACCTGGGAACTATTTTTGATAATTCGTTTTTACGCTTTGTTTGATTTGTTACAAAAGATCAAAGCTGAGCTAATAAATCTTATGACAAACTGATGCCTGATGTTTTCTCTCTTGAAAATCTCCTCAGACTGGTTCCACTAATGGAATGCGTTTGTTTCCTCAATCACCTCTCCTCCTAAAGGTGTTTCCTCAATCACCTCTCCTCCTAAAGGTGTGTTCTCAATCACCTCTCCTCCTAAAGGTGTGTTCTCAATCACCTCTCCTCCTAAAGGTGTTTCCTCAATCATCTCTCCTCCTAAAGGTGTGTTCTCAATCACCTCTCCTCCTAAAGGTGTTTCCTCAATCATCTCTCCTCCTAAAGGTGTGTTCTCAATCACCTCTCCTCCTAAAGGTGTTTCCTCAATCACCTCTCCTCCTAAAGGTGTTTCCTCAATCACCTCTCCTCCTAAAGGTGTTTCCTCAATCACCTCTCCTCCTAAAGGTGTGTTCTCAATCATCTCTCCTCCTAAAGGTGTGTTCTCTCCTCCTAAAGGTGTGTTCTCTCCTCCTAAAGGTGTGTTCTCTCCTCCTAAAGGTGTGTTCTCAATCATCTCTCCTAAAGGTGTGTTCTCAATCATCTCTCCTCCTAAAGGTGTGTTCTCTCCTCCTAAAGGTGTGTTCCTTCTCCTGATGTATCGTCGCCCCCTGTTGGCCAGACCCGTTACCCGTGGGGTCCATGTTTTTAGCTCCAATAAGAACTGCGTGTTGCTTCACATGTGGAAACCGATCAGTCAACACTTCAGAAGTTCAAAAAGACTGATCTGGCTAAGCTCTCTTGGCTGATGAACCTCCCCCCATGCAGGACTCTCTGGCAGCGCTGCAGCTCCTTCAGTCACCGGCTGATTCATCCCCGGTGTCTAAGGGAGGGGTACCGCAAGTCCTTCCTTCCCGCTGCTGTCAGGCTGCACAATAAGCTGAGCTCTCAGTAGACCACTAACACTTCACTTAATCACTTTAATCACTGTGGACACTTTGATTGCACTCATCTGGTGTAATATAAATACATTTAAGTACTTTTATATACTTTTTATTCCAACTGTATATTTAATTTAAAATCGCTACTGTATTCTTCTTTACTGTTTTTTATTACTGTTAGTTATTTATATTACTTGATTTTGTTCTTACTATGCTGCTGTAATAGACTTTCTACAGACTTTACTTTTCACCAATGGAGGCCTCCCGAGGATTGTAAAGTCATTACAGACACTGTTGCAAATCACTATTAGGAAAAAGGAAGATGCCATGGCAGGGATAAGAGAAAGTAGGTGTGACAAGTAAGTCAATTCTAACAGTTAAAAAGTCACCTGCAGGAAAGAATTGGACACCAACGAAATATATATTTATATAAATGTGTATGTAACAGAATGAGATTATCCGAGGATAGATATTTCAACACGCCACTGTGTATGTGTGAACGTGTGTTACTGAATGCTCAGTGAGACACTGCTGGAGTTATCTAGGTCAGAACAGATGCATTTTTAATTGTACTATATTGAGCTGTATACAGTAACGATGGAACATAAAAAGCTGAAAAAAGCAGCTAATCTCTTCTGATCAAAACCAATGCAGCTGCACGTCTTTGGTTCTTCTTCTTGTTATAAATGAGATTTATACAAATAATTGCAAATGATCCTCCCGGCTCTAACTGCACAGCACCACGCCAACACACACGCAGATACACACACCTTTCACACACTGAAGCTTCTGTCACATACTGGGTATGGAGGCAAATCAATGACAAAACTAGAGAGCGCAAATGAGCTCCACGAGAGCGCGCAAATCCTGCAATTTCCCCACTGCGGGACTAATAAAGGATTATCTTATCTGATCTCTTATCAAAGTTCTCTTAGTTTGTTATTGTTAGTATTTTATTTCTATCTAAAAATAAGTGACAGGTTCAGGCAGGTGAATCATTATTTTTGGTAACGTCAGCAAGAAATGCTGTACATTTCATTCCACTGCAGTTATTGCATAACTACGTGTACATAATGTATTGTAAAATATAATATATGTAGCCTACTGAACCAGACTGAGACCATGTAAGGCTCAGGAATCCTTTGCAGGTGTTTTCTGTTCATTAGCCGACTACAATACTGAACTTATTCACAATATTAAAATTATCAGAGGTACTGAATTTGGGGTTTTCATTAGCTGTAAGCCATAACCATCAACATTTTAATAAACGCTTGAAATATGAGTTTCACTCGATTGAATTACTGAAATAAATTAACTTTGATATTCTAATTCATTGAGATGCACCTGTCCACACGCATACAAATATGTGTATATTTGTCTTTTTTTTGTGGCCAGAATTAACTTTGTTGTTTAACATATTAATATTTTCCAGCATAAAAAGGGGAGGATAGTTTCTATTCATTTCCAGGAAAGTTAATTCCTTACCTTGGACTCTTCTACTAAAAAGATCTTTACTGAAGCGCATTACTGGCCTTTCAACTGCATTTGACAAAGTAGTGATTCTCCCGCTGCAGAAGACCGCGAGGTCGTACTTAAAGCTCGAGTTGACTTATTATTCATACAAACTGCCCGATTAAGATTCAATATCTAACAAATTGTTCATTGAATCCATCAATGCTTTGAGGAGTTCAGTCCACAAAAAACGAAGTGTAAATGGAACACGAGCAACATCCACTAGACGACCAGGCAGACAGTGAGGCCAAATGGTTAGCCATCTTTATTATGAAACATGAAATGTTGGGACCAGATCAAACAGCTTACATGGTGGGGTTTTTTGTGGTGTTTTTCTCTTTTTTTGGCCACTGCAGTCCCTTTTTCCGTGTCCTGACACTTCCCCCTGGACAGCCAGCCCTCTCCCAGCTGCCTTCAAGGTGCTTGTTTTCTTATTTTATTTAGGACCGCCTCCGGGAGCTGGGCTTCATTCCAGCCTTTTGCAGCTTCTCCTCTCTCCTCCCTCCAGGGCTGAATACGTCTCCGTCTCTCGTGCCACGGCGTTACGGTGGTGGAGACGAGCGCCGGGAGTCAAATTAAGCGGAGGGGTTCTTCCCACGTTACCAATTATATTTGCGTCAAAGTGCCACTCAAAGTGGAGAAAGCTAAATTATTACAAAAGAAGAAAAAAGGGCCTGCTCATGATAACATGTCTGGAGTGTTTGGAAACCATTTGGGGTTCTTTTCTCCCTCTCTCAACACTTAAGAATCTTCCATCGCGTTTCCAGCAAGAACTATTCAATTAATGTACGGCCTGTTTCCTTTCTTGTGTTACAGCCTGGGGAGGGGGAGGGGCGGGGGGATGTGAGCTCAGTGCACGTCTAAAGGAGGAGAGTGGTGCTACCTGCAGCTGCAGAAAAAATTATTTGTTATCAACCGGTTTTCTTGCTTTGCGAAAAATACTTCAGAAAAGTAAAGTCTACGTGAGATCTATTCAACACAAAAGTTGTTTATATAGGAGAGAGAAAAGAAAATGACTCGCTACTTAGTATTTCCATCTAACTCTTCGTCCCCTTAGCATTTCTGTTTCCATTGTTTTCGCGTTAAGAAAAGAGTAGAAAGTTAGAAATGGTCTGGAGATTTATGGCCGAGGAGGAAGAGGAGGAGCGGTGGTCAAGAGGAAGGGGAGGCAGCCGTCTGATCCACAGATCAGAGTCCTGATGGGCTTCAGCTGGGAGGCATCTGGGACTGCAGGGAGGACGTGTGGTGGTGGGACAGGGGGGGGGGGGGGGGGGGGGGTCAGGTGTGGGGGGAGAAGGGGATCGTATTGGTCGGGCGGGTGAGAGAGGAGAGAGAGAGGGGAGGAGAGAGGGCTACACGCTCGTCAGGTCATCAGTCCATTGGCCGCTTTTCGCCGTATTTCTTTGTAAACTCTTCAGCGTTCTTCAAGAATTTTTTACGGTCCTTTGAGTATTCTTCTGCTAGGTCTGCCCTGAGGGGATGCTCCGGCTGGGGGTCGTTCACCAGCGCGATGAGGGACTGAATTACTGCAAGACAGACAGACGGAGACACACACAGACAGAGAGACATCAAGTTAGACGTGAACAACGCGTTCCCTGTGCCGGCAGCAGCAGCGACGCGTCGCGCTCATCTTCAGTTCATACTTGTGCTCTGGGTTTCTACTGGAACACATTCAAGTATTAATGTTCATAAAAACACTATTTCCGTCTGAAACGCTCCATTTTAGCGCCCGTCTCTTTGCAAAGTAGCGACCCATTCAACAAGAACACGTCAGGGAGTAAATCTCTTCGGTAAAATCATGAAATTAAATCATGTTATCGTGACGTGTTCAAATGTAATCTTATCAAATGTAGTTATTGGAGAGAAACTTGGAAGAAACAGTTTTTGGAAGGAGAGGTTTTCGATATGAAACAGATATTAGAAAGGGAATCATGAGCCATTTGACTTGGAAACGCATTGCTATCACAAGAGTTGTAAAACCGTACCAGAACATCTTACTGAAGTGACCCAGAGGGAAAAGGTCTTGGTCCCGATTGGTTCACACAGAGCCTCATGAATATCTCAAAGCAATATTCTAGGCGGCTAGCTTGCTACGCCGTTGACTAGCAAACAACTAGCTAGGAAGAAGTGCGTTGCAGCAGAACATTAGTTGAATGTTACCATGGTGACAAATTACAAGCGCTTAATGCTTAACTCACCGGGAACGACGAAGGTTATCGTTCATAACTTACATTTTTTTGCAGTTCCCACAAACCCATTAGACCTGCAGATGTTTGCTTTGTTGGTATGAATATGAACTGTGTAATACGTAGATTTTTGTATTCGTCATTTATTGAGTTTAATTTACCGTCACTGTTGTAATGTGCATTATGGATCATGAAACCACTCGTACTTAATACGGTTGTGGGCGTACGGTGGTCGTAGGCAGCAACACGACTGTGTCCTTTCTCTTGCAGCGCCACAGGGAAGTTGACAACGTTTTTTTTTACTGTGGTGACTCTTACTGGATATATTTGGGGGCGGTACGACTTAACCGATAGTCTGTACAGCAAAGTCGTGTGGTACTTGAGCGTTTGGGTAATCCATCTGCGCTCATCAGACCCGACGTCACAAATAGTTCACTGACAAAAGCACCGCTTACATGTCTCGGATATTTGAACGCTTTAGAAAAAGTAAAAAAAAAAAAAAGTCTCGAGTAAATATTTTGCCGGGCAAATCAAACTTTACAGGATACGAGTGGACGGATAATTACAATCCCTCCTCGGCCGTGTGGAGGCTTTTTTTAAATGCCGTTCTGTTTTTGTCTTTGATTCTTCAGTACGTCCTCTGAGAACGCTGCAACAAGCGGCGCATTGAGCATTAGCGTCCCCGTGCTCGCTCAGAGACAACACGGACTTCATGTTGACCTCCGGCTGCTGACGGACATCTGAGGCACAGCGCTCTCAACTATCAGCTGAGAACAAGGACAGGCGTCCATGACGCCACCTCTCTAGAGCCGAGCTACCTTAAATGGCTCCTAATTCCCATCATTTGGAACGGTCTACAATAATTGATAACCAGATTTTAAATGAATGTAGGCAAACTGTATGCGAGCTAACTCAGACACAGCAGGAAATATCGTTGTGCTTATGATTCTGTTCAGTTGAAAGGCGCTGAAACTGTTGTTTTGATACTGAAACGTGTAAAAGCACTTTTAGCAAACGATGTAAACTGAAGACTCAACCCACCTTGGTCCGTTTTGGTGGCAGGCTTCCAGTTCTCGGCGCTGATCACAGGCAAGCACACCTGGCCCTTCTCATCGATGTTGGGGTGATAGATCTTCGTCTTGAACGTGATCTTGGGCGGCTTGAAGGGGTACTCGGTGGGGAAAATGATTTCGATTCTGAACGCCCCTTTGTCATAAGGAGCGTTGTCCTGGAAGCAGAGAGAGAGAAAACAGGTCAAGTGAAGCCTACGGTGGAGAGAGGAGACAGGAGAGAGGACCAAGGAGAGAGGACCAAGGAGACAGGAGAGAAGAAGCGAGGAGACAGGAAGCAAGGAGAGAGGAGACAGGAAGCAAGGAGAGAGGAGAGGCTACTTACAGGAACGATGAGCCCTTGCCATGACAACAGGTTTGATTCCTCGACTTGAATGTTTCTGAAGTTTTTCATGCCAGACTTGCGGATCTCATCAAGTTCCTGAGAGAGAAAGCAAACGATGTAGTTATAGGAGCGGAACGTTCATGTTCATTGGGCCCTGAATGCAGAGAAGCGGTTCTGAAGTGGACCCGGTTCCAGTAAACACCTCAAATTAGCGATACTGCCGCCTCGCAAGTAGGAGGTCGACAAGAGCGTCCATCTTTGTTTTGCTACACTGGCATCTGCCCTCACTCTGGCCCGGTCAACCGTAAGAAAATGGGCGTTCTATTTTGGGAGAAAATGAGTAAAAAACATTTTTTCCTAAATATATAAATAAGCCGCAATCTGTAATTTTAAAAAAAGGTTGCTTTTGTCCGGTTTTCCATTAAGAATTTTAATGGATTCACAGATTAGATGAGCTACTTTTATATTGTGTATGAGATAGAGATAATATACACACGTATAATTATATAAACAGGACAAACAGGCTCACCAAATGGGATTTCTAAAAACCTGGACCATTTCTGCCCGTATAGTGTGATATTACATTGGTTGTACGCGTGCTGAGGAGCACGTGACTCGGGATAATGTGCAGTCATCCTCCCGGTCTCATGAACACAGAGCCGGGTGAAGAGGTCTGAGGGGAGAAGTGATCCAGACATCTGCCGTGTGACAGACCCCGCTGAGTCTTTTGTGATCGACCATTAGCCGCTAGCAGCTCGCTAATGTTACGGCCTCGACAAAAAAAAACATGTTTGCTCGGTGAAACGGGAGCTTTCCTCCGGCGTCACACTCGTTTACAAGCCGACGTCCTTATTCCGTTATGCCAGCCAACGTTAGCTAAATCTTTTATTTTGTTGTGCGTGTGGGCGCGTGCGTGTGTGTGTAGCACGTCCATGTCCCGATGTGACGCTGTTTTCGCCCCAGCAAGGGAGGGGGGGGGGGGGGGGGAGAGAGAAACTAAAACGTTAAACCGTGGCTTCACGCTCAGCTCGCCCTCGCCCGTCCGCCGGTGACGAACTTCCAAAACCCCGGAGAGCTGCGAGTTGAGCCGCCGCTCGTCGGCTAACGCTAGATAGCTTGAAACCCAGCTAAGCGTCGGGCTAGCTAGCATGTTAGCCGATTAGCAAGAGCCTTACGCCGTGGAAATTCACTCGCGGGCTCGTGTCGGCCGCCGCTAACGCTCGGCCCTTTGGTCACGCGAGCACGTAGCTGCGCGAGACCCGCGGTCGGCTAGCGGACGACGCCCGTGTTCCGCGGTCGTCTCCCGGGGGGGGAAACGGCTGCCTCGCGACTCTGTGGCATAAGTTGCCGGTGCTCCGCGGCTCAACGGCCGACTCAACCGTTAGTCGGCCGAATAACGGTATCGTTGGCCGGTAGTGACCTCTCGTTTCTGCTAGGTTTACAGCCGCGGACGGACAAAGCGCGTGTATTCACGCGACGTGGCTCTCGGTTGAGTTTAGCCGAGGGACGAACGGTCGCCTGCTACGCGTTTACACATTATACATTTTACGAAAATAACGGGACCGGGAGATTTACCTTGCCCAGCCTCCTGCTCGCCGCCATCTTGAAACTGCTGTGTTCCCAGAATACACCGCGCGGCGAATATGTGTCTTGGCTGTGTTCGAAATCGCATACGAAGATACTATTCATACCCTGCGTGACGTAGACGTGACATGTCGTCCGTTCGCACTGCGGGGATGAGGGCTTTTACAAGAAACCCCGGATGGAGGTTATATTAGCAGTAAAGATGATTAATTAATGCATATACTCAACTGGAACCTTTAGATTGGCCGACAGTCAGACTAGAAGCTGTTAGTATGTCACTTTATGAAGTTTAACGTGTTTTTACATTAATAAATAAAGTTGAAATTCCTAATATATGGTAGTATCCAAAAACGCCTGCAAACAATGTTGCAATTGTTTGCAGAGATGTGAATCAACAGTCTGTCTACTTAAACAATTTAGTTTTTTATTGTTTGATTACATACTATAAGGCTAATTTGCTTTATTTAAAAACATAATTTTCTTAATCTCCTTTGCTGCTGTATTGAGTTAATTTGACCATATGAGTATATAACATTACATTACATTTCATTTAGCTGACGCTTTTATCCAAAGAGACTTACAATAAGTGCATTCAACCATGAGTACAAACTCAGAACAACAAGAATCAAGAAAGTACAATTTCAATAAAGTTAAACTACAAAGTGATATCAGTAAGAGACATTTAAGAGCTACTAGGTTCTACCTTCCTTATTCAAGGTGTAGTCGAAAAAGATGTGTTTTTAGTTTGCGACGGAAGATGTAGAGATGTATATACTTCTTCCTAATCTTTTTTTCAGAGTACTTCCTTTTGCTAATGTTGATTACATCTGTGGTTTATTAGAAATTCAGACGGAGGGTATACACGACAACATGTTCTATTATGTCCTTTTATGATCTATTATGATGTTCTTTTGTTCCCCTGGTTTTGTTTGTATATTTTATTTATTTGTCTGTTTTGATTATTGTAGTATTCATTGCCTATGGTCCTTTGTGTTTACCAATATTTAAGTTATGTCTTCTTTGTAGAGCACTTTGTGAACTTCGTTTTTAAAGGTGCTATATAAATAAAGTTATTATTATTATTATTATTATTATTATTATTATTATTATTATTATTATATTATTAGAAAGTACAAATACTTGTGTGAACCTGAAATTGAGCCTCATCCTGGACCTTTAAAATGGTCTAACTGTTATCATCCTCCAAAATCTTCTAATATCCTAATAACTATTTATGCTCTAGAAATAAAACGAAAATGTTAAACAGGCACAAGAGCCCCTTATATATATGGTCAGGTACACACACACACACACACACACACACACACACACACACACACACACACACACACACACACACACACACACCTAGAGTCAACATTCTATAGTTTATACTGTTGGTCATAAACAGAAATGTACTGGACCTACGACGTATACTATATGACACATTCTATTGAGTTTGAGTTTGATGGATTGTGTGTGTGTGTGTGTGTGTGTGTGTGTGTGTGTGTGTGTGTGTGTGTGTGTGTGTGTGTGTGTGTGTGTGTGAGAGAGAGAGACACACACACCACTCTCCGATGTCCATATCAACGCCCACTTATCGATTTAGTTGCAAACATTTTGCCACAGTCCTTCATAATATGGACACAATGAGTTCTGGAGAATAACATATATTTCCCCGATATGGCCCAATGTGGTGGAAAGATTGAAAACAAAGCGACTGTTATGAAGCCAGGGCTCTAGTTTGACCGCCTGATATAAATGCAATGGGTTTTATTGGGAACCTTTTTGTCCTTAAGGAGCTGAGTGTCTGTGTTTTAGCTCCACACGCTGTTGTAGACTCATAGGAGCTGAAGTCAGACTTCCAAGATTCGAAAATGTATGCCGTATATGCATGAACCAAGACACAACTATGAAACAATGAAAAAGTGAAGGAAAAGAAAACTCTGGAGATCAACAGGCATTAACTCAACCCAACTAACCAAACTCAAGTAAATACCTGAGTCTTTATTTCACCTTGTTGGTGCCAAATTGCATAATTCTTTCCAGGAAACCTGCAAGGAAATAATTAGAAAAAAACTACGACCATAAAACAAAGCCTCTCTTAGTCGCCACACCCAACCAAACCGGAGTGCTAAAGGTCAAGAGAGTCATTCTGCACTTTCGGTTTCATGGTGAGAAACAGTATTCAGATGGCAGCTGGGTGCCGACAGCTCCTCTCTAATGTTGGGATGCAATCACTCACACACGCTCGTTACTCACACCGTGGACACAGGCAATCAATAATAAAGACGTTCTTCCCACAACTTTTTCACAAGTCATATTTTTATCATTTAGCAAACTGATGTGAGTCCTCACACTCCTTCAATTAATGATCCACAGATATTATACATATGTTATTGTGTGAAGTGTGGAGAACGTGTGTATGAAAAGAACTGTACAAATAAAGTATCAAATATATATAAATGTATTTATTTATTGTGTCATGCCTCTTTTATGTTGCAAGTTATTTTGTGTCATGAAAATGTGCATTGAAGGGATTCCTCTGTGGCATTGTACTAATATTCAAAATGTACTGGTCACTTGGCACATTTATATTTAACCTTTTTATTTTATTTTTCTTAAAACAAGTCATCACAAGTTTTTTTTTACCACCCTCATGTTATTTGTATTTCAGTGTGTGAAGCACAAAAATACAAAATTGTTGGCGCTCCAGCTCATTTCTCGATCAACAGGGATTCAATCCATCACTGAGTCCTTGAGGAAGTCCAGAGGCCTGTCTCACGAAGCTGGATTAACATACCCGGGGTTTCCCTCAGTTATCCAGCTGCACTTAACCAGATGTCCGCGGTCTCGCTTATTGGTCTCACGAAGCCGGTTATCAACTCGTTAAGTGAACCCAGGAGCGTCTCATCTAGATCTGTGCTCGTGCACATAAAAGGGGCGGAGTTAACTCCGTTACACCAATTGTGCACCATGGAGAAGCCGCCGAGAGCAACGTATTTTACAACGGAGGAGCAAACCATCATCTTAAGAATGTACGAAAAATATAGAGAAAGAATACAAGCAAAAAGCAACACTGCTGCAGCAGCCAGAAGCCGCAAGGAATCGTGGGGGGAAAAAATCGCCGACTCCGCCAATGCATAAATTACTGGGATTGTAATATTAAATCACTGTCTCAAATGTATGTGCCTATTTTGATTATCTTTTTGTTTTAACAATTTAACCTCATTTCAGTTGCAACCCCAGTGGAGCTAAAAGAACATGGGCGCAAGTTAAAAGGTAACAGTAAATTCAAACTGTCATACACTTACAAGCAATCTGTTGGTGCTGATCGTGCATTAAAGAGGAAGACATCTTTTGCCACTTCTCATGTCGGCCACTGAGGAGGCAACAGATGAAGAGACGGGATTCTGTAGAAATGGGCAGGCCGTTTTTCCAAGACAATGATTGGCCAGTAGGCGTCTTATAGACCCGCTGAGATCTTCGGGAACTTAACCTGCTCCAGAGCAGGTTAGGCGTTCAGCGTAAGTTACCGGGGCAACGTACCCCGCTAGGAAGTGAACCAGCTTCGTGAGACGGAAAACCCAGAGTTAATCCAGAAGTTACCTCGCTAAACCGAAATCCAGCTTCGTGAGACAGGCCTCTGCTCCCTTTATGTATTTGTTATTGTGGTTGAACCACAGGCCGAGTGTCTGAGTGGACGGCGCCCCCTGCAGGGCCTAAACAACCTCACACCGTTAGTCTGCGTTAAGTTGACCAGATACAACTTGAAGACGACATTTGTTTGCCAATTTGAGATTTACGATAAGGAGTTTTTGAAGATTATGAAAGGGAAATAGCAAAAACTGCACGTTAGTAGCACTTAAATGGCACTTACTGTACTCACTTTGTAGTTTGGCCTTCTTGAAGAAATTGTACTTTCTTGATTATTGTTGTTCTGAGACAACGCACTTATTGTAAGTCGCTTTGGATAAAAGCGTCAGCTAAATGAAACGTTGTTCGTCATAAACGGTCATCTTATAAGGGCGAGGCCTTTCCAGGACCTCTGCTACGCCTCTGCAGGGTTAGCTCTGGTGATCTATGATTCAAGCGAACTGAACCTTTAAGCAAAAAGCCTTCACAATATATGGTGTACAATATAACAACATATCATTATTGAATGTATACTTAAACAAATTCAAGCCATATGAATCTCCAAGATGTTATTTATTTGCCCAAAACCTCATGCAGTTTAAAATGTGCTTTCTTTTTCCCAGCCAGAGTTCTCTAAAAGGCCCTTCTTTTACATAACTCCTCACCATGTGTCAAATCCAGATGCAATGCTTCTGGTGCTTTGCATCCGGCTGATGTCTACCAGTGTGAGGCAAAGCTGTATAAGCAAGTGATGAAACAACTGCTTATTTCTAATGTCTGTCGTGAAGTGCAAGATGCAGTGAAATCATTTCAAAATCAGATGTGACAGTGGGCACACAACAACAAAATAACAACAGGGACCAACACATAACAACTCAGTTCAAACCGTCTCAAGACGGAAACAGGAACCATGACATGAGTGAGTGAGTTTCTACATTTAATTTGAGTGCATACAGAAGTTGAAATGCATTTATTATTAATAGGTAGATAGTTTTGCACAACAAAAAACAAGTGCTGAAAGGGTCGAACCACCCAGAATAACTGATTACGTACCAAATTATTTTTAAAAGATCACACTGTTATTCGAGACTTAATCCAGGATGAAATAAAAAAGAATACAGAATGAATGTGATCACACCTTCATTCTGGATGTGTACCCGAGACAATGTTGATTTATTTGTCAAGCAACCGCCATGCTTAAGCAAACCCACTTCCGTCTTTATTGAAAACTTGGACGGCAATCTTTCCTAAACCCTAACTAGGTAGTTTAATTTCTAAAACCTAACCGAGTATTTCAGGCTATTTTCCCCAATACATTCCACTAAGACGGTCTGTTTCCTTAAATCAGTGGTTCTCAAACACCGCCCCAACACATTTGTAACAAAATGGTCCAACTTTTTGTGACTCCTCCATCCGTGCTTTTACAAATAATAGAATAAAGAAAATTGAAATCCCTTTCAAGTAAACCAGATCGCTCCATCAGACAAAAACTAATAACATGTGCAATCACTTTGTTAGAACAATGCAAATAAAGTTCTATCTGTGCAAAAAATAACTAATATTTGGCAAAAAAATAATACATATTGTGGCTGCAAATAACCTGTTTTGCACTGGATATATTTTTAAGATAATAACAATAAAGAGTTTTACTGAGTGTTAGACTGCATATCTTTTTAAAACAACAATAATGTGCAACCAACAACAAAACAAAATCATTGCAGATGAGTGAGCCATCACCTTGTATCAGTATTAGTGGCTGCAGTGAGCTGCTTTCCTCTACACATATCTTTAAAACGTGGTTGTAGATTTGATACGGCCGCTCTCAATTCACGCTCAATGTTGAGCTTAGATCTGTATTTTGTTTTGAGGGAGGCAACAGCAGAAAAGCCGACCTCACGGGATCGGCTTTTGGCAAGAATCGGCGAGTCGCGCAAGCGTAACTTAAACATTTCCACGAAAGTACAGGCATTTCTCCATGTATTTATTAATGACGTTTTATGTTCGTGTACTATTGTACTATGTGAAGTTCTCATGTAGCTCATGGAGAGTGTTCGTCCTGAAACCACAAGGTAGACGGTTCAATCCCTGGTCTCCCCATAGTTGCATGTTGAAGTGTCCTTGAGCAAGACACTGAAGCCCCAGTTGCTCCCTGGCACTTCACAGCAAGGACGGTAAAATGCAGACAATAATTTCCCCTCTGTGGGATTAATAAAGGATTATAAAAATAAAAATCTGCATCTCACCCCAGCGCCCCCCCACTAGAGGGTCGCGCCCCACAGTTTGAGAACCACTGCCTTAATCTAACGAAGTTTATTTTGAAAGGACGTTTGCATGTAACGAGCGTATATTGACACTGGTTCCTGGTTTACATAGAAAAAGACCCAGGAAAACGATATGTGAACCATTTTCCCGCACAATGGCCCCGCCATCGCAGTCGGGTCACTTTTCTGTCGTCGTTTATTTTGGCCCGAGCCGGACGCCGTACGGAGGGGACCCCTCCACTCCCCAGCTGCGACATCACCCGGAAGTAGTCACGCTGGGCGGGATGACCGGAACAACAAGATGGCGGCGAGTGAAGAGTTTCGGGTAGGCAAAAAAAGAAAAACACCGACCGTGTCTTACTCCTGTCGACATTCGCAACACGTCACGCTAACCCGGGACGACCTGGCCGGTCCGCGCGGGGCCGCGCTGGGTCGCGAGCAGGAAGGCGCGCGCAGAGAGAGTTAGGGGTTAGCCGCGATGCTAACGGCTGCTAACAGGTCCCTTGTTAGCTCGAGCCGACACCATTATTGAACAGTATTAATAAACACAACGCTCGTACCAGTGTTTGCTAAACGTTGACTGTGCACGCGGCTGTTTAAAGATGCTAACGTTGTCTGCATGACATGATGCCCTGCAGCTAATTACACGACGAGACACCCCGTTAGCCGAAGATGCTCACCACTGCAACAACATACCAGCTGATCGGTTCATCGCTTCAAAGACTCACTAGCTTACTGTTTATATTTAGTATTGTCTCCTCCACGTCAACAAACCGTGTGCCAATACAACGCCGACTGCTCCCGTAGATACTCGATTATTATTAGCTTGCTAACTTGTTGTTTTTGCGACGTTAGTGTCACGTGATCTAAACTGATTTAACGCAACTTGCGGCAGGAGGAAAGAGCGGTCACGCGTGTTTTTACAGAGTCACGTGTGCCTCCAGCAGCTGTGATCCAACGCTTAGTTTTGTGTCAAACTATTCCATCAACGGAACATTGGTCTCTGTAAACAGCATTTCACTTCTTAAGCCGATGGTGTCACTGGCTAGTTCAACGTGAACGCCTTGTCGTTTGAGCCATGTTCGTTTCAACACCATCAGAATCCTCTTTATTATTCATTAATGAATATGATACGGTGTTCATGAAACCGCAGGGACGTGGTTCAGTTCTTCAAAATGACAGTTGGAGGAATCTGTCGATGAAGAATAATGCCGTTTGAACAAATAAAAACAAGGGTCTTTATAGAGGCGAGCCACTGTGGGGCCCAAATATGATGTAATTTTTGGGGAAAACAAAAGGCGATTTCACAAAAAAAGCTCACAGAGCGGTGTACGATATGCATCGTGTGACGATGTGTCCAGGGTGTCATAGCAAAAACATGTGAAAAAGATAAAGATGGAAGCTAGCGAATGCCTACAGATCGCAGCGTCAAAGTGAACCACCACATCACAAGCGTGATGGGCTCCGGTTGTTATTACAAGAGTCTGACAACATAACAGACTCTACTGAGACGGACATTGTTGTCAAAGAGTAAACGCCTTTGTGTTTACCCAGTAACTGCAGTTATAGCTCTCTCTCTCGCCAAATACACAGGACTCCATTGACAAAAACAGTAATTTTACAATCATGTCATCTCAGTGTTTCCCCTAGGTTTACAGCTTCGGGGGGGGGGCGGCGCGGCGGCGGGCGCGGCGGGGGCGACGACACCAACACAAACACTTAAACCTGTGGTTCTCAAACTTTTTCTGTAAATAACTTCATTTTGTGATTCCATCTGTGGTTTTATAAATAACAGAATAAAGAAAATTGCAATCACTTTCAAGTAAATCAGATTGCTCCATCGGACATTTTTTAATTTTTAAATTGCAATCACTTAGAACAATGAAAATAAAGTTATATCTGTGCAAACAAGAACTAATATTTAGTTACTACTAAATAGCTCATTGTGGAAAACAATAAGCTTCTTTTTTTTGCCAAACAAAACAGAATGAGTGCAGATGAGCCATCAGGTTGCATCAGTATTAGTGGAGCAGTGAGCCTCTACACATCTTTATAAACGGGGTTGTAGATTTGATACAATTCATGCTCAACGTTGAGCTGAGATCTGTTTTCTGTTTTGAGACACGCAGCAGCAGAAAGGACGTCACGGAGACTTCTGGCAAAGAGCCAAAAGTCGAGTCGCGCAATCGTAACCTGTTAACGGCGTAACGTAAACATTTACCCGAAAGTACAGGCTTTTCTCCATGTATTTATTAATGACTTAGTTTTATGTCCGTGTACTTTGTACTTTTGTAATATGTGAAGCCAGCAGCTCATTGTTGGTACAAGACACGAGAACTTTGTCTCTTTCACCTGAGCAGGAGAGCTACTATGGGTTCAGAGAGCTGCTCTGTGTTCAGAGAGCTGCTCTGTGTTCAGAGAGCTGCTCTGTGTTCAGAGAGCTGCTCTGTGTTCAGAGAGCTGCTCTGTGATCAGAGAGCTGCTCCGGTGCTCCTCACAGGAGAGCTGCTGTTGCCATCTTCACCCTGGGAGCGTTTAAAACGCAGATATAGGTCTGCTTTTCACGCGACATATTTTTCGACGCTCTCTGTCCGCTGCTGTGTGCTCAGTGCTCACCTGTGTGTGTGTGTGTGTGTGTGTGTGCTCAGCGCTCACCTGTGTGTGTGTGTGTGTGTGTGTGTGTGTGTGTGTGTGTGCGCGCTCAGTGCTCACCTGTGTGTCTGTGCGCATCGGGGCGGAACTCCGCTGTGCGCGATGCAGAGCAGAGGAGAAGTGTTAACGCGACCATGTAGAGACAGAAATGACAAGCTGTGTGTGGATAAGATCAATAAAATACGGCCGTTTAGTTTAATAACAGAACAAGGTGTAGACCGGTTCTAGGAAAGAGAAACTTAAATGACGACTATCGAGAAAATTACATGGGGGCGGGGGGTTTCTTCAGGGGGGCGCCCCGCCCCCCTATTATAACGGTGGGGGAAACACTGACTCGTGTCTCTGATCGCAGGAGTAATCCTGTAATGCAGACTTCAGCCCGTTGACTGGTGAAACGGTCTTGTGTGGCACGACACCGACACCAGCATGAATCTCCAGGAGCCGGCGCCGCTCGTCCCCCCCGTCCACCCCGACGTGCAGATGAAGCCGCTGCCTTTCTACGACGTGCTGGACGTCCTAATCAAGCCTTCAAGTTTAGGTCTGTGTGTGTGTGTGTGTGTGTGTGTGTGTGTGTGTGTGTGTGTGTGTGTGTGTGTGTGTGTGTGTGTTTTTTAACAGTTATGTAACTCTAAGTTTGCCCCCTTGGGTGGGGTGTAGTTAAATTAAAAACACACACTACAATATTTAAGGTTAACATGATAACAAGATATCATGCTTTTCAATGCAGCCAAGAACTGTCTGATGGATTATTCCATGTCCCATGTGAGTTTCTAACTTGTAAATAGCTTTCGCATCAACTTCCAAGTTGCAACTTAGTCATAATGAAGTGACTGAAAACCCAACAGATATGGACGCCTCAGATCAGCCAATGTCTGTCGTTCAATGAAATTATACCCAACATGTATTGGATAGGCAGATAAATTGTTAATAAACAGTATTTCACTCTTTACATGACCGACTCTGTCGTCCAACACCATCTTTGACGTGAACGCTTCCCAGTCCTACCATCCATCCCATATCTGTCACAATAACTGCATTTGTACTCGTCCCAGGAATAAATACAATAAACAATAGTATTGTAATTAAAACACCATTTTATGCTACTCATATAATGATAATGTGATAGCATAATAATGTACGCCCTTTCAAAAAGGCAAAAAATACACACACATTGGAATATGAAAAAAAGACAATATCCTTTCTACACAACCAAAACATTAGATTAAATGGACTATCAGGCTCTGCCCGTGTGATCTAATGGTAGAGAAAACCCTGCTGGTAATGCTGGCATCATGTTGGATAAAATGTTGGTGACGTTCTTTTTCAAACAAACACGCTTGTAAAGACAAACGGGCAAAACCGTGTCCATATATCTCACGATAAGTCCATGATGTAAAAACTGATCACGTTCATATGTAGGATGATGGGTCAATAATGAAAACGTGGTCATGGTACATTGTACATTGTACAGTGTGTGTGTGTGTGTGTGTGTGTGTGTGTGTGTGTGTGTGTTTCCAGCAGCACTCAGTCAGCATTTGTGTTTCCAGGAGCGAGTCCTGCACAGAGGTACCACCAAGAAAAATACTTCATCTTTGCCTTGACGCCACAGCAGGTCCGTGAAGTGTGCATCTCCAGGTAGGAGGAAAAACACGCCCACGTCTGTGATGTACATTATAAACACGTTTAGCATGTTCAACCTGGTTTGTTTACAGGGACTTTCTACCCGGTGGAAGAAGGGACTATATGGTTCAGATTCAAATGAGGTGAGAATCTTCAGGGTTTTCTGTCCTGTAAATATTACATCTGGAGACTCTTAGCTAATCTAAAAGAAAACAAAATACAATTTGAGTGACTAAAGGAACTTTTAACGGGTTATGAAACCGGATGCCTCTTTATACCTACATGAGTAAATGAGCCCATCAGAGTGATGATTGATATTTATTTATAGTTATTTTTAAAGCTTGACTCTGAAACACCACAGGGGCCCGCCAGAGTCCACACAAAATTAAAGTGCCGTGCAGTAACTTTAATAAACTCATTCGAATGAAACTCGATCATATTAAATAACTTGATTCATGTTTTGGTGATGACTCCAATGTTTCACCACCTTTTGCCATCATTTTATTAAAACTAAATATATTCTGTAAATAGGGGAAATGTTGGTTCTAAAAATAGCACTACAATAACTATGATAAATGTTTTGGTGACTTTTATTTACACTCTTGCCACGTAAATCTACACGTATTCCTTTTTATATTAGTGAAGAGTCTGCTTAATATTTTCTATAGTCGTGTTCTTTAAATATTTAAATTTTTTTGTGTCGTCAGGTTTTGCTTGTCAGAGACAAGTTGCCCTCAAGAGGATAACTACCCAAACAGTCTTTGTATAAAGGTTAATGGGAAACTTTTTCCTTTGCCAGTAAGTGCTAGTTTCACTCCAGAACAGTCCCAATAAGAAGCCAATCCTCGACTCAACCACGAAGACGCTAACGGAGCGTTTTGTTCCCGCAGGGTTACGCACCACCGCCCAAACACGGCGTGGAGCAGAAGCGACCGGGAAGACCTCTGAACATCACCTCCCTCGTCCGGCTCTCCTCCGCGGTTCCCAATCAGATCTCAGTGACATGGGCACCTGAAATCGGCAAAGTGAGAACATCAACCTTTTTCCTTCTTCTCTCTTTTCTTTCCCTGTGCTCAACATCATGTGGTTGTTTTCTCAGACCTATTCCATGTCTGTGTACCTGGTGAGGCAGCTGACGTCTCCACTGCTCCTGCAGAGGCTGAGGATGAAGGGCATCAGAAACCCGGACCACTCCAGAGCACTAAGTAACTACAGTAACCACTGTGAGCTTCAGTGTTGCTCATTAGAATCTTGAGGTCGTTTTAAATCCAAAACATTTACCTGAATGTTTACCTACCACAAGACACCTGTGTCCTCTTCACGGAGTCCGCCGCGTTTTGTGTCTACAGGACAAACAAAACCGTGGCCTCTAGAGAGCCGTTTGCGTTCTTGCATTACCTGAAGGACGCCGTAGTTCTTGCGACACACCTGGAAAGGGAGGGGTGAGCACAGGGGCGTTCAGTCGCACGCAATCTGCAACTTCGCCACTAGATGGCACCGAATCCTACACGGCTCCTTTTAATACCAGGTGTAAATGTAATCAGGATGAAACCATCTAAACACACTCTGGATGCGAGACACATTTCAGACATGAAAATCCCTCACCTTTCGGTGAAATTCGCCGTTTTGAAACCAAAATAGGTGACCTACGTGAATCGTGTGGATTCGATGAGAACAATTTTTTGGGGGGGGTATTTATATTTAGTGAACTGCGAACAGGTGCGCGTGCCAGAAGGGAGCGCGAGTGAACACATTGAACACAGCAGGAGAGAACGCAACGTTAGCCAGCTAGCTAAAGCTCCGGTGGAAAATTATTAGCTAACGCTACCGTTTTTGAGGAGGCAGATTTTGAGGTGAGGGGACTGACAAGGCAGAAGGTAAAGTGGTCCACCGTTCTATCAATAAGCAGACCTGCCAACCTGTACGCAATTTGCGTAGCGGATACGCATTTTGACGTCAAAGTACGCTGGTAAAAATTAGTCTAAAATTAATTTTAGACTAGTTGACCAGCACACATTATATGCAATGCAATATAATGCATGACGAGTATTTAATGACTTGTCCCCTATTAGTCGTCAATTCCCATCCCCCCCTCGTCGGTACGCAAAACATATCAAGGTTGGCAGGTCTGAATAAGGCTAAACTAGAAGTTAACACTAATACAAACATTATTTTTGCAGCATGAGTGTGTTAGGGGAGAAGGATGCAGCCATTGTTAAACAGCTGGATTGAAATGCAGCTGGAACTGGTCGTGGCTAAAACTGGAAGGCAAGGTCTCAATAAAAGGGCAAGAGGTGTCCTTTCATCTAGGAGATGTATTCTCCAAAATCAACAGGCAGGGATTCACCAGATGCATTCTCTGCATCAAAGATATAAATGATGCTAACAAAGGCAGCCATGCTCTCCCTTACCACATTGTGCCTCATATACTGTAAATGTTAGACCAGTGACAGGCTGGCATGAAATGGCTTGCATAATACTTAGTAAGGAGGCCATAATCATTTTTGACTCATGGCTGAAGTTAAGTTTCTCCAGCTCTCCCCAGGTTGGCAAAAAATGCATCTCAAAATGCATCAGATTGATGCTTTAAAATATGGAATATTAAAAATGTTTCTTACGGGGGAGCATGCCCCCGGACCCCCTAGAGGGGTAATATCCTTCTCACCTTTTTCACCCCTGACCTGTTTTCATGCCTGACATTTGAATCCCTCGTGTATTCCTTACTTATTTTAGGTTTAGTCGTGAAACAGTACACGAGTATCTGTTTACTATGAAAACCGAAATTCAGACTTCTAGTCGCACAGAAAATACGTGTGACGGCTCAGCGACACGCTCCTGGTCTGAGATCTTTTACAGGTTCATTCTCGCATCTAACAAGTCAACTAGAAATCCCGTTTACAGGTATACATGGCTAAAGAAAAGATCTCCAGGGGAAATCCAGCTGGCATTTGAGAAATCAGGTCACACGGCTTTCCACTCTCGTAAACTGTCTGTAAGCTCCCCAAATCCCCAAAATATACCTGTGCATGTACCTGTAAAAGAAAAGCTGACCTGATACCAGCTGGACTCAAGACCCAGACAGGATTTGAATGGAGACATAACCCGTGGGTGCAGATGAACACCCAACATTTCTCGATTTTTGCTGCTCCAAAATAAAACGTCTAAATAGCTAAATAATTGGGAACAAAAAATGTAGGAAGAATTTATAGGAAAATGTGTTTATTCCCGAATTAGCTGAGCTCTTTTAGCGACTATTCTCTAATGAAACGAGTCTGCTAATACTGCGGGTAGGAAGAGCAAGCGGCAAATTAAACGGGGGACTTTTATTTCTGAAGACCGGTCTTTTGACCGGGAAATACAAAAGACGCGGGCCTCTTGGTGACGTCAGGTTCACAGAACTGTGAGTTTCTATTTTGATTTAGTTTTGCCGTATTGTTTTTAATCAATCTTTCCTCTACGTGCTGTGTTCCAGTTAAAGAGAAGCTGACGGCAGATCCAGACAGCGAGGTGGCTACGACGAGCCTTCGGGTCTCACTCATGTGTCCGGTAAATTAATCTGGATCATGGTCCATACGTATACTACTCATTACATGAATAATTTCTGTCATATTCATGTAATGTGCTGTAACTCTGTTACGCTATTCATTCTGGTCACATGACATCTATTGCTTCTGTCCATCCGGGGAGAGGGATCCTCCTCTGTTGCTCTCCCTCAGGTTTCTTCCCTTTTTTCCCTGTGAAAGGGTTTTTACTATCTTTTTAGGGGAGTTTTTCCTGATCCGATGTGAGGTCCCAGGACAGGGATGTTATGTGTACAGATTGTAAAGCGCTCCGAGGCAAACTTGTATTTGTGATGTTGGGCTATACAAAATAAACTGAACTGAATTGAATTATGTAAAGTTGTGTTTACGTAAATGAAGCCACTCATAATAGTGTTCATTACAAACACAATTCACAAATTCACCCTTTTAAATAGAGATGTCTTAGCCAGGCTGCATGTGAGACACGACTGGATGAGGAGACTTGGATGATGTCGAGTTTGTTAACTGAGGTTTTACACGGCTCCACATCTGCCGGTGAATCTACTGCTTCATGTTTCTGTGTGTCTGGCTGTGACCGAACCTCGCTGTGCTTTCGACCCCTCAGCTGGGGAAGATGCGGCTGACGGTGCCGTGCCGGGCGGTGACCTGCTCTCACCTGCAGTGTTTCGACGCCGCCCTCTACCTGCAGATGAACGAGAAGAAGCCCACCTGGATCTGCCCGGTGTGCGACAAGAAGGCCGCGTACGAGAGTCTCATCATCGACGGGTCAGTGCAGCCGACATCACGTCAACCAAAGACCTGCCGGCGCTCTGTGGCGCAGCTGTTCCTTCAGAATGTGAAAGAATGCAGGGTTTCTCCTGAGATTCATTTGCACGTCAATATATTTTTCCCAAACTGTTTTCGCGCCGTGAATAAAGGTGTGAGCCAATCACGTTGTGCGGAATAGACATGTTTAATACGTGCTATAGTGTACAACAGAACCATTTAGATACGAAACATATTAAATGCATACTTTTGTATTATTGTACTCATCACTAATGCCTTTGGTCTGGTAGCATAGTCTCATTCTTCATCCTAACATTTAGTGAAACGCACAGTTTCTCAACTCGTTTAGTTTTCTATATTTTAACTATAGAGCTCAGTATCAGACGTACCCACTATTAAAGGTTTTGGAATAAATACTTATTAAACAGTAGATATAGGGTTTGAAACAAATCAACTTGGAGATTCCTAGTGCATATTCATATTCACAGAGAACTTGAAGTCTTTAATCGCTGCTCGCGGTCTTGAGACGCTCTGACCTGAACACATGCTCGTGATCTCATTGCATCCACGTGTCTCGCCCTGTGCAGATTGTTCCTGGAGATCCTGAACGACTGCTCCGATGTGGATGAAATCAAGTTCCAGGAGGACGGAACCTGGTGTCCCATGAGACCAAAGAAAGAGGCCGTCAAAGTCTCCTCTCAGTCGCTTCCAAAAATGGAGAGTAAGTACATCGTGTGGTTGCCTGGGCAACTTCTGAACCGGTCCCACCAACCAGCGGTGGAGGTGTAGACTGTTTAGAGAGAACTGCTGTGTACAGTCTGCCCTGGAAAACAGCTGACGGAGCTTCAAGCTCTACGCTATTTGAAGATGTTTTCACAGCATTATAAAATCGATATTGGAGAAGGAATTATGACCTGTTTGACTTTGTGACACTAAATCTAAGCAGCTTCTATCATCCATCATTGAAACTACTATCAAAGCGAGTATTTCATTAAAAATCAAAGATACATTGACATTAGACCATACAGTGCTCTTCCCCTTCAGAATCTATATTTAAATTGACATTTTTTGAAAAAAATGAATATACTGTGATGTATGCCGTCTCTGCTTCAAAACTACACCGCGATACACACAAATATTGTGTGTGTTTATTAAAGCCTGACATGTCTTCTTCTTGTCCACAAAACAAACAACAACACACGACTGAGCCAGACGGGTGACACGCTCCTTCTTGTCTTGCAGCCTCGGCTCCTTCACGCCAGTCGTCGGCGACGTCCCATTCCACGGAGCCCAGCGCCGCCAAGAAGGCCGACGTGATCGACCTGACCCTGGAGAGCTCCTCGTCCTCCTCCGACGAAGAGGACTCGGACCCTCCGCTGAAGAAACGCTGCGTTTACATTTGCAAGAATGAGGAGATGCACACGAAGGGGTGAGCCGGCCACGACCCCGACGAGTTCCTAAAAACAACGACACTTTGTCAAGTTGTGACTTCATCACAGCGGTCTAGGATACGCACAATGCTCCAGTCTGGGTTTTCTATTACCGTGAAACATGTGAGAACATGTGTTCTATGAGATGTTCATTCAGTAAATGATGGTCCATTTAGAGTCAAACAGACCATAAAGCAGCTTCGGGGGCGTATGCTAAAGAAGGGTTCTTACGTCATGGAAAACCTGGAAAAGTCATGGAATTTTAAAATGGTTATTTCCAGGCCTGGAAAAGTCCTTGAAACAAATAAAATCCCCAAAGTTTAGTAAGAGTCATGTAAATGTGTTATATTGTGTATATATATATATATATATATGTGTTCATGTCGTTCATTTACGCTGAGTTTGAAATAATGAATATGCTTTTAAAAGAAAGACTCAGAATATAAGCAGGCATACATACAGGCATCTATATAAATGTTTATTCTTTTAATCAAACTATTGTCTCATTCATTTGAGTCATTTAAGGTTTACTGTATGCTTTGTATTCTCATTGTTAGTTTAAATACTACATTTACTCACTTTTTACTGTTTACACCCAGATTTCACTAAATGTTTGCTCATGGACATTTGGTTTAAAGTCATGGAAAAGTCATGGATCCATTGGTCAGGATGTGTATGAACCCTGTAAAGTATGTTTTAGGGCAGGGCTACACAGTGATTGACAGGTTGCTATAGCTACCAGAGACGCCTCTACATCACTCCTC
Organism: Myoxocephalus aenaeus; assembly: GCA_038501785.1. Classification (NCBI taxonomy): domain Eukaryota; kingdom Metazoa; phylum Chordata; class Actinopteri; order Perciformes; family Cottidae; genus Myoxocephalus; species Myoxocephalus aenaeus. The sequence continues at coordinate 1,504,030 of JBAMJR010000243.1, read as the reverse complement.
CGCATTCAGAACATGGTATTTCTGAGTTTGAGTTACAACTCTCTGCCATTCGTGCTGAGCTTTGTGAATTTGCAAATAAATTGGGCGAAAATTGAGCAACTTTTAAATACGTGTGAAGACAATCGGGGGTGCGTTCCACCCTTTAGCTGGTTTTCTTTTTGTCTGTTCTGTGTTGAATGTTTGCTGCGAGACTCCGTTCTAGTAACGGCCTGCTGTCCTTTGCATTTCTCCTCTCAGAGTGCTGACCTACCAGCCCACGGGTCGCGTGCCGAGCGTCCCGGCCCTGGACCCGTCTTATCTGACCTCCACGCTCGCCGACTACGCCGTCCCCTTCCACCCGTCCACGCTGGCCAGCATCCCCACAGACATGCAGAGTGAGTCACCGGGACGGGGGCTAACTGTGAGCACTGCAGCCATCACTGTGTAATGATCTGTTTTCTGTTTCTACCTTTAGGTTTGGATTTGTTTTCCTTAATTCAAGCAGATCCTCAGGTATGTTTGTGTCGATAGCTGCATGATGTCTGTCAGCTGCTTAACGTAGACTCACCATATCTGTTTAAATAGTTTTAGTGAGGGAATGGACATTTAAAAGTGAAATTCAGACTGTTTCCTATAAGGGATTCGCTCCGAGAGACACTGACCTACGGTATGGGGTTAGTTCAGTCTCAATAATGACAAATGCACACAGAAAGATTCACAAATATATTCAATTTACAAATGTACACAGAAGGATTTACAAATACATTCCAATGATTTATATAAATGTAAAAAAATAATCACATATTTCTGCATCTGTATGTATTTGTGCAATTTGTGGATTTATTTGTGGGTCGCACTGCATTTGTTTTGAAAAGCTTCACATTTACGAGTGGCTTTTTTTGAGACTCCCCTGCCGTGCTTTGGATTCGCAAATAATTTTTTTTCATCTGTAGCCAATCAGATGTCGCCCTGATTTTCAACCAATCACATAAGTGCAGCTCCCCACGAGGGCGGGGCCAGCGTTACAGTTACGGAATTTGCGCAGGTGACCAGTCAGCCAATGGCGTCTGGTAACGTTAACGCAGGGGTCATACACATTCTGACCAATGGATTTCCATGACTTTTCGATTCAACATGTTGGACTAATTGTTCAGATATTCGTGCACACCAACGGGTTCTGATCTCCTTGTTCCCCTCAGCATTACCGGCCTCAGATGTTCTTGGACAACCTGACGAGCAGCATGCAGAGCAGCATGCAGAGCAGCATGCAGAGCAGCATGCAGAGCACGGCGGCGGCCAGCACCAGCTCGGCCCTGGTCTCCTCCTCCAGCGGCCACTACGACGCCGCCGGACACGCCGCCGCCCTCCACGAGACCCGGGTCCTCACGGGGGGCGGGCCGGACGGCGGCATGTCGGACATCATCTCACTGGACTGAGTCTCACTAGACTGAGTCTAGACCGAGACTAGACTGAGTCTCACTGGACCTCCGGGCCGGTTTCCTGTGGCCTTTTTACAGTGCGGACTACGTGTACTTGCCGTGTTGATTTTATTTAGTTTTTTACCTAAAAGCACTCAAATTGGTATACATGAGCACTTTAATGACCTGAACACTTTCATGTTAAAAACTGTATCCAGGTATGTTTCTTTGGAAGTTCTCTTAACTTCAATATTTGTGAAATATTCGTGTGTGCTGTCGTACGTACAGTACTTTAACCTCATTAGATCAGACCAGAATCTGTCTGTCTTTGGTCCATATTCCTGTGTGATTTCACCTCGGTGTAGAACAAGATTACCTGGTGTTTAAGCCTTGGTTTAGTCAACGTTTCTCCAGTGTTTAAGCCTTGGTTTAGTCAACGTTTCCCCAGTGTTTAAGCCTTGGTTTAGTCAACGTTTCTCCAGTGTTTAAGCCTTGGTTTAGTCAACGTTTCCCCAGTGTTTAAGCCTTGGTTTAGTCAACGTTTCCCCAGTGTTTAAGTCTTGGTTTAGTCAACGTTTCCCCAGTGTTTAAGCCTTGGTTTAGTCAAATACTTCCCTCGTGTTTTTGACTTGGTTTAGTCAAATATTCACTGCTGTTTAAGCCTGGGTTTGGTCCAATAAAACCAAGTATTTTAGCTTTGGTTTAGTCCTAAATCCCTGGTATTTTAGCCTTGGTGTAGTTAAATATCTGTTATACTTTTATTTTGTTGCTCCAGTGTTTCGGACAATATTTCGGACATTGAACTGCTCATTTATACCAATTTGTTTACTTTGCACATCCATGTGAGTCTGACTTCAGCCGGTTGAGCCGAACCTCTTCAGGCCGGACGGAGGCAGAGCTCGGACTCACCGCTCTCGTGAGAGACGGTTAGGAGTAGGACGGCCTCGCTGACAGACTAGTGGGCTGACAGACTTGTGGACTGACAGACTTGTGGGCTGACAGACTTGTGGGCTGACAGACTTGTGGGCTGACAGACTTGTGGACTGACAGACTTGTGGGCTGACAGACTAGTGGGCTGACAGCCTGTCTGTGCTCACGGAGGTCAGCGACTCAAACGTTTCCATCGGTCCGAACCGCCGTCAGTCATCACTCCACGAGGTTCGTCATGGGGCAGCGTTCACGTTCCTTTGTAATGTAGTCAGAGCAATAATAATGTAATGTTGGGATGAATCCAGTTGTAAATGTCGGTGAGAAACTGCACCGCTGCCTCCCAGTCCTTCTGTCGCCACTTTATCGGCTTCTACAAGTCGCAAATGCGGTTTTAGTTTTGTGTCAAATCTTCGGCAATTCCACTTATTTGCTTTCTTTCAGAGATTGGGACGTTCAAATAGAAATAGTGTGAGTACACACCCCGAGTCAGCACGCGGTTTTGCTAGCTTAGCATTACTCTATGATCATCTCTCGCTCGGAAAGAAAGTCAACAAGTGCATTTCCTAAAAGGATGAACTGTACCTCTTTTTCTTTTCCTCTCTTTCTTTCCCACAAATGTGTGCATCAGCTTTGACTAGCAGAAGACGGTTGAGGTTTGTTTTATAAATGTGAATTTAAAGAGTTTGTTTGTCGCTTAAGTTGGTATAAAACATCTGAAAAGGTTCCTGCTGCCAAAAGTCTGATCTTTAGATAATGTTTTTTTTTTTTTTTTTAAGAAGAAAGAAAATTGTAATTCTTCTGAACTAGTTTGTTGTGTGTTTTTGATGCCATGTGTTGGTTCGGGATGGACGGACGTGACGGGAACGTTCAATACGCATGAGCCCTTTCTCACACGTCAGCAGTGAGCTAAAGGACGACTAACGGGGCAGCTGCCGTGTCTCAGCCACGCCGTCCCGGCCAGGAGCTCAATCTCAGGGACCGAAACTCGTCTGGGCTCCACGGGCCGAGCGAATGAACAACACTGAGGCGTCGGCGTCTGTTTCTTAAGGTTTAATTCAAACATCATGCTAATGTATGTCGGCAGTGTAAAGTGTACATGTTAAAGGAATACTTCACCCACAACATGTTCATTTGTACACCTTGAATTCTTGAAGAAAACATAGTTTTATCCCAATGCCTCCACGGTGAACAGAGAATCAAAGACCCCCATTGACTTCCATTCATCAAGATGTTCCCTGTTTCTTTGAGCTTGTCAACGGATGTTTTGAAACTGCAGCCTCCATTTACCTCACCAGGAAAACCCCTTTCTTATTTTTGAGTCTTTGTTCACCGTGGAGGCCAAAAAGTAAGTCTTCAAGGATTCAGGGAGACGTGGGCGAGTCGTTTTGGGGAATAGTTGTGATGTATCTTGGATCGATAACGGACAGTTCCATAGAAAACCCGCCTCGCTCGAGTGGTCTCCACTACGCGGATGGTTTTGTTTCTGTGAACACGTTTTTCAGATATCCGTCTCTGAGGTTTCAGTCCACAGAAGTTAAGACATGTAACACCTGTTGTTGTTGTTTTTGTTGTTTTTGTCCAGAATCTGTCTTGATTTGGAACTACTATGAAAACTATCAGCGAAGCTGTTGCTTCATAATGTTCTTTATGAGGCGGAGACGGAAAGAGACAAATACAAACTATTTGTGGATGAACTGGTGGAAGGTGAGGAAATATGTGTTTGCCATTTTTGGTCAACAAACTCTTCATAAGTAGAGCATAAATTTAAAAAAAGTCAAGTCTTTTCCCGCCTTCTCAGCATCTTTACTGGGAAAGTATTGTCACCGTTTCTATTCACCTGCAGGCGGATGTTGGTGATCTGAATGGTTTTGTACTCTTCATACTTTATGGACTTTGAAACGTAATCCAGATCATGTTAGTGTTAACAGACTCAGAACTACGTGAGGTTTTACAGGACAGTTTCATACTAAATGGTCTTTTGTTTTCCTGTATCTGTAAACTTACAGCATTTTGAATTGTGGTACTCTGTGGGTGTTTTTTTAATTATTATTAAAAGTGTTTTTATTCAGTTAGAATCTATTGCTCTTGGAAAGAGCCTAAAGAAAAGTGTTTTAATCCCAGGAGTTGAAATGGCCCTCACTAACAGTGAAACAGAAGCATTCATCGAGCCTCGGTCCTACTTTCAGTGGAGTTTTTATGGGCTCACATGATTAATTAATGTGTAACTAGCCAATCAGACGCATGGATTAAACCCTCATCTGCCCCGTCGTTCATTCTTTAAAAGCATTACTTTTTCTCTGTAATGTGTTTCCTTTATTTTGTGAAGTCAATGGTTTTTACAGAAGGATTATGGATTTCTCTTTGTATCAAAAATACTGTCAACAGCCATAAAATAATACATTTTCTACATGTTTTTAGTAATAAAATGTCTATAAAATGTCTATAAAACAGGCTATGAATAATATATGTGCAAACCCCTCAGTAGAAACCTTTGAAAGTTTGATGGATGTATGAGCTGCTGAAGTGGAGATTTATGAATCGGAGCCTGAGAGAAATCTAAATCAGAGAAAACGACCTTTAAAGAGATGTTTTGTCAAATTAAACACATTTTGAAAACATTAACTAACATACCACCAGTTAATTACTCACATAAAGACAATTATTACAAGTCTGAAATGTTATGCTTGAATATCCAAATGAGGCATATCTACAGTGTAAAAAACGGCTGTGAAATCCACAGTAATTTACTGTGTTTGTGAGCAGTAACCTACTGTAAACTATTTCCCAGTAAAATACTGTGGATTCATTCAAATATTACAGTAGTCAAAGCTTTACTGTAAAAATCATAGTGATACATAAAGTGCTGTGGGAAATCACAGTAACCAAGAATCTACCGTAAAAAATCATTGTACCCAAAAAGTGCTGTAGAAAATGACAAACTAATAATCTACTGTAGTTATGTAGTTATATACTGTGTTGTTTTTACAGTAAGTTACTTGTCAATGGCGGCCAGTTAATAACTGAATTTCACAGTGCGTTTCTTACAGTGTAATGCTAACTTTTTCGGAATTTAGAAGAAATCTAAATTCTGCTGTAGTCTGGTGACTTTTTTTTATATGAAAATATCACATGAGGGTTCAGATCTCAGTCTGAGCTTCACTGCGGCCACAGCTGCTTAAGAGGAAGAAACCTTTCCATTCCACTTCCACAGGAGAGCAGCACAACCTCAGCAGTGACACAGAGCGCCACTGTGAACCACACGGCGAAACACACAGGGAACCACACGGCGAAACACACGGCGAAACACACGGGGAACCACACGGCGAAACACACGGGGAACCACACGGGGAACCACACGGCGAAACACACGGGGAACCACACGGGGAACCACACGGCGAAACACACAGGGAACCACACGGGGAACCACACGGCGAAACACACGGGGAACCACACGGCGAAACACACGGGGAACCACACGGGGAACCACACGGCGAAACACACGGGGAACCACACGGGGAACCACACGGCGAAACACACGGGGAACCACACGGCGAAACACACGGGGAACCACACGGCGAAACACACGGTGAACCACACGGGGAAACACACGGGGAACCACACGGGGAACCACACGGGGAAACACACGGTGAACCACACGGGGAACCACACGGGGAACCACACGGCGAAACACACGGGGAACCACACGGGGAACCACACGGTGAAACACACGGGGAACCACACGGTGAAACACACGGGGAAACACACGGGGAACCACACGGCGAACCACACGGCGAACCACACGGGGAACCACACGGCGAACCACACGGCGAACCACACGGTGAACCTGACCTGAAGTGGAGCACAACTCATGTTTACCTTCAACAGTCAAACCCCTTTTTGTTAGAAGGTAACTCAGGGTTCTTACGGTCATGGAAAACCTGGAAGAGTCATGGCATTTTAAAATGGTTATTTCCAGGCCTGGAAAAGTCCTTGAAAAAAATAACATCCCAAAAATATTGGAAAAGTCATGTAAATGTGTTATATACACAAAAGAAACTGCATTGTGCTTCTGTAGGCTCATCAGGTGACCCGGTGTGACGGTCATACTGCATATGTCCTCGTTGACTCCTTGTTGTTATCCCGGTGTATATATTTCATGTTGGAGTTCTATATCTAATTCCTCAGCAAGGTTCATGATGTTTCTACGACACGTGACTTTCACTCAGGTGACCGATGTTCATGTCCTGTGTGAAACTAAAGGTAATCCAGAATGCAGCGGCTCGACTGGTCTTTAACCGCCCGAAATTCACCCACACGACTCCACTCCTCCGCGACCTTCACTGGTTACCGGTGGTCGCCCGCATCCGCTTCAAAACATTGGTACGTGCTACGAACAGATCGGGTCCTATCTACATCCAGGACATGGTAACACCGTACACCCCAGCTCGTTCGCTCCGCTCGGCTTCTGCCAATCGGCTTGTAGCTCCGTCACTGAGAGCTAAACACTCCACAAAGTCATTACATTCACTCACACACTTCATTGAGGAGCCAGGACAGCAAGTCCTGGCTCCTCAATGGTGGAACGAGCTCCTCATTGACATCCGGACAGCAGGAAGTCTCTACATTTTCCGTCGCAAACTAAAAACACATCTTTTTCGACTTCACCATGAATAAGAAAGGTAGCGCCATAGTAGCACTTTAGTAGCATTTAGATGGCACTCACTGATAGCACTTTGTAGTTTAACTTTATTGAAGAAATTGTACTTTCTTGATTCTTGTTGTTCTGAGTTTGTCCTCATGGTTGAATCACTTATTGTAAGTCTCTTTGGATAAAAGCGTCAGCTAATGAAATGTAATGTACACCATCTTTTACTAAAACTCGGCAAGTAGTGTTGTTGCCCAAACCTGAACCGAACAGAGAATGTGGTTTAGAAACGTCACAAGCGGTTAAAACACCGCTGACAACGTATGGAGAAATGTTGGCGTGAATTTTTTTTGGGGTTCACAAACGCAGAGAACGAACATATCTGTTCAGCAAGCACATCACCATGGAGGCGAGATGCTCCCTAAATGTTTTATTGCAACTTTAAACGATCTGGAAATTCAGCACACGATCGCCTCCAAAACAATTCTTCCCCATAAAGTTAACCGGTCGTTCGATGGAAACATCTATGACTTAGAACCCGGCTCAGGTCTTTCATGGCTTTTTCTCAAAATTCCCTCAAATCGGTGAGAACATGTAACACTGTGCTGTTTTTAATCTTTGTGATATGGTCCGGTGCCACGAGGCCAAATGAATCACTGTCCACTCAACATGTCGGGTCAGACGACGACCAGAGAGCCGGCGGGCGACCGCGGGGCAGCAAAGACGGAGAAAGCATCGGGCAAAATGGGGGGAAAGTCCTCTTGGGAAATCAGATTCGACCATCAGACTGTGTGAAGACGGAGGTTGAGTTGAGGGCGGAGCCGTCCTCAGGTGTTTGTTTGCTGGCTGTCAAACACAAAACACCATTTGCCTGTAAAGATGTGATTGGCCGGCTTTAGTGGCTCGGGGTCCCACAGCAGCAATGAGTTGCGGGCTTTGACCGTTGCACATTGTGTATGTTCCCGTCACCTTCAAATGGACTTCATTTAAATAGTGTTGTTCCACAGCGCTTTACATTCACTCACACACTTCACACACCAACGGCCGTGCAGTGTGTGAGTTCAGTGTGGTGGGAAAGAGAAATAAATACTTAATGTTTGGTGATGTCTTGCAGCCCTGTCCAGTCTTCAATTTGTTTTCTGCCAGAGGTCCATGACAATTATTTATGTGTAATATTTATGGGAATATTAGCCATTTTGAGACACAATCTATATCGTCAGATAATACTGTAAGTAGTCGTCTAAATACCGGAAGCTGTGCCTGGTTATTGTATAGCAGTCGATGCCGAGTACCGATCCACCACTTGTGTTTATTGAATAGGTTGTATGCCTCACTGTGTGGAAGTGACTGGGATCACAAGTTGTTATTTATTATTAACATGATTAATCGAGATCCAGCAACTTTGTTGAATTCTTTGGAACCGGTCCTGCCTGCTGCCATGGCCCTGCTGATGGAACCGGCCTGGAACCGGTCCTGCCTGCTGCCATGGCCCTGCTGATGGAACCGGCCTGGAACCGGTCTTGCCTGCTGCCATGGCCCTGCTGATGGAACCGGCCTGGAACCGGTCCTGCCTGCTGCCATGGCCCTGCTGATGGAACCGGCCTGGAACCGGTCCTGCCTGCTGCCATGGCCCTGCTGATGCCCCCCCCTCCTCTCTACCGCCTTCTGCTTCATGGATCGTGGATTATCTGGATCATGGTCCATGCCTACTACTCATTATATGAATAATTTCTGTCATATTCATGTAATGTGCTGTAACTACGCTATTCATTCTGGTCACATGACATCTATTGCTTCTGTCCATCCGGGGAGAGGGATCCTCCTCTGTTGCTCTCCCTCAGGTTTCTTCCCTTTTTTCCCTGTGAAAGGGTTTTTACTATCTTTTTAGGGGAGTTTTACCTGATCCGATGTGAGGTCCCGGGGCAGGATGTTATGTGTACAGATTGTAAAGCCCTCCGAGGCAAACTTGTATTTGTGATGTTGGGCTATACAAAATAAACTGAATTGAATTGAATTGAATTGGGTGATGCTTGTGTTTGCTTACGATGCGTTATGTTCTGTAGGAATCGCAAGCAGCCGTACAACTTGTTGGCGTAGCCAGCGTGAAATACCTACAAACTGACATGTCTGTTGTTGGCTCCCTCAGCTGTGTGGACATAAACATCGAATTTAATTTCATAGATCGGCCCCACCGTAACCAACACCGATCCAGATGCATTGACCTCATCGGTCTTGGATCTGTGCGTCCCTAATGACTGTACATGACTGTATACATATATATATATATATATATATATATATATATATATATATATATATATATATATATATACATACATATGTATGTATATACATGACTGTATTCTCTAGAAATTAAAAAGATTTGATCTAAAGTTTAACCTGCGACACTCATTCACCACAAAAACATAGTCAACATCAAGAGGAGAGTAACACACAAACACACAAGTATATCATGTGCTTCCATCCACGAGGACACATCCCAAACCCTTACTTTAAGCTCGGCCTGATCCATGTTTTAACCCGAACCCTTTCGCCAAGTCCAACTCTTTAAGACAGGCTCTTGATCGACCAAAATGCCCTTAATTTCAAAAGCAACAACAACAAAGCCTTGTCACAACTGTAATAGGTTCTTCAAAAGACAGAAGCAGACGAAGTTACACCAGGCAGAGCAGCGAGCCTTTATTATGTGCTGCATGGTGCTGACTGGCAGGCAGAGGCAAGATCCCAATTATTGTTGGAAGAACCCGCTCGCTGCAGCCCTCAGCGCTGCCTGGCAGGCTCGTTAGGACTGGAGCTCCTCCTCTGGGAGCCGTGTTCCCCGTTAGCCCCGTCCTCAACGCAGCTCTGCTGAATGAACAACTGCTGGAAACAAGTCAGATAAGATTATGGAGCGGTGTCTTTTTGTCTGTTTAATTTTTTTGGGGTTCTGTACGGTGCTGTAATTGCATCACTTGCACAGTCTGTAGGCGTTTGTCGGTTACAAGAATCAGTTCAGACTGCGATGCCGACTATGAGAAGCCAACAGTGGAAATCCCACCCAGCTATTTGAAGTCTGGAGTTTAAAGGAAAATTAAGAACCTGAAATGATGTTGCAAGAGCATTTTTCACCAAATTGTTATTCAGGGAATGAATGACATGGTTCATTTGAGCCAGCTGCAAACTGAACATTCTTTTCAACATGACTTAAAAAGATATATTATAACACATTTTGACATAATGTATTACACATTAGTTTTTTTAAACATCCCACCTTCTTGGTTCGGACTACTGTTGCGCACTATAGTGTACTTTTTGAATATGACTTTCGGGATTGGTTGATAAAATAAGATAAAATAAGATAATCCTTTATTAGCAGTGTTTCCCCTAGGTTTACAGCTTCGGCCCCCCCTAGCTGTAAACCTAGGGGTTTACAGCTAGGGGGGGGGCGACGGCGGCGACGACACCGACACAAACACTTAAAGCTGTGGTTCTCAAACTTTTTTTGTAAATAACTTCATTTTGTGACTCCATCTGTGCTTTTATAAATAACAGAATAAAGAAAATTGCAAAATAAAGTACCATTTGGACTGTTGTCTCACACTCAGCGTGTCACCTGACTGCAGCTTTGCTAAGGGACTGTCAAAAAACACAAACGTTACTATGTTTTTATTTTTTTTATTGGCAACACCAAAAAGAACAAGCTAGTTATAATTCCTGTTACCTCTGGAGCTAAAGTTAGCCGCTTTTACTAACATTAATAACAATTAATGGCGTTTCACTTCTCCACGACATGTTAGCGCACCTTGCTAAAGTAACTTAAGCTAGCGTTGAATGTAAACAGTTACTGTACCAAGACAAAACAATGATATCAGGGTTATTGTTTGCGATATTAGATACATAAAGTACATTTCCAGTTCTAAACACAACATTTTATTCAACATTGCTGTCGACGATCTGATAGAAATAGCAAATACAATGCTAGCTACCTCTTTATTTTTTTTACATTTCTCTTAATCTGTTAACTAACATTAAATTAGGAAAAAAATAAAATAAAAACATGTTATTTTTAATAATTATCTATTAATTTGAATCATACGATATTAGTATATTTGTATTTGTATTAGCATAGCATGGCCTATGTTTGTTTTTTTGACAATCAAAGAAGAAGTACTCGTCTCTCCAATTCAGTTCTCATTTACATGAAGATCTCCTCTTTTCAGCTTAAAAAACAATAAAAACATCGGTAGCACTTTATAATAAGTACATACTTATTAGTAAAGCATGAATAAACACTAAATTCATACTTTATAAGGCATTATTCCAGCATGAACACTCATTAGTAACTCATTAGTATGCAATTCATAAACACAGTTATACATGTTTCATTCTTGATTAATAAGCTTGGGTTTTCATACTTTATAAATGATGGATTCCCCTTTTGTAAATGAAGTATTAAGGACTTATAGATGATAAGATAATTTGTAAAGTGTTAGTAAATGATTAAAAAAATGCTGGAATTCATGATTATCTAAAGTGACGACTATCTATGCTTTACAAAGCATTAATAAAAGTCATGATTAATTCAGTAGTTCTACTCATTAATTCAGTAGTTACTACTCGTTAGTTAAGTATTAGTTAAGTATGTTCTGTGACCTCATCTAAAGTGAAGACTATTTATGCTTTACAAAGCATTTATAAGCAGTGGCTCAAAACTAGCAGAAGTCTCAGTTATCTTCTCAACAGAAAAGGGAAATAGACACAAAGTGATAAAGAACATTAATATGATGGTGCTGGGGGCCATGCCCGTCCGTGGGACAAGTGTTCCATAGTTTGTTATAATATGTATGCTGCACATACATATTATTGATAAATTATTATTTATTTTATTTTAGATTATTGATTATTGAAAATTCGCTTTTTCGCAACCATTCGCGTCTGTGTAATCTACTCCCACGAATAATTCTCAACTCTTTTGGTGTCAACGCAGCATAACCGTTCAGAACTATATTGATGTTCGGCACACAGTAAGCCTACTTAGCATTTTTTTTACGACCATGAAATACACTTTATTGCTTTCGTGACAAACTTCCAGAATTGCTTTGCTTTAAATGCAGATTATATATTTATTACAGGATTATTAGCAGGGGCATAGCGACAGCGTGATTCTCTACTTCAGAGTCCTTTGACCTTTTGCGCACCAGGCCATGTCCTGGTGCGCAAGCTCCGCGCATCCCTTTTTATTCTCTCGTCCTCCTACTAGTTGCTCAATGACATCATTTCTTATCACAGTTTAACACACACACACACACACACACACACACACACACACACACACACACACACACACACACACACACACACAGAAATAACATCACACATTACCGTATGGGCCTTACATCATACTACACAAATCAACTTTTAGGTTAAACTCATTAGTTATGTATGCTCTATGTTCCTTGGCCAGATCGTATAGTTCAGGGCAGCTCTTCTGGGATTTCGACTCTACTTGACAACTCTTATAAATAAATGTGCTAACTAGAACCCTGGAGGGTCTTCGGCTCGTCCCCATAGGAGAACCCACTTTGGTTCCTGATAGAACCTTTCCTAAAGGGTTCTAACTAGAACAAAGCATCAAGAGTTTTACCCAGAACCACATGAGAACGTTCCACCCAAAGGTTCCACAGAGAACCCTCATATGGTGGAACGCTTTCACCCAACATCTTCTCTGGAGGTTCTATGCAGAACATTTCCACCTTCTAAGGGTGCAACCAAGATCCACCCGGAAGCCAGGGTTCTATGTAGAACTCACTATGGGTTCCTCATGAGGTTCATAAAGAACAGGGGCTGACGTGGTGCAGCACAACCCACATTTCTGGCTTTTTTTTTTACTTCTGTGCTTTTAAAAATACTTGATGAAGGAAAGGGTTCTTCAGAAGCAAATGGTTCTGGGTAGAACCTCAGCCCGTCAGGAAGAACCTGTTTGGAACCCTTATTCCTAAGAGTGTATAAATAGCTGAAAGATGAATGTAGTGGAGTAAAAGTCTAAAGGACTATGAAATGGAAACAGGGTACTTCACAGCAAAGGGTCTGTACTTGGGTACTTTGGTACGTTCTACCATTGATTGAGAGGAAGAGGACGAAGAAAAGGAGGAAGAGGAGGAGAAAGGAACCTCTGACCAGAGTGGATTGAAAGAACATTACAGCTCATCTCTTCCCTTCTTCCCGGTCTTCTTCTCTTCCTTGTGGAAGACTTTTCCATCCGCCTGCTTCTTCCAGCTCAGCTTGATGTCGTCGTTCAGCCCCTGGGCCTTCAGCTTCTGTTTGAGCTGAAAGACAAAAACATTGAGAGAAGAAGTCTTCACTAAAACTGTTGTTCCTCTACATCCTGCATCCTGTCTCACACTGTCCTCATGTGGAAGCTCTGCTGGAGAAGAACTCTGGTTTCCACTAGAGCAGCTTTGTTGTGTTATGTTGTCTGGACACAAGTCTACCTTCAGTAATGACGTGTCCACGTCTGCACTGCACAGAGCACCTTTACATGGTTCTTATAGTCACTACCTCACATATATCACCTGCTTAATGAGAGGAAGATGTACCTGCTTCAAGAGGCCCTCCATCACCACAGGGTCATTCAGATCCAGAGAGGAGCTTTTCTGCAGCCTCACTCTCATCACTCGCTTTGCAACAGGAACAACAGGAACAACAGGAACATCTGAAACACAAACAACCTTCATCAGTCACAACATGTCTGGCTGATAATAATCAACATCCTGGAATGTTTAACACTTTGAATGATAAAAGAGAAAAGTATGGTCATTTTCCATCATTTCTATCTATTTTTGATGTGTTGGGGTAGGTTGGGCAGTTGATCTGCATATTCAATGTGTTTTCTATCCATAACTTGATATTTATAGATTTTATTTTGATCTACTTTTAGGTCCTCATTTAAAGCCTGTGTAAATGATAGCTTACCACTGTAGCAGATGAACGCTGACTTGACGTCACACTTCAGGCTCTCCCATTGTCCATTGGCACTAAAATCTGCTGACACACAAAGCCCAGAGGAACGACGAGGCTCCAGAGGTTTCCAGTTCCTAAATGAGGAGTCACCTCCATCAGACCACTTCCATCCATCTCTGAAGAGGCCGATCCAGACAGATGAGGGTACCAGATTCTGTACCATCTGGTTCTCCTCCATGTTCCTCACCATGGCCAGGTCTGTGTGGTGTTCTCTGCAGTAGCTCTGGGCCTCAGTCCACGTCATCAAGGTGTCAATGAAGACAAATCTCTGTGGGCCTGAAAGTAGAGCAGAGTGAAGTGCTGAGTAGAGGAACCATAACAGACTACATCAGTGATTGTCAACCACTGTGCCGCGGCACACCAGTGTGCCGTGAGAGATCGTCAGGTGTGCCGTGGGAAAATGTCCAATTTCACTTAATTGGTCCAAAAAAATATAATTTAGTTGCCGCAAATGATTTTTCATTGTTGAGCGTCTGAGCTGCAATATAGTGGCTGGCAGAGTAATATAGAACAGGTCTGCACCTTGTTCTGCTATTAAACAAACTAAACGGCCGTATGTTATTGATCTTATCTACACAGCATGTCATTTATGGGTCGCGTCTACAACTCTGCACGCGGAGTTCCATCCGATGCACTCAGGTGAGACACAGCGGAGAGAGAGAGACAGAGAGAGGCGAAAAATATGTCGCGTGCTTTTCACAATGGGATTTGCTGCTGAAGCTATCAGTATTTTAACCTATGAGCTCTCACTGTTAAAGCCTAACAGTTCATGTATTTGCAGGTCAAGACAAACAGCCTGGAGCTCATCAATGACGTTTCTGACTCAGAGAGGCTCTGGAAATATTCTTCCAAAAGCCTGAAAAACACCCTGCAGTGATAAAGCCTGCTCACTTTGTGGTCGTCATTACAATAAATGAACACCATGTTTCCTTTAAGTCAGTATTTATCAAACTGGGGCGGTATTTATTACAGGTGTAATACCTTTATTACAGGTATTTATTACGGGTGTGGCGCAAGAGGAAATGCTGGTTTTAAATGTTCACAGTCCGCCGTTAACAGGTTACGCTGCGCATGCGCCGATTCTTGGCATTTCGCCAAAAGCCGATCTTTATGAGATCTCAGTGAGGTCGGCTTTCTGCTGTTGTGTCTCTCATCATGGAGCATGAACTGAGAGCCGTATCAAATCTACAACCCCGTTTTAAAAAGATTTGTAGAGGAAAGCAGCCACTAATACCGATACAACGTGATGCTCACACATCTCACTCATTCCATTTTGTTTTGCAATAGCTTATTGTTTTCCACAATAAGCTATTTAGTAGTAACTAAATATGAGTTATTTTTTGCATAACTTTATTTTCATTTTTCTAACAAAGTGATAACACATTTTTTTTGTCTGATGGAGCAATCTGGTTTACTTGAAACACTGAATACTCTTCCATGCCAGTAGGTAGCGCAATAATGATCTACCATATATGCTGTATTATGCTACAATGTGACATTTTGTAACTTTTTAGGTTGTTGGTGTGCCGCGGGATTTTTTTATTGTAGAAAATGTGCCGCGGCTCAAAAAAGGTTGAAAAACACTGATGTAGTCAATATAAATACGTTATACACTCACACACATACATGTACTATGTGGGTGTGTATGCACAGCACATGCTAATTAGAGAAGTAGTCTAATATTCAACAACATAGTCGACTGTTTTCTGAAAGGGAGGACAAGCTGGTAACTGACCGTCTGATACATTTTGATGATGTAGTTATAATTTCCCATCATCTAAAGTTATTTGTAATATTTGACATACATTGTATTTTTTAAATACTTGACTTGGACATAAGCATGTGTTCAATCAGAATCACTTTCATCAAAATAGCTTTATTGCAAATTTAAGTTGATTTATCTTTTACAGGTATGTGATACCATCCTGATGAATATGGGGTTAGTTCAGTCTCAATAATGACAAATGCACACAGAAAGATTCACAAATGCGCACAGGGCAATTCACAAATATATTCAATTCACAAATGCACACATAAGGGTTTACAAATACATTCCAATGATTTATATAAATGTAAAAAAAAAAATCACAAATATATTTCTACATTTGTTTGTGAAAAGCGTCACATTTACGAGTGGCTTTTATGAGGCTCCCCCGCCGTGCTTGGATTCGCAAATGCATTTTTTTCAATATGGACCTATCCGTAGCCAATCAGATGTCGCCCTCATTTTCAACCAATCACATGAGTGCAGCTCCCCCCTCCCCTACCCACAAGGGCGGTGCCAGCGTACAGTTACGGAATTTGCGCAGGTGATCAGTCAGACAATGGCGTCTGGTACACACATCCAACATCTTAACTGTACCAGTACAGCCCAAAGTGCCCATCTTAAGATGTTTGGATGTGTTCTGAAATGTTCTGAACACATATCAGTCAGTATTTTGGAAACCGGATGTTGTGTCATGTGGCTGTTTCCGTCCGTTTGAATATGTTTCATGTCAGTGTCTGCTGTAGCTGATTTGACCACGGAGACCCGAGTGGCAGCTGAGTTGACTGCAGTGTTACACTGCACTGGAGTTTATCACCCACCTTGGGCCGACCCAGAGAAGACCGGACCCGGCGCGAGGCTGTTACCGGACTCACACCGGCGGGCAAGCGGTCTTCAGCGTTAAGATGTCCACAGCGACCGTTTCTCAATACGCGTTCTTCTCTGTACTTGATGAGAAAACTCATAACTGAAAGTTGACGTTCTCTGAATACTACTGTTGTTGAGTCACAACATGTACTTTTAGGATGTTTTCAGGCGAGAATTTAGTTGTTTAAGCATCAAATCTGTGGTCGGTTAATCAAGATTCAGCCTTCTTAAAAAGATTGAGTTCCTGCTCGCGGGACCGTGAGTCCCGCAGCACCGGGCCGTCAGCGCTCTGCTGCCCGCCGAGAGCAGCCTGATCCCGGCAGGACTTTTTGAAATGATCCGCTGGCTCGGATTTCTCCGTAGCGTTTAAACATGAGATATAAATCGGTTTTGAGGATCTAATGAGCAATCTTTATTAGTTTATTATTTATTCACAGTAACATTACATCAGTTTGATGGAGGGAAAGGTTAAGATTCATAACATAATGTTTTACACTACCTCTTTAGTCCACAGGGGGTGCCAGAACCAACACTACCACTTTACTCCACAGGGGGCGCTAGAACCAACACTACCTCTTTAGTCCACAGGGGGCGCCAGAACCAACACTACCACTTTAGTCCACAGGGGGCGCTAGAACCAACACTACCACTTTAGTCCACAGGGGGCGCCAGAACCAACACTACCACTTTAGTCCACAGGGGGCGCTAGAACCAACACTACCTCTTTAGTCCACAGGGGGCGCCAGAACCAACACTACCTCTTTAGTCCACAGGGGGCGCTAGAACCAACACTACCACTTTAGTCCACAGGGGGCGCTAGAACCAACACTACCACTTTAGTCCACAGGGGACACCAGAAAAAACACTACCTCTTTAGTCCACAGGGGGTGCCAGAACCAACACTATCTCTTTAGTTCACAGGGGGCGCCAGAGCCAACATTACCACTTTAGTCCACAGGGGGCGCCAGAACCAACACTACCACTTTAGTCCACAGGGGGCGCTAGAACCAACACTACCACTTTAATCCACAGTGGGCGCCAGAACCAACACTACCACTTTAATCCACAGGGGGCACTGGAACTAACACTACCACTTTAGTCCACAGGGGGCACTAGAACCAACACTACCACATTAGTCCACAGGGGGCGCCAGAACCAACACTACCACTTTAGTCCACAGGGAGCGCTAGAACCAACACTACCACTTTAGTCCACAGGGGGCGCCAAAACTAACACTACCTCTTTAGTCCACAGGGGGTGCCAGAACCAACACTACCTCTTTAGTCCACAGGGGGCACCAGAACCAACACTACCTCTTTAGTCCACAGGGGGCACCAGAACCAACACTACTAATTTAGTCCACAGGGGGCACCAGAACCAACACTACCTCTTTAGTCCACAGGGGGCACTAGAACCAACACTACCACTTTAGTCCCCAGGGGGCCCCAGAACCAACACAACATGAACGTTTGTCATAGTAACTTTAATATTCTCACCTTTGACATCGAGGCAGACTGTCATGGGGTTCCAGTCACAACTGCTGTCCTCCCATTCCCCACCTCTATTCATCACTGTGCAGAGTTCATCTCCGTGGAAGTTGTCCGGTTGTCCAGACCTCCATCCTATGAATTCCGTCTCTCCAGGTTTGTAGAAGCTTGCATTTGACAGTGACCAACTCCAGCTGTCGTACAGTCCTATCCAGGCTTGCTGAAAGCAATATTTCATTGTGATATAAATGTAGCGCCCTGCTAATTTGGTTACATGTGTTTTTTGTCATTTCTGTTATCAGTTCTGTTAAACAGTATAGTTGCCTTTGTTTTCATGAGCGAGAAGTATTTCAGTGTCCCACTGTTTAAGTGGGTTTTGAACCTCTCGTGTCCGGACCTATTTGTTGTTCTGGGGTGGCAGGCAATCAGAACAAGGGGGGAGGCGGGGGAAGATAAATGCATGGGAGTTTGAGCTCACACTGACAGTATAGCGATATTTTGAGTAGACCCTCTCCAATGCACCTCCCATGCAACAGGGGTATGGTATGAGGCCCCTGCCTAAAACAGCAATTAAGGAGGGGGCTACATAAAGAAATATACTTTCAGATATTTTTACTTCACATTTACAGTACGGTGGATGCAGGTGGGGACAGAGTGGCTACCCCAAGCGAAGGAGTTCAAGTATCTCGGGGTCTTGTTCACGAGTGAAGGTAAGGTGGAGCGGGAGATGGACAGGCGGATCGGTGCGGCTGCAGCAGTAAAACAGGCGCTGTACCGGTCCGTCTTGGTGAAGAGGAGCTGAGCCGGAAGGCAAAGCTCTCCATTTACTGGTCGGTCTACGTTCCAACCCTCACCTATGGTCACGAACTCTGGGTCAAGACCCAAAGAACGAGGTCAAGGCTCAGCCTTAGAGATAGGGTAAGGAGATGAGTTTCCTCTGTAGGGCTCAGTCTTAGAGATAGAGTAAGGAGCTCAGACATCAGGAGGGAGCTTTGAGTTGAGACATTACTCCTTCGTGTTGAAAGGAGTCAGCTGAGGTGGTTCAGCATCTAATCAGGATGCCTCCTGGATGCCTCCATTAGAGGTTTTCCAGGCACGTCCAGACCCAGAACACGCTGGAGGGATTATATCTCCCGGCTGGCCTTGGAACGCCTCGGGGTCCCCCAGGATGAGCTGGAAAGTGTTGCGGGTGAGAGGGAAGCCTGGGTCGGCCTGCTGGGCCTGTTGCCACCGAGACCCGACCCCGGATAAGCGGCTGATAATGGATGGATGGACTTACAGTCTTGATTCTGACGATCAGTCTGATTAATTATTTCAAGTCTGTCTTAAAACAATATTCAGGTGCTAATATGAACATTGAAACCGGTTTTATTTCTGTCATCACTCTGCTGTTCATAATGGACTAAGCATCTCACAACGTGGTGAGGGCTGAGCTGATGGCTAGCAGCTAACGATGCTACCAGCTAACGATGCTAACAGTACAAACAAAGGCAACATGACTGTAAATATCCAGTACAGATCAGCAGTATGTTGCATTAAATCATATGTTATTAATGTAAAATCTTAATCTGTAAAGTAACTCAGTCAAATAAATGTCCCTCTGAAATGTAACATAAAAAAGCATTGAACTAAAATACTCAAGTAATGTACAAGTACACACTTAGGTCCAGTTCATTTGCATTCTTTCCATCACTGTGTGGATGTAAAACTTTCAGACCACCTGTCACTGACGTAATAAAACTCACAGAGCCGGAGGCGGCCATTTTGCTTGAATCCAGCGTTGCGGTCAGGGTCTCCAGGTCCTGCAGGTCTCGTATGGTGGCCAGGTCCATGTAGTTGTCTCTGCAGTGACGCTGTGCTTCAGTCATGTTCTTCAGCTCATAAACAACATGGTAGCGACGTACAGCTGATGAGACGACACACAGCCCTGATGACACACAGCATCTTGATTTTCATTCAATCTTTATTTATTTTCTAGATATGCATTAAGTCAGTGATTGTCAATCACTGTGCCGCGGCACACCAGTGTGCCGTGAGAGATCGTCAGGTGTGCCGTGGGAAAATGTCCAATTTCACTTAATTGGTCCAAAAAAATATTATTTAGTCGCCGCAAATGATTTTCCATTGTTGAGCGTCTGAGCTGCAATATAGTGGCTGGCAGAGTAATATAGAACAGGCCTGCACCTTGTTCTGCTATTAAACAAACTAAACGGCCGTATGTTATTGATCTTATCCACACAGCATGTCATTTCTGGGTCGGGTCTACAACTCTGCTCTGCTCTGTGTCGCACGCGGAGTTCCGCCTGATGCGCTGCACAGGTGAGACACAGCGGAGAGAGAGAGAGAGAGAGCGGCGAAAAATATGTCGCGTGCTTTTCACAATGGGATTTGCTGCTGAAGCTATCAGTATTTTAAGATATGAGCTCTCACTGTTAAAGCCTAACAGTTCATGTGTTTGCAGGTCAAGACAAACATCCCGGAGCTCATCAATGACGTTTCTGACATAGCGAGGCTCTGGAAATATTCTTCCAAAAGCCTGAAAAACACCCTGCAGTGATAAAGCCTGCTCACTTTGTGGTTGTCATTAAAATAAATGAACACCATGTTTCCTTTAAGTCAGTATTTATCAAACTGGGGCGGTATTTATTACAGGTGTAATACCTTTATTACAGGTATTTATTACAGGTGTGGCGCAAGAGGAAATGCTGATTTTTAAATGTTCACAGTCCGCCGTTAACAGGTTACTCTTGCGCATGCGCCGATTCTTGGCATTTCGCCAAAAGCCGATCTTTATGAGATCTCCGTGAGGTCTTTCCTGCTGTTGTGTCTCTCATCATGGAGCATGAACTGAGAGCCGTATCAAATCTACAACCCCACTTTAAAAAGATGTGTAGAGGAAAGCAGCCACTAATACTGATACAACCTGATGCTCACACATCTC
Organism: Myoxocephalus aenaeus; assembly: GCA_038501785.1. NCBI lineage: Eukaryota > Metazoa > Chordata > Actinopteri > Perciformes > Cottidae > Myoxocephalus > Myoxocephalus aenaeus. Next base: position 1,482,978 of record JBAMJR010000243.1, on the reverse strand, counting down.
ACTCATTCCGTTTTGTTTTGCAATAGCTTATTGTTTTCCACAATAAGATATTTAGTAGTAACTAAATATTAGTTCTTTTTTGCATAACTTTATTTTCATTTTTCTAACAAAGTGATAACACTTTTTTTTTGTCTGATGGAGCAATCTGGTTTACTTGAAACACTGAATACTCTTCCATGCCAGTAGGTAGTGCAATAATGATCTACCATATATGCTGTGTTATGCTACAATGTGACATTTTGTAACTTTTTAGGTTGTTGGTGTGCCGCGGGATTTTTTTATTGTAGAAAATGTGCCACGGCTCAAAAAAGGTTGAAAAACACTGCATTAAGTGACAGTGAAGACAAGGACAAAAAATGGATGTAGTGTGCATATGCACACACACACACACACACACACACACACACACACACACACACACACACACACACACACACACACACACACACACACACATATATATATATTGTTAATTACCCCCTCCTACTATTGACGATACCCACCCCCTCATACATCTCCAAATGTTACACAAGGGAATGTATTATATTATGAAACAATTAAATAAATTGTTGGATTTATTTATTTTAAGCCGTAGACAAACTGTTTATTTATTACATTTAATGTTAATAACTTAACTCACTAATGCAAATGATCCTTTTACATTAAAGTAAAAACAACGCGGAAAGAAGGGAAAGTAAGAGGAATGTCACAGAGACAAATTATTAAACAGTATTATTATAATGTTGAAGATGGGAAAAGAATAAAAAGATATTAAAGTCTTGCCTGACACAACGAGGATGCTCAGGAGAAGTTTGTCCATCCTCGTCTCCTGTCTGGTCCTCTCTGTCAGGCTGGTGACTGTTGAGGTGCAGCTCATGTAAAGTTCGGCAGCAATCATTTTCCTAATGACTTTAACATCATTTCACTAACTAAAACCAACTGGGAGATGTGTCCTTCAAATGGTTTGTTGGGACACGGAACAAAGCATGTCATTTATTTGACAAGGTTTTTGCTTTTTAAACTGTAGGTAGATTTGATTTAGTTATTGAATACAAGTCAAACCAAGAGTGAGATCAATTAGTTAAATATAATAAACCAATACAGTGTTAATATTTGAATGGGCCCCGGGGCACTTTGTACTTGAACATTTTCTGAAGTGTCTTCTGAAATGTTTTCTTACGGACTTCTAAAGACCAACGTCAGAAAAGATCTCCGCCTGATTCATGAACGCCGGAAAATGGGTTCTTACGCAGCCGAAGTGTTCTCAGCTGTGCTCCCCGAATGAGTATTTCTCGTGCACCTGGATTTGCATACAGAAACACCAGCTCCTTATAAGGGCATGCAACTGAAGAGACGTACGCACACTCGACAGACTCATAATTTACATAAGCAATACTATGTTGGGCAGTGGGCCCACCAGAGAAAAACCTTCATAGAGGCAAATAAGGTGGTGAACAAACACATCTGGAATGACCTACACAAACACGACAATGGACATCATGTTCCTCACACATTCACACCGCCTGGGACGCCCTGTACTTCCTGCAGAGTAGCGAACTGCGGTCAACTCAGCAGACGCTCGGATCTCTGTAGTTAAATCAGCAGATAATGCAATACGTCAACCGTAGCGCTGGGGCTGCTTAAATAAATATTTGTAGGGGGCGCTATCAAGACGAAGGGCCATTTTTAACCATTAAAATCATAACTACATCTTTGCCTGTAAATGTGTGTGCAAAGTTTAGTTACGTTTCGAGCATGCTTAGTCCCTCAAAAGCACCTTCGTTGTTTACTGCGAAGGATGTGTCGCCACGGCAACAGCGTTACACGAAACATCAAAAGCTTTGGGGGCTGGCATCATGAAAGTCTTATGTTTGTGTAGAAGTAATTTTATGTCGATCTGATTTATCTACCATGAGAAGCAAGCCAAGATATAGAACATTTTACTTCCTGATACCATTAGGTGGCGCTATGACTGATAAACAATTAGACACCACATGTACTCAGGCCTGGAGTCTCATCAAACATGTGAAATCTGCTCATGAACATCAGGGGAACAACTCCAGCGGACTTACTTCCAACTTTTCTAACTTCTGTGGAATTACTGGACATTCTCGTGAAAGGTGCGCTCACCTTAACTCACGCAGTGAAACGGCGTCAGAGAGGGAAACACGCTCGTGTGTCTCCGTAAACGGGGATCTCACACAGCGCTGCCGGGCATATTTCTCTCCAATGTCCGCTCACTGTGCAACAAACTGGATGAACTTCCGCTGTTGGTGGACGCACAGCGGACACTCGCCGAGCAGATACGGTGTGTGGAGCGGACCTACCCGGACTCTTTAGTTATTGTCCTTGGGGACTTTAACAAAGGTAACCTCAGCCATGAACTCCCTAAATACAGACAGTTTATTAAATGCCCTACTAGAGAGAAGAGCATTCTGGACCACTGCTACACCACAATCAGTGGGGCTTATCACGCCGTTCCTCGTGCTGCTCTGGGAAACTCTGACCACGCCATGGTTCACCTGATTCCCTCATACAGGCAGAAACTAAAGTTCTGCAAACCTGTGGTGAGGAAATTCAAGAAGTGGACCAGTGAGGCTCTGGAGGATCGTCGGGCGTGCTTGGACTGTACAGACTGGGATGTATTCAGGACGCTGTAACTTCCTACATCAGCTTCTGTGAGGACAGCTGTGTTCCATCCAGCTCCAGGGTGAGTTATAACAACGACAAACCCTGGTTCACAGTGGAACTCAGGAAGCTATGGCTGCAAAATGACCAGGCATTCAGGAGTGGGGACAAGGACTTGTACACAGAGTCAAAATACAGGTTTAGCAAGGCGGTGAGAGGTGCTAAACGACTGTACTCTGAGAAACTGCAACAACAGCTCTCAGCAAGTGACTCTGCTTCTGTTTGGAGAGGCTCAGGCAGATCACCAACTACAAGCCGAAAACCCCCCACTCCATGGATGACCTCCGCCTAGCAAACGAGCTGAACGAGTTCTACTGTAGATTTGAAAGACAATGGACCAGTGCTGACGCCATCCCCCATAGGCCCATCAACCAGCCACAGACCATCAGCCCCCACTCCCCCAGCCCATCAGGGGCTCATGCCTCTCCACCTGCAAGTGGATCACAGACTTCCTGTCTGACAAGAAGCAGCACGTGAAGCTGGGGACACGTCTCAGGCTCTCGGACCACCAGCACCGGTTCCCCCCACGGCTGCGTTCTTTCCCCTTTGCTCTTCTCGCTGTACACCAACAGCTGCACCTCCAGTCACCAGTCCGTCAAGCTCCTGAAGTTCTGAAGCTGCGGCGCATCATCCGCTCTGCTGAGAGGGTGATTGGCTGCAATCTGCCGTCCCTCCAGGACTTGTTCGCTTCCAGGACTCTGAAGCGAGCTAGGAAGATTGCAGCTGACCCCTCTCACCCTGGACACATACTGTTCGAGTCCCTCCCTTCTGGCAGGAGGCTGAGGTCCATCAGGACCTCAGCCTCACCATCACGCCACACCAACAGTTTCTTCACGTCGGCAGTCGGGCTCATCAACAGAGCCCGGGTCCCCCAGGAGTATTTCCTACCCTTCACTCCCCTGCACATCCCTCCACACCTTATATTTAAATACACTTGCCACTTTAATTTACACTTGTCACTTTCACACAATCAATCACTTATTTTTAACTTTAATTTGTATTCCCTGTAGATCCAACTGTAAATATTCAATACTCCCAATTGTACATATCCATGCTCCCTCTTTATTGCACTCTGTTTCATGTTTATCGTAAAATGTTTTTGATAAATGTTTTGCACCTCCCGCCAGGACAAATTCCTTGTATGTGTAAACTTACTTGGCAATAAATGGTTCTGATTCTGATTCTGATAAAAGTAGAAAATATGTAACTTCTTGTTGCCACTGGGTGGCGCTATGACTAGGATTCAAAATTATGATATGGATCTCTTCAGGGTCAGGAGGTCATGATATGAGAAATATGGAGCAGATTACTTCATGTAGGGCCGAGTTAAAACAACTTCCATTTTCATGGAAAATTGTGTTTCTTTGCCGCTGCTCTGCGCTCACATAGTTCAATATTTTAAAAACATCTTCTGAAAAGTTTCCCCTGCAAAGGTCTCAACATCATATTGCCAGAATTTGAAATCAATCGGATGTAATCTCTAGGAGGAGTTTGTTAGAATACAACGCCTGGAAACAAGGAAAATGCAAAAATTGGGCTATTCACTGCAGCGCCCCCTAGTGTTTGAATATTACAAAAAAATTAGGGTACGTTAAGGGGCGTAACAAAAAGCGTGGGCTTAAGCCTAATTCATGCTTCTCCGTCAGGTCGACGGCGCACCTACGCAGTCGACCTGACGCAGTCGTTGAGCATTCATAGTTCTGCGTCGAGGGTCTGCGTTGCTCTGCAATTAACCGCCATGCCGCCAGGGGGTTATAGCTGAACCCTTGCTTTTTCTTCCGGTCACAGTAAACAATTGCGCTCATCAATATTGAAGAGCAAATGCTTATATTGCAAGAGTTGAAGCGCATGCGACAGAGAAGACGTTTGCGGAGGTGGTCTGTACGACCACTAAACCAATCGAGGCTGGAAACGGGTGAATTTACAACACTGGTTCACCCTCTGAGGGACCTGGATGAACAGATGCACTTTCGATACTTTCGAATGTCAGCGGGCCGAGTATATTGGAGAAGTGATGGGTGGTAAGGTTATGCATGGTGTTGAAAATAAATATCAAAACAACTTTTTGAAAACAAACTTGTGTGCTTTATTCTTATTTATAATACGGGTAGATCAAATCAAGCATTCTGATTGGTTGAGAGTGAGTCACGGGGTGTACTTTATTCAGCCATAAAGTACTGTACAGCCTGTTTACATTTAGAGCGTTCCATATCAGTGCGCACTTAAAATAACAGCTAGATTTAAATTGCGCGACCGTTAGTGTTGGATTCTCGGTCCGCTCTTTAGTCTACAGTTTCTCCTCCTGGTTTCCGCCCACTGCCACGATGAAGGAGGGGGGCTCCTTCATCCCAGCTGTTGGCCGTTGCCTTGATCACCGGCAGGTGATTAAAGGTCCACAGCGTGACCCGGCTTATTGTCGGGTTGTTACTTTGTAAGAATTGGTCACACGAGCGGTTGAGTTGCCCTCCCGACTCTGGAGCAGGAGAGGTGGATCTCCTGTGTTCGCTGGACCTGACCGGTAGCATTCGTTTGTATCTGTTTGTGGTGTCTTGTTTACTTTAAATAAAGTCCGCCCGTGGAACTGTACTGCTGCGTGTGTTGCGTTTGGGTCCGCTACACCACACACCCCTAACAGTTAGTTGCCGTTTCAAGCTTGACAGTTACCAAACATGTTTTGTGTAAACTTTGATATTGTCACGTCCGCAGTAACGACTCGCAGACGTTGGTTTCCTTAACTTGCAGGTTTATTGCTTGAGTGTTCACAGTACTGCAACGGGGCTCTTCGCTGACAGTAAGTTAGCTCAAACGGAACAGCTAACAAGCTCACGTAGCATCCCGCACACTAGCATAACGAACGACAACACACACGTCACTTCCTCCCTAATCTAAAGATGAGCAATGAAAAGGGTTTGATCACAAAATCGTGATAATTTCCAGTGAGAGATAATTACGTCGGTAATTTCCCGACGCGAGGCAAGTTCTCTAAACATCATGGAGGAGAAGAATGACGGAGAAAAGACGGACAGAAGCAGCGAGAGCACTTCTTTACATCGGTGGCTGAGCGTCATCCTCCACCCTGCTTTCAACCGGGCTGGTCAGTAAATCTGCGATTTACTGACCAGCTCGTCCGTTTTATAGTCCCGTATGTGCGTCCCGTGCGTCCCGGGACTATTTTCTCTGCCGCTGAAATGCGATACACAACGTTTTGCCGGCTACAACTATTTTGTGCTGAAGGGCAGCTTACATTACTATTTATAAAGTCGCAGGTACCCGTATTATAAAAGCAATAAGGTACTCGAGGCAGTACTGTGTCTACAATAATGTACAGTTCAAGGGTTTGCCGGCCCTCCGCTGCGCGTTGGGCCTAACAACTCCCTTGAACAGTACATTATTGCACGACACAGTACTGCCTCTCGTACCTTATTGCTTAAGTACAAGTGCACTAAAACAATAAACACACACACACACACACACACACCTTTTGGCCGCCTGGATCGCCACTTTTTGTAGCGAGTTTTTTTCGCAGACGGACATATTTGTCCCGGAGGTTCTTCCGCCTTTTCGTGCACTCCACGGCCTCCAGCCCCGTGTTTTGCGCGATTTCTCGCCATGAATTTAATGTCCTTTGGCTGTCCTTGTAGTCGCTTGAAGAAAAGTTATACAAGTGGTCGTATTTCCTCACTTCCTCGATGATTCGTTCTTCAGTTTTGTCCATTGTGACTATCGGTCTACAATAACTTTTAAAAATGGCGGTGTAGGAAGACAAAACGGAAAGAGCAACCGGAAATTACGTTCTGAGCGGACCAATCACAGCGTTGCGGTCCGCGTCAACACGACGCGTAGTTAGGATTTTTTGGAGGTGCGCGTCAGGCTACGGCGTAGGGGTCTGCGTCGACGCGTAAGCTACGGCGTAGCCCTGACGGAGAAGCATGAATTAGGCTTTACACAACTCAAGGGGGCACTATAGAGATTTTTTTTTATACCCAAATACGAGACCCCTAAAATATCAAATTTTTCCCCAGTCCTGATATGCATGCCAGATTTAACATCTTTTTGGATATGATGAAGCCCCCAAAAATGCGTTTCTTGCTAGAGAATAATAATAATTCCTAGAAATACAATTGGTCCCTCTCTGACGTTGTCGGTGCTCGGGCCCTAATAATAATGATAATAGCAGGCTGCCCGCCAGGACAAACATACGGGACATCTTAATACCTGAGGACACTTCATGACGCAGCAGAGACACCTGAGGCCTCATGTGTTTGACAGACAGACTCACCTCAGCACTGCCGGCAGGCAGTGGGGGCGGGAGGAAGGCTGCACCGGGCGACTCCTCCTGTTCCTGCACGGCGACCACATGACGAGCTGCAGGCGGCGAGGGAGCTGGTGACTGCAGGCGGCACCATGACGAGCTGCTGGAGGGGGCACCAGGTCGTCTTGGTCCTAGGGGCCTCCAGCAGATCCTCGTCTGTGGGCTCATCCAGCACAGCAGTCACCAGCTCCAGGATGTGGTGCTGAGGTGGAGGAGGAGCCAGAGAGGGGCCTGTACATCTGAGGCTTAAAGGAAAGAAACGGTTTCAGTGAGATGAAAAAATGAGAGTGTTTTGTGTTAATATTGAGAGACAGACAACTAGAGGAGCACAGAAGGTGAAGAGAAAACCATGAGGCCAGATCAGACATGATGAGGGGTTACTCGGGGGATCGAGGGAAAGGAGCTGCTGCTCTACAGGTGAATGTTGGATGTTCCAGCTGAACATAAAGAGGAACATTATTAGTAAATACTTCAAGATAATAAAGAATAATAAATGATGATGAAGATCATGTGACACTTACGCCATTGTTTGAGCTTGAGATCTATAATAAAACCGAGGAACAGTTACAGTGTTTTATTTACTCACATCAGTTTGTAATAAAACGTTTAGATAGATCTCAAGCTCAAACAAGTTTGGTGGAACATGCAGTTTGGTTGGTACCAGGGCGAGACCCGACGTGGGCTACTGGTCAACCTGGTCTCCCACCAGAAGGAGCGAGAGAGCACCGGGTCACAGAGAACACATCGCAGCACCACCGCTTGTTGCAACAGACGTTCCACCAGCAGAGGTCATTGAAGCGCTGCTGTGCAGCTTCAGCACCCATAAAAGTTCATTATGTCCGTCTTTATTCTGCCCACCGTCCCTGAACAAAGTCGTTGATGTCGTAGACGGCGTTTGTGCTCAGCCGGCTTGGTGGACCACGGGCCCGGCAGAGAGACGGAGCGGTGATTAACAGGACTGTTTGTCCTCTCAATGTTTGTCCTCTCAATGTTTGTCCTCTCAATGTTTGTCCTCTCAATGTTTGTCCTCTTAATGTTTGTCCTCTCAATGTTTGTCCTCTTAATGTTTGTCCTCTCAATGTTTGTCCTCTCAATGTTTGTCCTCTTAATGTTTGTCCTCTCAATGTTTGTCCTCTTAATGTTTGTCCTCTTAATGTTTGTCCTCTCAATGTTTGTCCTCTTAATGTTTGTCCTCTCAATGTTTGTCCTCTTAATGTTTGTCCTCTTAATGTTTGTCCTCTCAATGTTTGTCCTCTTAATGTTTGTCCTCTCAATGTTTGTCCTCTCAATGTTTGTCCTCTTAATGTTTGTCCTCTTAATGTTTGTCCTCTCAATGTTTGTCCTCTTAATGTTTGTCCTCTTAATGTTTGTCCTCTCAATGTTTGTCCTCTTAATGTTTGTCCTCTCAATGTTTGTCCTCTTAATGTTTGTCCTCTCAATGTTTGTCCCCTCGTGTCTGTTGTAGGGTTGTGGAGGAGCAGCAACCGTGACCGGGCTCTGACTCCATTTATTTGTCAGGCAAAGCAGACCCACAGCTGTGTTTGTTAGGCTGTCAACAGCTCCGTCATCGGTATCAGGCCCATGTTGCCTCTTTGTGTGTTTTCTTTTTATTCTCTTGCTATATTTGCATATTAAATGTTGCATATCCCTCAGTCCGGTAGGCAGGTGCACACCGGATCCAGCTCTGCACCCGAGGGCTCCGTCCTCGTCCTCGAACAATCACCTTGAGGGTGTGGTGAGGGCTCGCTTTTTTACATTGCAAAGCAGGAAATAAGAATGTTAAATATAGTGCTGATATGAGAAGTCGTTTGAAGGAGTCTGAGACTTGAGGCATTTACGCGCCGCTCCACGATCCAACGCAGCGCCGGCCTTGCGAGGTTCAGATCTGGCTTTAAGCAGTAGACGCCCCGAGAGACATTTTCATCCCGTTAAAATGCAGATTCATTTTTTTATTCATCAAGAAATGTCAATATTAACATTGGCATTGATTTGTTTCGTCACAGAACAGTCATTAATTTAGTTTTCCAGCTCAAAACACGTTAAAGGGTGCAGTACCTCATGTTGTATCTAATGTATTCATGTTTTTTAGTTTTCATAATTACATTTTTGCTTTTTTTTATTGTGTAGAAAAGTAAGTACTAAACATATATAGATGTGTGTGTGTGTGTGTGTGTGTGTGTGTGTGTGTGTGTGTGTGTGTGTGTGTGTGTGTGTGTGGGTTTGTTTAAATCTTATGTGTGATCCGGTAATGGGTGAGTGAGGGTTGTCAAATGAGTTTAGGTAGTAATAGGGCAGACATTTCAATCTACACATAAAAACACAAATAATCTTCCCAAATATCCATATAAATATATATACAATATGTGTATAAACAAAATTCCATCTTAAAACAAGGGAAGGGGGGCAAGAGAGGAGGAGGGAAGAGAAGATGAATATTTATCTATTGTTGCACGATGTTTATTGTTTTTATATTTTTATTTTTATTCTATGTCTATGGTTATTGTCAAGCAGCTTTCCCCGAGTCAAATTCCTTGTATGTGCAACGTACTGATAATATGAACTATTTCTCCTGTGCCTTTAATAGTCACGTGATCTAATACAAAGTCAACTCCTATATTGTATAAATCTGAATGGATAAAAGTTGATCGGGCCTCTGAAGCTGAATCTCCACCCGGAGCGGCAACACCAACAGAAACCTGATCAGAGAAAACGGGGCGTTGTCAAACGTTGGGTTTGCCCAACTGTTGCTGAGCAACCGATCCGGTCAGCGGAAGCGTTCCTTCCATGTCGAGATAAATATTCCACTGGCTTTCTGTTGGACTGTGGAAACAGAGTGACGGGGAGAAGGAATGTTCGGCATTCTGCTTCCTTCTCCTCGGGGTTGCATCACTGAGAGACCGTCCTCAGTATGGTGAGGACGGTATATATATATATATATATATATATATATATCGCTGTTATCTGACGGAACACCATTGTGTTCTTGTGATTGTCTGTCACAGCCTTCACAAGTGACATTACACTTTATCTTTCGTCGTCTCAACTTTAATAAAATGTCCACACTAGATATGTTTTTATATTTTTCGTTGTCCTATAAAATTCCATTATGTCCTTGGACTGATGAGAGGAAACACATTTTGGACAAGAAGCTTCTTCTCACTCACCACTCTCTCTCTCTCTCTCTCTCTCTCTCTCTCTCTCTCCCTCCCTCTCCCTCTCTCTCTCTCTCTCTCTCTCTCTCTCTCTCTCTCTCTCTCTCTCTCTCTCTCTCTCTCTCTCTCTCTCTCTCCCTCCCTCTCCCTCTCTCTCTCTCTCTCTCTCTCTCTCTCTCTCTCTCTCTCTCTCTCTCTCTCTCTCGTAGTTAAACTGTGGAAGTGTCCTCTTTTTCACAAACTCAAATCTGGTCACCCTAGCTACAAGCTCCGAGCTAGCGCAGAGCTATGAGCTAGCGCAGAGCGGCGACTACGAGCTAGCTACAAGCTCCGAGCTAGCTACAAGCTCCGAGCTAGCTACGAGCTAGCGCAGAGCTATGAGCTAGCGCAGAGCGGCGACTACGAGCTAGCCAGCCAGTGGGGCACCCACATGCAGGGAATTTGGGATATCTTTCTATCACTCCATGAATTGGAAATTACATTTTGTTTTTTTACATGTTTTTAAGAATAAAATGTTGTATAATTTCTGTATGATATGTGAACAACCCCCTCAGTAAAAACCTTCAGAATATAGAGAGAAATGAAAGTAAAGTTCAGTGGATGTAAGAGCTGCCAAGGTGGAGAATTAAGGATCAGAATCTGAGAAAAAAACACATTGAGAGAAAACAACTTTTAAAGAGATATTTTGTAAAATTACAGATATTTTGAAGACAGGGTGAAAAAAATAAAACTAATACGTAGACATCAGCATGAAAATTCCCCAGTTGATTTCTCAAATTAAGAAGTTTTCTGAAACTTTATGTTTAAATATGGAGCATTATCTAATTCTAGCTTATGGTGATTTAGAAGGAATTCTGTGAGATCATGTTTGTCTTTACATCATCCAGGAGATTTTAAAATGAAGACCATGTGATGGAGTTGAAAGCTCCAGAATAAGCTAGTTAGTAGTTGGGTCTCGACTTAAAGATGATTTTTGTTGAATAGTGATGCACTTCATTCTTAATATCAATGTTGTGCAGTAGCAAACAGTTTCCCCTTGCCACCAGTTGTTGTGCTAAGCTAGGCTAAGGCGTGTCGGGAGCTGCATGTGTGCAGTAGTTGCTAATTGGTTTTGACGGAGCAGCATCCAGTCTTTCAGATCACCGGCGCAAATCCCTCCCTGACTGACGAGGTGAGTCCATCACTGCCCAGGTCAAAGGTCCCCATCAGAATCAATGAGGGAGCAGATAGGAGAGGCGGTACTTCAGTGTTTCCAATATTGATGGGTTATTTAAAAAAAAAACAACAGCTGATGTCTGACAAAGACGTTCACATATGAGAATGAACTGCCTATCCCTGAGGGAAGTGGATCACTGCCAAATATGTGTTGGCTAAAACACATATGACTTTAAATGATTTGATGTCCTGGTAGCAAAACAAATGGCCATTGATGCATAGCAATGGGACATGGCAGTTACAGCAGTGACTGGCTTTGATTTTATTTGGCAAAAACGGATTCCTAAAAACCACACTCAGGGCGTTGCTACCAACGCACAGGCGCCGTTAGCGTCTGAGAATTAGGCTTTATCATTATTATCATAATCAGGTATACCCTAGTATACAGTATATAGTATATCATAATCAGGTATACCCTAGTATACAGAGAGAGAAGGGACAAACACACAGAGGACTATCACCCAGGGGACCCAAGTTCATGTCCTATGTAAAACCAAGAGTTTGACCTTTATCTTTACTAACACGGTTGCATCGCGTGACGCTACATCAGAGTCACATGACTTTATGTCCGTCGCTTAAGTTACAGAACAGACCTACTAGTTTCAACCCAAACCGTGATCTTTATTCTCAGCCTACGATAACCACGTGTCACAACATTACAGACTGTTTTACAATGTTGACCAACGTGTTACAACTTTAGCCAGTACTAGTGCAATAATGACATTATTGATAATTGGTCTCATTTTCTTTGAGTTTGAATGAAGTGTGTTTTACAACGATCAGCGAGCTAAAATGACTGTTTCTGTCAACAGAGTCCAGCGGCTTTGAGGAGAGCGTATTAATTGTATGTGTTCTACGTTAAAAAAGTATTTTAATTGTCCAAATCCCTCTCGATTGTACTTAATATATAGTCACTTCAAAACGCTCATTTCCATCAATCAGAGCTGGAGCCAATAACAACCGAGTCATTTGTCTCCTGGAATGAAGTCCGATCGTAACCTGAAGACAGAAGCCAGACGTCGCTGGGCGTTAGTGGCTCTTTTGTCCAATGGGAAGAGGTCTGTACTGGTCAGGGCTGACACACTTCATCCTCGTCCTGGGCCATGAGCCTTATCATTTAAGAGACTGTCTTAATGAATGAGTTCTAAGCAACTTGCAGTGTCCACTTGAATCTGCTGAAAGCTCACTAAGTAAATATCACTCCTAATGGGAACAGCCTTGGACTTAAGAAGTCTGGTCAGACATCTTGTAGTTTACATTGATTCTTTATCTGGAAACGCCCGTTGAGCGAGGAACTGAAGTTGCTCCCCCTAAATGCTTAGGATGGCTTAAAAGAGTGAAACGTTTATGTATCCTCCAGCAAGTGTATGACTGGAAGAACGTTTTTTTTGTTCAACTTTAAGTTCTTTTTTCAAGTTCTTAAGTTAAACACAGATCCGTGACGTGAGCGTTTCCACCGGATCTTTTCCGGCCCTGCTGCCATAGATTTGCCTTTAAAGAGTCGAAGCCTCACATCCGTTGAGCCGAACGCGTTTCTGGAGTTTGTGACACTAGCGTGAGCTTTCTGTGTTCGGAAAGATGCTGAGAGCGAAAAAGAAAAGTGAGCTCTGCCAACCACTCAGGGTTGCTCACTTCAACGGTATTGTGCATCAGCGGGTCGGACTGGACTGGACCGTGTCGGAGTGGACTGGACCGGGTCGGAGTGGACTGGACCGGGTCGGAGTGGACCCGTGCTGTCAGTGGGGTACAGACGGTGCACCATCAATGATCGGGAGAAGAACAGGCGTTGTGATGAAATTCAGGGAGAAAGTACGAGCTGCAAATGGAGGATAACGTTGTTGGACATTTCACTGTATTTTTCAACGAGAGGTTGCAAGTCGTTAAAAATGATCACGTCGTGAAAGTGGCGTCACAAAGCGAGGGAATTTTTTTTCATTATGTTTCTAGTTTATTGTAGAAAGACCTTAAAATAGGGTTTATCATCCAAAAACCTTCACCAATGATTTAAACATAGAGAAATACTGTGGTTATGTATGCGTTATTATGCTGTGATTTTACTGGTCCGGCCCACTTGAGATCAACATGGGCCCCATGTGGCCCCTTCACTGAATGAGTTTCCTGCTCTAACGGGACAGCTGGAAACCTGACTAAGCTCTCCAGGGTGGATGAGATTGATATTCCCACATGGTGATACTGAACCTAGCAAGGCCACATGTCATTTGAAAGAAGTCGTAGCAGCCCTGCAATGTGTGAGGTGACTGTTGGGAAACGTAATCTGATTACTTTCTGGCCTCTGCTGGACAGTCAGCTCCCTCCCTGCTGCGTCAGTCTCCTGGACGTAACACACCATGCACAGACTTCATTATGTGTCCAGCAACTAGTAAATTATTTCTCCAAAAAAACACTTTTCCCCCTGCGTCTGCTCCAACAGCTTCAGCGCAGATTGATGCCTCACCTTCTTTTATAGTCGCCCTATTGATTAGCGGCGTGCTTGTCAGTGGTGCATAAAATTAACACTGTGTTATAGGAGCATGGATTCCTGTCAGGCCTTGACAAGATAACCCATTATTGGATCACCGCTCCTAATTTGTTTTTGTTTATTCAGAGGTATAAAGTAACATTCGGCCCCAGTAATAAGTCTATTACCTGCGAATCCTCGCCGCTCCATCGACAGCCACTAATCTTTTGCTGCTCCTAATTACATCAGGATTCTCAACCTTAATTAACCAATCTTTACCCCATTTTACTGCTTAATGCTGCGCTCAACCAAACTGCCTCCGCCTGCACAAATGTCCTTAAAGCTTATCAATTAAGTTTAAAATATCTTTTATTTATTTACAATCTTATTATTGTATTCTAATATTGTTATCTTCTTTTTTTATTCATCATTTTGTATTTTCAGCCTGCAGAAACATGCTACAAGCCTCTTTAAATAAAATAAAGAACATTTAAGTTATTCATTATTAATTAAAATAATAATTACATGATGTAAAATAGTACATACAATATGTTTTATATCCCTATGTCTCAGAAGCTATCTGATATTTACTGTCAAACCAACTGCATTTAAAGGTAATATTGTGAATGTCTTTCCTTTAGACACATTTGACCCCAAATGCAGAATAGTTTGGACCTGTGGAGCGTCTTTAACGTGAGTTTATTTGAACAAAAACACATCTTTAACATTAGTTTATTTTAACAAAAACACGTCTTTAACATTAGTTTATTTTAACAAAAACACATCTTTAACATTAGTTTATTTGAACAAAAACACGTCTTTAACATTAGTTTATTTTAACAAAAACACGTCTTTAACATTAGTTTATTTTAACAAAAACACGTCTTTAACAAACATCAGTGCAGAAAGTAGTTTTTCAGTCTCTGAGATTTCTGATGGTTGTGTGTTAATGTTAACTAAAGTATTGCAGATGCTTTGCAGATTTGGATCATGGACCATGCCTACTACTCATTATATGAATAATTTCTGTCATATTCATGTAATGTGCTGTAACTACGCTATTCATTCTGGTCACATGACATCTATTGCTTCTGTCCATCCGGGGAGAGGGATCCTCCTCTGTTGCTCTCCTGAAGGTTTCTTCCCCCTTTTTCGCTGTGAAAGGGTTTTTACTATCTTTATTGGGGGAGTTTTTCCTGATCCGATGTGAGGTCCCGGGACAGGGATGTTATGTGTACAGATTGTAAAGCCCTCCGAGGCAAACCTGTATTTGTGATGTTGGGCTATATAAAATAAACTGAATTGAATTGAATTGAATTTCACTGTCAAGGTGCTGATTAATCTTTAATTATAGTACATATTTTAGTTTGAAGTTTAGTATCTAAACTATCTGCATCCAGAGATGAAGTTCTGAAGGAAGAAGATATGTTTCTGTTATTAGGATGAAGCAACCTTTTGAAAATTGTGTCCCTCATGGATAATGTTCATCATCAACCTAAACTCTTTCATCACCTTTTCACCAACGTATTTGTATCACCTCAAATACTTTTACTTTTCGATAACTGTCCGAACATCTTAAAGAAAAATGGTTTTCAAAGGTCAAAATGAATATGGAGAGATTCTTATGGACCGAGTTTAGCCAACTGGGTTCGCCGGAGAGTGAACCGGTCTGCAGAGTAAATAATCATTTAATTCACTAAAACCAAACGTATGTGGAGCGTATCTCCTCATTCCAGCCGTCTCAGCTTCAGTTAAGAATATGTTTTTCCCATCATGCACCTGTGTGACGTGCTGGATGTGTCGTTAAAGAGGTCTGTCACCACCAGAGATCTTTATCAGGAGGGAAGAATGACGCAGGAGGCGCTCCGCTGAAGTTAAAAGCATCATTTTTATTTCTAAATACGCTACAAGTCAAAACGGGAAAATCTCTTTCACCTCTTATTTTTTTTTTATTTTGTAAATTTTGAACCCCTGAGCACCACAATCCAGCATTCCCATAATGCACTGGATTTATCCAAGATGAACGAAAAGGGAAATAAAAGAAACATTTAAAGCTTCATACACAGCTATCAAAGCGATTAGTGTCTAAAAACTACCAGCATAGCATAATACAAAGTAAACAACATGTTATTTGATTACACAAGTCAATTCTTTTCTTTTTTTTTTGCATGCAGAGCCGTCACTTTGTTTTCGCTCGTCTGCTCTGCTGTCACGACCCCTCCCCCAAACAGAAATACAAAATCACATGAGCGTGGTCACAACTTGAAGAACTCTTTGGTGAGCAGAAAGCCGGTTCTGACCGGCTTCATTCAGCAGTATGTACAGGGGGTTTGGCTGCGTGAGGTCGAGGAAGTAGAACATGTATACCGGCCTGGATGACCCTGACCTTCAGTATTCACCTCACGGACATCTGTGTTGCTCAGATTTGCTCAGAATATTTCTTTTTTTGTTTTGTTTTGTTAAAAATACAAACTTGCATGGTGGCGGGCATTGTCCTTCACAACTTTTAAAGGTGTGAATACATACAACAATACATAAAAATCACAAGACTTCATCCCCACTAATTGCCTCTTATGGAGGTCAACCGCTTCAGATGTTATCAGCCGGCCGAGTGTCCGTTACGGGCCTCATAATGTGGGTCAGAAGGGTTATCTGTTCACGCCCACTACCGATACCAGAACACCACGTCGCCCTGAAGACAGGACCTTCACCCGGGAGAACGCTGCTCATGTCCCGCGTGAAACCAAAAGCAACTGGAGACGGTTTGAACTGCAACCCTCCAAGGTTATGGAACCAATGTAGGTATTTTAAGCCAAACCATCTTTTCCTGAACCTAACCAAGTGCATGGTAGTAGCAGTCTGTCCTGTTTGAAGCATGAGGACGATGCTGATAACCCCTAATGAACAATCGGTTGATAACATTGGAAATTGGCCACCGCAAAATGAGTTTGTATTTTCAATATTCGGAGCCTGACTGTCCGGGTTCCTGATCCAGGACCGTGTTTGATTCATCATCACAAGGTGAACGAGACGAGACAACCCTACAGAATCTGGACATCCACCATGTGGCGGAGTTGTGAAGTGAGAGAAGCAGCTCGTATTCATGGTTAAAGAAGTTAAGAAATAGAGTCTCCTCCAGTCCTTTCCCACAGTGCAGTGGTTGGGTGTTATCAAGGTGGACAGGAGTCCGAGGACAGGGACGCTAAAAAAAGGATATTTTCTAACAACATTTTTGCTTTTCGTTGTTCCAAACCAGGAGATGTCCTGTCCGTACGCCTGGAAGAGCTCCGACTACGAGTCTCAGGAACATGAACTATGCTTTTTACTTCCCTGGATGCCTAAAATAACACTTCTCCCACTTGGCAACTCCGCTAAAGGGCAGATAAACATCCGCCGGTGAGCCGATGTCATGGTTCCACTGGTCTGATTGCTAAAGAACACATTTCAAGTAAGCATGAGAATCATAAGCGCAGCCAGGATTATCCTCTGCTGCGCGATTGTGTTTGAACAATTTCAACGTCACACAATATATTATTAGCTCCATCGCCAGTAAATCGGGAACTTTGAACAATCTGTGAAAAGTCGGACGGGGAAGACAGCAACTTGGAGCGTTACATGAAAGGTTAGCACGTCAATGTGTTCATCCCCTGGGGAACATGAATGGATTCATCTTAACCTCACGTTGATTCATCCTCTCTGGCCCGATGGCGTTCAGAGTCGAGGCCGGTGAAAGCGGTGAGAGACTTCAGCTCATTCCTGACTGCAGAACTCTGGTGATGCTGAATTCATGAGGTAGATCTTAATCCTTGAGAGATTAAAGAAATCCAATATATTGGCCTATCTTTGTTTATTTATAAATAAACACGTGAATATTTCTCACGAGGATTCTTAAATGTGGTTCTCATTTTATAGAGTAACTATAAACAAGAAAGCGCGGCCGTGTTTCTGCTCACGTGCCTTCATCGGCATTGTAGGTATCGCGTTAGAAAAGCTGAAACAGCAAAAATCCCATCAACCATTTTTTGTCTTTTGTCCATAAAGAGTTGAAGTGCTCAAAGGGAAACGCCTTTGAAGAATACATTCTGACGTAGTTCATATTTGCGATCTGCTCTCCTTCCGCCGTCTAAACACGACGCTCATCTCCGGGACATGAACCAAACGAGCCGACGTCAAAAGAACGATAACAACTTCCCAAATGGAAACGAATGTCATTCTAAAGTCTCTATTCTGTTTCCGCTTCCCGACCTCTACTCCTTCTAGTGGAGCCGAGGTCATTCACTCCACACCGGCTGATAGAAACGCGACAATCTTTTCTTCCCCGAGACATTTTTACAAAGTTCGCTTAAATACAATCGAATGGAACCACGACTACCGTTTCTAAATCAGCTCAAACGCGTCTTTGTCATTTCTCGTTACTGATCAGCTGATATGATATGTCGGGCTACGAGATATAAGATATATGTTCGGCCGATACACTGAGCTTCCACCTTGAATGTAGGAACACTTACTCGCAGTCTTTAGCGGAACGAGGACATTTAGAGGAGAAATCTGCAAAGAAAATGTCTCCATAAGCGCCCGTGCTTATTCATATCACAACGCGTGTGACGTCATCCTCAGGCCTCTCAGATATCAGCTACAAGCTGCTGTCTTCCTCCGCACGGCACATTGTGTTTCCATGAGGCCGCGTCACCAAAAGGCCGGTTTGTTGCGCCGGCACAACACCAACGTAAAAAGCACTTTGAACATGTTGCTTGAGTCTTTGGTCTGATCCGTTCTCGTTGTTGTTGTTGTTGTTTCTTTTGTCCACGTTAGACTTCAAAGCATTGTGTGTTCACACGAATACATGGATATGAAACACCACGAATACACTGGCAATCAAGATCTTTGGACATGCTTGTTGGCACAGTCTATAACAAATGAGGTAGATGTGTGTCAATAAAATATTCCCTTCTTTGGTATAATCATACAAAATATGACAAAAAAGAAAAAAGAAAA
The DNA here is from genome assembly GCA_038501785.1 of Myoxocephalus aenaeus. NCBI lineage: Eukaryota > Metazoa > Chordata > Actinopteri > Perciformes > Cottidae > Myoxocephalus > Myoxocephalus aenaeus. The sequence continues at coordinate 1,464,158 of JBAMJR010000243.1, read as the reverse complement.
AAAAGTCCAGTGATCTGTTGAAGTAAAACATTGGTTTTCAGGTGGCTGTACAATACAAAATGAAAGGAATTCATGAGGTATATCTTGTATTCATACTATGACTATGTACAGGTAGATCGGTGAGGTATCTGCATTCAAGAAGACTCGTGGTGGAGCCCAATGCGACGTTTGCAGGGTCGAATAGAAAAAACACAATAAATAAAATCTGCAATTAAAATGCTTGAACAGACTGGATGAACCCCATATATCTTCAAACCGGTTCCATTTCCCTTCACGATAAAGAAAATATTTTATATATTTACGCTGAGAAAGAAAGAAAAGAAAGAGGAAAAAGAAAAGAAAGCGGGAGAAGCTCTCTGATGTTAGACACAAGTGCATTACTAAAAAGAAAACAATATAAAACTAGCGTGTGACAGTTCCCTACAGGCTGCGTGTCCTTTATCACTTCCTGTATTTGGGTTGAAGTGCTCTACTCCGTCCTGCCGTCTCTGTGACGAGGCTCCGTCACGTCACGTTGTGCTTTTTGTGCGTCGTCGTCCCCGCGGTCCGGTCCCACGCGGCCCGTTCCCACGCGGTCCGGTCCCACGCGGTCCGGTCCCCCGCGGTCCGGTCCCACGCGGCCCGGTCCCACGCGGTCCGGGCCCCCGCGGCCCGGCGTTACTCAATGTGCGTTGCAGGAGATTTCTTCGAAGAGACGACGCAACCTCGTGTGCTGCAGCTCGACCGCTCGGCCTCAGCAGGGATTTCTTTTCTTTTCTTCTTTTTTTTGGGTGAGCATTTCCTTCCGACCGCGTCGGTGGAGCAACGATGTCGATCGCAATATTTACTGTAATGGATGAGGAAAGCGCTGGACCGCAGCGGCGCTGGCCTTCACATCAATCCCAGCCGCCCCTGTGCACTCTGGGAGACCAGAGAGGACGGGATCTCTGAAAGTGTACTTTCCTTGTCATGAGGAGAAAAAACATGTCGGGATCTTGACCAATGTTTTGTGAAATACAATTTTATGTGATAAACTAATAGAAATACTTTCCATTAATTCTGCATTAAAACGATGTGATTGGGCGTGTTCAAATCAAGTCACGCTTATTTAGTGATCACAGCCAAAGAAAAGGTCGGTGGGGAAAAGGACGAGACGGACGTCGTCAACAGGCTTCCAGCGACGCGGCGGGGAACGTTCCCGTCGCCTGAAACGCGTCGTCTCCGCGTAGACGTGAGGCGCTGGCTCGACTTTATTCCCGTCTGTCACAACGTCGGGTTGAAGGTCGGACAAACAGGAAAGAGTGGAGCAGTTGAGCTGCTGAGGGACTTCTAGGTTTACACGTCCAGTGGTGCTCTGAGCTCACGTTCATTGACTGTACATTCGTGTATTTCCTTGATTTCTTCAATTTCCTGTGTATTGTGGTTATTTTGTGTTTTGGTTATTTTGGGCTCAAGGCCCTCAGGGGCCCCAGGTTATCTATCTGCTAACTATTACTGATATTACTGATATCATTATATGTGTAGTACTGTGCACCACTGAAGCCCAATGAAAAAAACCTGGGTCAAAATGTAGCTTTAATCAACACCTTCTCACTCCAAACTGGTCAAATCCCCCGCTTGGTTCGTGGCCCTCTAGAGCCAGTTTTACACATGACAGGGCTAGCTTACTTACATACAGT